>CM067218.1:9429751-9941955 GCA_034190945.1 Octodonta nipae
AATACATTTATATTCTCATTTTCTAACGTTGAAGTGAGATCAAGGAAATTTAATGAATTATTCTGTTGTATTTCTATAGTCTTCTATTTTTGACGTAAAAAATCAAATAATAAACATTGTGAAATATTTAAATTTACATCTTGGAATTGTACCTTTTTAATCCGTAGTTTCTTAGCCATTGACAACGGGGTCTGACCTAGACAGTTTGGAATATACAGCAATTTCCTTTAAAGTGTGGTGTTATTTCCCAATAAACACTTAGACATTGATAAGTATATCACCCACACATATACAGTAAAATGTAATACATTCAAAATAAGTGTTGTTCTTACTAGAAATATGAACATTTTCAAAGTTATTCATATAAATGTGGGCCAGAATAGAAAAAGGGGCTCCCTTTCAAAATTTTCGGGTCAATAAATTCGGAGATATGGGGAAATGGTCGTTTTTAGGGTTCCGTATATACAATATACGGATACACTTATAATATCACTCCGGATTTTTGCCTCTGTCACATCACAGCAATTTTCTCCTAAACTACTGGACGGAAGAGGTTGAAATTTGGTATCAATGTAAAGTTTGGTGACTCGATCAGGAGTACATATCGTAAAAAAAAATTTGATTTTAGGGGTACTTCGGGGGGGGGGGACTAAAAAAAATCGACCGTTCCCCCTCTTAACTCCGAAACTACTAAGCCTAAAATTTTGAAAAAAATAGGAAATATAGAATGTTGCCCGAACTTTACAGGAAAAATAAGGGTGAACCATTAATATTAATTTTGGGGAGCAAATTATAGAATTAAATGAAAATTTAAAAATACATTTTTTTTTAACGCATCAGTAATACATCAAATGAAAGGTCCGATTCTGAGGAATACAAATATATTTTTTTCGTATTTAAAAAAAATAGTTAAAAAGATATTAACGAAAATATACCAAAATTTACCCATTCCCCCCCCCTTATCTCCAAAACTATAAAACGTAAAATTTTGAAAAAAATAGAGGTATAGGGTCTGACCTGAAGTTTACTGGAAAATAGGGAAAAGCCTCTACTTTTAATTTTGGGGAGCAATTTACAGAATTAAATGGAAAATATAAAATTAAAATAGTTTCAAACTCATCATGTTATATATCAAATTAAAGGGCTCATTATGACGAAAACAAGTATATTTTTTTCATATTTTTAAAATAAAAAAAAATTTTAAAATAAATTAATTAAAAGATATTAACAAAAATATAAAAAATTTTAACCCATCCCCCCCCTATTCTCCGAAACCATAAGCTGTAAAATTTTGAAAAAAATAGAGATATAGCGCCCCACCTGAAATTTACTGGAAAAATAAGAAAAAACCTCTTATATTCATTTTGGGGAGCAAATTATAGAATTAAATGGAAAATAAAAAATTATAATTGTTTCTAACGGATCAAGTAATATATCAAATCAAAGGGCTCATTATGACAAATACAAATACATTTTTTTCATTTTTTTTTAATAAATAATTTAAAAAATATTAAAAAAATATTTAAGAAATTTTTTCATTCTCCCCTTTATTCCCCAAATTATAAGACCTATTTTTTTGTTTACAGGAAAAATACAAAGAAATCCCTAATATTAATATTGAAAATGCTCATTATGAGGAATACAAATACATATTTTTCATATTTTTAAAATTAATTGTTTACAAGATATTAACATAAAGATAGAAAAAATTCTCATTTTTTTATTTCCGAAACCATACTTCCTAAAATTTTGAAAATAATTAAGGGTACTGGGGCTCACTTGAGATTTATAAAAAAAATTATTAGAAAACCCTCATAGTAATTTGAGGGACAAATTATACAATTAAATGGAAAATAAAAATTCAATTTTCAACCGCATCATGTAGTATATCGGATAAAAGACTCATTATGTGAATTACAAATATATCATATTTTTAAATCATTTGTTTAAAAGATATTAACAAAAATATTAAACCTCGACTTAATTCCCACTTTAGAAACTACACTATTTAAATTTTGAAAAATATATTTTATTTGTATTTTTTAATAATTTGAATAACAGATTTAATTAATTAATTAATTTAATTTATAATTTAACACTTGACCTATTTTGCCCTTTATCTTCCAATTTACAGATCCTCAAAACTCAGACAGTAGATTATAAAAGACTTCTCTGAAAGTTTATTAGTAAAATAAAACTCTAATGTTAATTTTTGGGGGCCAAATTAGAAAATTAAATACATATGTATTCTGATAAAAATCAAGCGAATCCTGAAGCAGTTAAAATAAAGAGTCTATGTGTGGAAAATGAAAGTGTATATTTTTTATAAATTTAAAACGCTTCCCTAAAAGATATTAGGGTAAATATAATAAGAAAATGCACTCATTCCCTGCTTGTCTGAAACTGGAGTACTAGAATCTTGAAGGTGGTACGGATTTACAAATCGGGTCACGAAACTATACACTGATACCAAATTTCAACCTTTACCGTCCAGTAGTCTCGGAGAATATTGCTGTACTGTGAAATATGGAGAACCCACTGATACTATAAGGGTATCCGAATAATAATATATACAGGAACCTAATAAATAACTAAATCGGAAAAACTAAAAATAAAAGATTTTTTGTCAATGTCAACATATTTCGGCAAAATAGTGGCTTTCAGAATCCTCTTATTTTTTTTGCATTAATGTAACAATTATCACACACTATCACTCTACGCTTACGGACCACCATAGAGCACTTAGAACACACTTTTTTAATTTAAACGAAATCAAACAGTCTCTATTCACTATTTGCCGGCACTTTGCCATCCAGAAGCAGCAATTCCACGGCTGTTCAGCGTTATCAAAGGGAGTTGTATAGAGCAGGGAACTTTGAGAGAAACGTGCTACAGGTGATATATTAGTTAACAGATTAGAACAAAGCTGCATTAAATCAGGTCCAATTCGCAGGCAAGCCGGGGTATCAACCTAATTAGATAAGGAATTCCATTCGAGAGCATTCGTTTGAAATAATCTATTCGAAACAAACGAAGAAGACAAAAGAAGATAATTATTTTTATTTGAATGCACGAAGTGTTAGGGGATTTCAAAGTGAGAGAGAAATTAGGGCAGTCTCGAAAATAATGGGTTCGTAAGTGAGGAAATTTAAGGAGTTTTCACGGAACTTTCACTTCAAATACCTCAAGTTAAATTTGATTAAGTAAGAGTTTTAAGTGAATATTAAAGGTTGTTGAGCGTAAGGAGGTCCACAGTTACACATATAAAAATAGACGAGCAAGGGGAATGAAATGCATAACTCTAAATGTCACTTGTTCAGACACGACACGACAAGACCGACCGACCGACACCACACACTGCTTCACTCTTAAAATACACATCCAATTCAATCATCGGTATAAAAAACAGGGAACAGGTAATATATTAAGAGTCTCTTCTTTAATATAAAATTGATAAGAAATAAACCAATATAACATCCAAGTAATATAGGACATCTGCACAAAATGTTAAATATTTTTAGACTTAGCGTGTAAAAGTCAGAAAAGGCAAATTTATTATTTGAATATCAAGTGATGATTAGTGTAAAGTGAAATCCAAGTGACCTGGTATTTATAAATTCAGAAAACTCAAAATTCAACATAAAACCCACCTTAGTCTGTCCACAGATGTGAGTACAATTGGGGATATGAGTGAGAAATTAAAACACAAAATTAATTTTGTTTAAGCGCTCCATTTTGTTGAAAAATGTTATCAATTTTTTAGACTTTTAAATATATTACTGTTTGTAAGTTCAATATTTGCTTTCAGCTTCCGATCACGATTATATAAATAACTTTTAAACTATTACAGATGTGAGAAAAAAATTATGTAACAGTTTAAAAGTTATTTAAATAACAGTGATCGGCAGCTGAAAGAAAATATTGAACTAACAAACAGTAAAATATTTAAAATTTTATAAAAATAGAGAACAATTTTTTTATAAATCATGCGATACATAGTTGTGTTTATTTATATTTGTAGTTTATAAAAATAAATAATAAAAATGTATTTATTTATAACAAATTGTTTATCAAATAAATAAATTAAATGTTAATAAAAAATATTTTTTCTTTGGAATATGAAAGGACAATAGAAACAATGATTTTTACAAAAGGGAATTAATTCCTTAATATTAATAATAAATGACAAAAAAATAGTTAATTAACAAATGCATTTTTAAGCATTAATTTTTTAAGAAACCTTTTTTTACAAAAACATTTCATTATCTCAAACAATGCATTTGTTTATAAAAAAAATTTTAAACAATAGAAATATGTAAAAAATTTAGAAATATTAATTTCAGGAGGTGCTTAATGATAAAAAAAAGAAATAATCAAGATTTTTGAAAAAAAAAATAAAACGCTTTATTGTTATTATTCATTTTTCAATGCAGTAGATTGTTGACAAATAAGTGAAAAATTAAAAATTTACAAATTTTCCAAAGGGAGTCTATTTTTCACCCCTTTAGAGCAACTGTACGAAGCAAAAAAATTGAGTTTTAATTTAATGATTACTAAAGATTTATGTTAACTTTCCATTTCAAAAATGTTGGTAATTAACAAATGCATAAAACATGGAAAAATTCAAATACAAAAATTTTTGTGGACGGATTATTGTTTAGTAACGTATTTCAAAGATACATAAACGTTTTCATTCCTTAATATTTATATTTAATATGTTTAAATATTTCTTTACCGTTTGTGAATGACGCGACAAGGGAACGCCAGACTCCCCGTTTTAGCAATAAATTTAGGGCTCTGTTAAAATTATTACTATTGGAGATACAGTTTCGGGGGTTGGGACTATTTATATAAAATTTCCTCCTCATTTCGGATCTGTTTTCCAATTTCAAAAATCATTTATTGTTTTTGAGATTTTTCAAAAAAATGAAACACTCTTTTTTTCCACTTTATTTTTTATAACTATTAAAACTTATTTTACTAACAGAAGGCAGTAAGTTGAGTGCCGTGGTTTCAAGTCAACAGAAATTGTGTCCACATCGGGGGTTCCTCAAGGATCCGTATTGGGGCCACTATTATTTGTCTTGTTTATAAATGACATTGTTGGTGTTGATGTTCAATATCTGCTATATGCTGATGATATTAAAATCTATACTGTAATAGAAAATGTAAATGACTGTTTTAGGCTACAGAAAAGTCTTGACAACGTGAATGCCTGGTGTAAAAAAAACGATCTCCCATGACTTTTACCAGGCGGCAAACTCCTATTTTGCTAGACTACAAGATAAAGGGTGTTACTTTGTCAAGACAGAACAATATTAAAGATCTTGGTGTTAGTTTTGATAGCAAATAAAAATTTCATTTGCATGTTGGAAATACTATACAAGCAGCTTATAAAAGTTTTGGTTTTATAATTCGAAACTCTGAGGGTTTCGCAGACCCAAGCAGTCTGATTTTACTTTATAACGTCTTTGTGAAATCTCGGCTTGAATACGCTGCTTTGGTTTGGCACCCACGGTATAATAAGTACAGTGAGATGGTCGAAAATATTCAGAGGCGATTATTGAAATTTTTAGTTCTAGTTTTCCTCAATCTGAGCTACTGAAGAGATTCTCGCTTCTTAGTCTGCACAATCAGAGGAGAGTTCACTCAGTTGTCTTTCTAAGCAAGTTGTTTAGAAACCAAATAGATTGCAGTGACATTTTACATCAATTACCTCTGCTTGTTCCTCGACCAAGCTCGCCTACTGATAATACATTTTATTTACCAAAACCAAGAACTAATATTTTAAAGTGTTCACCTCTCTATTTTATGTGCGAAAGTTGTAACTCGGTAAAATTAGACATTTTTAATTCCTCCATAAGTGTAATAAAAAAAAGTAATCACCTTTTCTATTAACCTGGTGTATAATGTTTAGTAACGAATTTTTCCTTATTTTTTATATTTCTATGTTTTGTCCCTGTCCTATAATTGGTCTTTTTACTGTTGGATAGTGTAATAATAATAATTTTATCGGCGCCATTTCAACTTTTTCAAAAAATTCTAGGCGTCAATCCGAATCGAATGATATCAACATTATTATTTTCGATGAACTTTATCAGGATTTCACCAAAATGGCTCTTGTAGACTAGATTACTAACAAATTTTCTGGGTGGATTTTAAACTTTCAATTACTTGTTATCTCGTAATTATCGTTTCAGATATCTTCAACTATTTCCCGTTTCAATTTTTTTGATATACATGAATATTTCACCTGACAAATTTTCATATTCATTCTGAATTTCATGGAAAAATAATTCAACATGTTACAAACAATCGCAATCTATATTTTTCATTTATTCTAATAAATGGCATAAAATTCCAAACAATAAACCCTATTTTTGTTTACGACAATCATTTAAAGCTGAATTTTATTGATAAAATCCAATTCGTTCAATCCTGGTGTAATTGTCAATGGAATTTCAGTACAATGAAACTAATAATAAGCGGACGGTGAGCTGTTGATGATATTTGAACTTAAATTCGAAACTGCATTCGATCAACAAATGGATAAATTAACAACAAAGCTTTCCGTGGTGAGTCACAAATATATTTGAAACGCTCAATATTAGTTTGAATGAACTGATAAATTTCGACTGTGCGCTGTTGTAAAAATGTGATTCAACTGGAAATTGTTTTTTGCAAATTTTCTATTGAACCAAATAACCATATTTTTCCTTTGAATTAAAACTTTTGAGATAACAATCTGAATGCTGCTGTGCCCTTTTACGCTACGTTTACAGTGTTTATTAACATAGGAATACATATTTTTGAAAATTAGTTTGACGAACTAACCAATATGTTCAACCGCGAAGACAGAACAGTGATTCATTCCAATAAAAGGGAAGAAGTGGTTTTAATAGGTAACTTGGCGAACTATGTCCGTCCAGTAGTCTTACCAAACTTTTTCCACTCACTCTGCAAAAACTACTACAATAAAGCCTTTTTATACTGCATGCAGATATACAGGGCACCCTTCGAATAGATCAATGATACTTTTTCTTTTCGATAGACATTCAGGAACTGGATCTACCAGTGTAGACGTGCCAGTGCTACCACTAGCATATCTACTTAATTTCTTTCGAAGCATCGGTTATTTTGAATGTTACTCTTGTATTACGTAAGCATGACCGGATATCTTCGCCGATGTACCTAACTTCCTCTCCTGCCTATGGCTGATCGTCCTAATCTGAGATTTTTCAATGGACCTAAAACCAACCTCCTGGACGTCGAGTTCTCAATTGGCTTGTAACGTAAAGCTACTTTCTAATTTCGTCGTTGTTTAAGTTTTGAAGTAATTTTTGCCGGCTCTAGGTCAATTCTGGAGATCTCAATTTGGTCATCATTGAATTTTCTAAACTCAAAACTCTGTCGCTTTCCTCTAGCTCTCCAATTTCTATCTCGTGGTCAAAATCTTCATCTCCTGTTTTCTCTGTTTCTGTTTTCATTTCTCTGTAGATTCCTTTCCAAAATGTTTACTGTAACTTTTTCTATGAACTCTAGAAAAAATCTCACCGTAGCGATGCGATTGTTGGCCGATCTGGACAATATCAGTTCTTCATCCAAAGGTATCGCAGTGTGTTGGGGCTTGAATTATTACATTTACAGGAGTCGCTAATGATGTCCATGTCTGGTAGGCAACACATCTGAAACTAAATCCTATTGCCGGATTTGCTCAATCTCATTTCTACATTTGTCGCAGCCTGTAGTAACATTGGTTCGCCGTTCGTGAGCTGGATCTCGGATGGCCTCAAAACTCTGGATACATATGCTGTACCTGTTTTTACTATTGATAAGCACCCTAAAACACCAAACTAACATCGTCTTCGTACGATATCTGCTTACTCTCCTGTGAGCTCATGAACGATTAGCACGGAACTGACTTACTCTGGATTAAGCCTGGTGGGAGCCCTACATGCAGACTTTCTTATAATTGTCTAGGTTCCCACAACGGAAACATTAATGGATTGACCACCTCTAGGCGGTTGTTTTAGTGGCAGCTTAACTCTGCAGGTTCTGTTGACTTTGCCTGTAAATTTGTACTAAAATATTGTGTTGTGGTGAACCTGATCTCGTTATTTTTAACCGAATTCCAAAAAGTAGGAGGTTATCAATTCATCTACAACTTTTTTTATGTATGACGAGCGATGATTCAAAAACCGCTTGGGCAATTTTGATGATTTAAACTACATTATATTAAGGAACCTTACAGAAAGGTCCCATATAACATGAGAATTACAGTTTTCTAGAAAATTTTTCTTTAACGTAAAACATACCATTTTGCTGAAAATCGGAAATATATATATACACCAACTGTAAACATCATGGTAAATGTCAAATTTTCATAATAAATATATAGTTTAAATGTCAAAATATGCCATGAAAGTATGTTGTACAGGGTGTTTTCATTTTGATGCTTTTGAAGTCAGTTTATTTTAGAAACGAGGTTAAGTTACAGTCGCGTGAAATTTGCTGCAAATAATCCGAAAATTTGTTATTTGTATAACTTCATCCGCATGGTAGCGCCACTGCATATTAGGATACAATGGCCGCCACAAGTACAAAATTCTCATGCATGGCGGCCATTGTAACCTTGTGTGCAGTTGCGCCACCATGCGGTTGATGTTCCGTGAATCTTCCTCATAGAACAGAGAATAATTACAGTTATACAAAAGCAGTTGAGTATACAGAATGGTTGAAATATAAGGTGGAGTATAATTAGAGTTATACAAGGCGGTTTCAAAAACTTATATAGTTTGGAACATAAGTAGTTGCTTAGACAAGATGAAGTAAGGGTGGGGTAAAATTATTGTTATTGAGGGTGTATCAAAAACTTGTTATATAAGCATAAACAGTGAGGATATTTGAATTATAGGACGCAGGACGGGTATAATTATAGAGATAGTTTTAAAAAAAATTAGGAGCAGTTGCATATACCGGGTAATTGAAATAAATGGTAGAGTAAATTTATAGGCATAAAATGTGGTTCAAACAGGTGAATTTTGTTATATTGGGTACACCATGAGCAGTGGAATAATAGACATACGGGGCGAAGTAAAATCATTGATATACAGGAATAATTTAAACAATGATTCATAAAATGATAGACCAATGAGTCATATAGGAGTGACCAGTACACAGAAACAGTATCAATGCAATATAGAGTGAATTAGTTACATTTATAGAAAGTGGTCCAAATAATAAAACAAATAAAAAAGTTTAAATATATTTGGGAAATATTGACAAAGCATAAAAATTAGAGAGGGAGAAAGAAAAAAAGATAAGAATACCCTAAAATTTGCAAAAAAAAAGATATGTCTGAAAATAGTGATTGATGTCTAAGTACTTCTTGGGAAATAACACCACATTTCAAGAAAATTGCTGTATATTCCAAACGTTTCGGGGTCTAGATCAGACCCCGTTGTCAATGGTTAAGAAACTACGGATAAAAAAGGGACACAATTCTGAGATGCAAATTAAAATATTTGACAATACTAATATTTGATTTCTGACGTAACTAAGAGAATTTTATTTGTAATATACAGGGTAGCACAGAAATTTCTAAAGATCATATAATCATTAAGATCCTTTCAAATTGGAAGAATTTGAAAGGGGGATCTTCAGAATTTTATGTGGCGCTCCTAGGTGCGACTTTGTTATAAGATAGTGCATTCGCCAAAAATGCGACCAAAGAAATTTGTTGATTCAGTGATCCCATTAAAATCATAAGGGAAACCTAGGAAAAACTTTATGAACTATCCCGATATTGGGTTGTTCACAAGGACATGACCATTATCAATTTCTTCCTTAATCATCGGCAACCAGGAACGACTGAATTCTACGGAGGTAGTAGCGATACAATCGTTTTCGTTTAACAAAATTAAAGCAGACTCTTTTAGTTTTCTTTTTGTGGTGTGTTCTTCTTTGTGTAATATAACTGAATTTTGAAACTGTATTTTATGACCAAGGTCCCAAGCATGTTCACAAATTTTGGATTTTTCAAATTGTCGTTTTATTATGTAATTTTTGTGTTCGTTTATTCGAACATTCAGAGGTCTAGAGGTTTCTCCAATATAGAATTTATTACATTCACAAGGGATTTTATAAATACAATTTTTTGTATTTTGAGTTGTGTTATTTGGTTTGGTTTTTGATATAATTGATTTTAGTGTATTTCTTGTTTTAAATGATGTTTTGATATTATATCTGTTTCCCACTCTTTTTAGTCTTTCTGATAGACCCTGTATGTATGGTATAGTTATTGTATTAATGTGATTATCTTGGGAGTCAGTGTTGCTTGGTGAAGTTTGATGTTGGTTGTTAGGGATTGCTTGGTCATTCAGAAAACAAATAGTGATTGATTGATACGATTTCCAAAATGTTTTTATTTTAAGTTAGCTGAAGTCGATTCTTTTTTAAACATAAATTATTTCTTCTTTTCTTATTTGAACGTATAATTATTGTTCACATATTCCTTAAAACACTTAAATTCCCAAACGCGTTCACAATTTCATATTTTTCTCCCTTTTTGGTAATAATAACATTAAAATTCCTTAAAGTTCAATTTTCCTACGTAATTTAATGGATAGCAGCAAACTTTCCCTAATTAACTAGAACTATGTTTTGAGTATGCATCTCACATTTGCCACTAGCAGCCATTTTGTTCTCGAGCATTCTCATTCACAGCTATCAAAAGTAGAACCACTCTGAAAAGTTCAACTGTTGTAAAAGTTAATGCTTACACGTGTACGTTCTGTACAGGGTGATACTTTTTAGATATTCTGGTCCTACATCTAGAACAGGGCTGCTAAATCTATCTCTATACTAATATTGAGTAAACTCCGTGGGTTCAAATCAAATTTAAACAGCTGATATTCATTTTTACTTTATTTGTACAAAAAAATTCAATATTTACAGCAACTTATTCCGAAAACAATTTACATCAAAATAATAACAGGACTATCTAAGCTAAACTATACCACTTGAAATGTTCGATGTCTTTTATATTCACATCGATTTTTCTCTTAGTCCTCGATTGTTCTCGATGGTTATTTCATTGTTCGCTCAGCGTTCGATCCCAATGCTGTTTGCCCCATAGAAAGTTCCAGACAGTGTTATTTTTTATTATCCCAGAGATGTTAAGTTTTTCGCCGGAATTGACTAATGTTTACTCCAGTGGTGGCGAATAAATTGTTTGTTTTTTTTTTGTATATTTGTAGGAGTTAATCGATGAAAATATTAAACCGATTTTCACTATCTGTTAGTAACATAGGCTGTATTTTATTTGATAAATTATTTAAAAATTACCTCAGAAACAAAAAGTGATACAACGGTGAAAATTGGAAAATATAATCTCTTGCCCAAATAACTAAAAACGAGATTGATTATTTTCCAAAAAATTCTTTCCAGGGATAGATAGGGAATTACACTACTTTTACAAAACATAAAACAGAAAATGATACAGGTTTGAATATTGGTATAAATACTCTTCTCCTAAAATAAATAAAAATAAGTTTAATCATTTTGCGAAAATTTAATTGTCACTATTTGCCCGAAACCAGAAAAAATACAAGGATAAGAATTATAATATTAATCCTTTGAAATAATAAGGACGTGTTTCATTATTTTTCAAAATGGTTAGGAGGGAGGTAAGCAAATCATATATTCATCAAAATCTATAAAATATAGAAATATTCCAAAAGATATAAAATAAAAATAAATGACATAAAATAACAGAAATCTTAAAATACACAAAATATCAAAAAATATAAAATATAATAGAAATAAAAACAAATATGGACATGGTCTAAAATGTCGTAAATTAATAGAAGCCATTTTTTTTAAACCTCACAATCGTCAAAAATGTCAGAATGTGAAAATGTGTAAAATGTCAAATATGTAAAAATGTCATGGAATATTAAAAAAGCCAAAAATGTCAAAAATTTTAAAAATGCCAAAAATGGCAAAAATGTTAAAAATGGCAAAAATATTAAAAATACCAAAAATGTTGCAAATTTAAAAAATTTCAAAAATGACAAAACTGTTCAAAATGTCATAAATCTAAAAAATGTCAAAAATTTAAAAAAATGTCAAAAATTCAAAAATGTCACAAATGGTCAAAATGTCAAAAGAATTTCAAAAATGTCAAATACATCAAAAATGGCAAAAATGTCAAAAAAGTCAAAAATGCCAAAAATGTCAAGAATGTCATAAATGTGAAAAATTAAAAAAAAAAGCCAAAATGTTTAAAATGTCACAAATGTCAAAAATGTCAAGAATCTCAAATACGTCAAAAATGGTAAAAATGTGAAAGATGTCAAAAATACCAAAAATGTCTTTCTTGACAAATTTGTCAAAAATAAAAAAATATCAAATTGTTTGAAATATTATTTTGTCTATTCATGGGTTTTCTCTCCTCCAAATTTTTTCCTGTAACAGATAAGTATTTAAAAAATTGTATATGTAGAACAAAGTGTAGTAAGGCAATTTCGTAAAATTGCCCGGATTACTGGCTGTCTGTACAGAGATTCTTCCTCACAGTTTTTCTGAGAGAAAGAGATGTCTATAAAATGATCAACCAGTATTCCTGTATATAAGTAATGTATTGTATATTGTGTAATACTTATCTGTGTATGGAGACGTTTCAACTCCCAGTCTGGAGTCGTTGTCAATCGTTTAGTGTTGTTTTCGAGGTTTTTTTTTCTAAAAAAAATTTTCGCTTTGATTTTGAATTTATTCTTTGTCAAAAAATTTGACACTGACAATTTGTCGTTTGGCGATCACTTGACGTTTTTTTGTTCTGTTAGCAGTAAATTCTTCCAGTCCAAATGAAGGTCGGCTGAAGGTGCTCCGATTTCAGTGTTGTTTATCATCATACAGCTGGCTTCTTTAAGTTTTCTCTTTTTTAAGTTTTCTTCTTTCAACAAGATCTTTGTTTTATCCCAGTCTATCCTATGGCTGCCGGTGCTCGTTAATACATGATTGGCCAAATTTGATTTGTCCACATGTCTTCTGGAAATGTTATATTGATGTTCTTTTTTCCTTACTTCTAAAGGTCTTGAAGTTTCACCGGTATAAGAATGGCCATAGTCACACAAAACACTGTACACACAATTTTTAGAACTCTGGGTTGCGTTAAACGGTTTGGTATGTGTGAGGATAGAGCGCAAGGTATTATTTGTTTTAAAAACAGTTTTAACGCTGTATTTATTTCCTAACCGCTTAATTTTTTCCGATACACCTGGGATATATGGAATTATGTTCATAATTTGGTTGTCTGTTTGTGTTTGGTTGGTATTAGTGTGATGGTTATTTGTGCTGGTTTGTTGTTGCGATTTTCTTTCTAACTGATTTATAGTTTTATTTATAAAGTCTTGGGGATATTCGTTTTGAAGTAGATGTTCTTTGATAATATTGACTTCTTTGTTAAAGATTTGGGTGGATGAAGATATGTTTTTTGCTCTATCATATAAGCACTTTACAACACCTTTCTTTACATTGAAATATGACAAATGTCCAAAATGTCAAGAATTTCAAAAACGTCAAATACGTCAAAAATGGCAAAAATGTCTATGAAGTCAAAAATATCAAGAAATAAAAATAAAAATGTCAATATTTTCAAAAAAGAGTTTATTGTTTTATTTTGAAATTGATGCTGTTTTATGTTTTGATTTGTTACTTTTAAATATTATTCGCCTTCTAATGTCATTTGAAATTATTTGTTAGACTAGTAGCAAAATGAACACTTGTTACTAATACTACAAAAGCGCAAACTTGGGTTTTCATCCGAAAAATGAAATATATCTGGAAAAATATTGCATTAAAGTATGGCGATTTTCCCTTAACAGTAAACCTCATTTCCTAGATATAGGTGCTGGACATCTCAAAATGATTATCCCGTACAAGAGATTATTATACAAATCACAGTTACCGTTGTCTTCTAAATGTTAATTGTGGCTTATTCTTGATTATTTTTAGTTGTTCTTGGGAAATAACACATAAATATAAAAAGTTACCGTTTTCCAAGCTATACGTACACTATACGAATATTTGCTACAAAAAAATAATTAGACAACACCTCAATCAATGGGGAATTTTCAGAAGCATTCCAAATAAAAAATATCCCAATTGCGAAGCATGTAAGCAGTAATTACACAGCGGATTTCGTTGATTTACATGTCAATATTCCACTAACGCCTCTCAAAATATTTGTAACGATTGCACCAAAATTTTCATATGGTCCATTGGTCATTTCAACAGGCAATATAGGGAAATGTTGGATAATAAACGACAGCTAAAAGCCAAATCAACTGAACTTTAATAACAAAGCGGTAATGTTGGAAACAAGTGGAAATTTGTTTGTAATTGTCGATTATCACTCGATTGGATGTAGTTTATTCGTATTGATATTATGTTGGGTGTTACTGTCTACCTCCAGTTATTTAAAATGATCGAACCATAAGCTTACTGGTGTGAGGGTTGATCACAGTGGCACTGACAGAATATTTTATGTGTGGAAGTACTATCGGTATACTTAGTAATTATTCAGTATTTCTGATATGAACTGAATGTTGTTATTGTGACAGCACTGAATCAAAATATGAGACACTTCTAAAAATATGTAGTATATTATGGAAAGAGTAAAAACAGACAAGTTTTTGTTACTTTTTTTTAAACGACTTCCAAAAAGGAGAAGGTTATCAATTCGTATGCAACTTTTTTTATGTATGTGGGGCGACTATTCAAAACGGCTTGTGCAATTTTGATGATTTAAACTGCATTATATTAAGAAACATTACAGAAATATCTAGAAAATCGGAAAAAAAGTAAATAAAGGACTATGTCAGCGATTTTCAATGAATCTTCACTGTTTTCTCTAAAACCGTTCAAGAAATTTGAATATTATAAATTGTATTCTACAAAGATAGGTTCCAGCTTGATTCCGTATATTTCTTTATATCGTAAAACGTACCATTTTTCTGAAAATCGGAAAAATATATGCAAAAAAAACTGTAAACATCATGGTTAATGTCAAATTTTCATCATAAATATTGAGTTTGAATGTCAAGATTTGCCATGAAAGTATATCGCACAGGGAGTTTGTAAAAGTTTTCATTTTGATTTGATATAGTCGCGTGCATTCGCATAAAATATTCCGTTAGTTTATTGAAACGAAAATTTATTTTGTCGGCGAACTCTTCTATATGATATACGGTTGTAGGTGTGTGTGTGTGGGTGCATGTATCTCTGCATGTGAAATTAGGTGGTACATAAGCAGTTGTATACATAGGACGGTTGAAATATAAGTTGGAACTGAATTAGTTATACAGGATGGTTCTAAAATTATTGTATTGGGTGGCACATAATTAGAGTTACGTTTATAGAAAGAGGTCCAAATAATCAAACAAAATAAAAAGTTAAAAAAGAAGATTATTCTGAAAATAGTGATTAATTGCACAAGGTTTCTAAACGGTTTTTTAAGTCTACTGAAGTCGGTTCTTTTTTAAATATAAATTATTTAACAAAAACTAAATTATTGGCACTTATACGATTTAACCATTTTTCGTTTACAATAACACAGTCATATACTTTATCACTTATAATTTTTGAAATTTATGCAGATTAAAACCTTTTGTTTCATTAATGAAGCTACGTTTCTCTTTTATAACACAATGTTCACAATTATAAACATCAGTTCTGATCAAGGCCGTAAGCCAGGAATTTTTTTTCAGAGTAGGATAATTTTTTTGATTGGTGAAGGGTTAATTAGGACTGCACACTTTATATTTTACCTGGTGTATTTTCGGGATATATAAAATTGTATAAATATAAAATGTATTCGTATAAAAAAGATGATTAATTTGTTAAAAATGAATCTTGAAACCCAAAATTCCAAAACAATAGTTCTCCGACATATTTTTAGCAAAATTTCTGGCTAAAGTACTCCAACCCTTAGTAGATGAGATGACATTTTACCTCAGAAACTCACAACATCTCCTGGACATAATACAAAGTATGAATGTACATAAGGACGACATATTAGTTAGTTTCGATGTCGTCTCCCTTTTTACAAAGGTACCTGTGACTGAGGCCCTCCACTACATTGAAGAAAAGTATCACCCTCCGGAACATATGGTCAACCTGGCTAACCACTGCTTATCAAACACATACTTCACCTACGCCGGTCAACGTTACAGGCAAATTGAAGGAGCGCCAATGGAATCCCGTTTGTCCCCAGTCCTGGCAAATCTTTTTATGCAAAAGATCGAAAGACAGGCTCTTCAGACCACGGAGTACCAACCTAAGCTTTGGCCACCATAAGTCGATGACACATTTATAATATGGCCACGTGGTAGAGATCATGTTCATAAATTTCTGGATCACCTTAACAAAATACACCCGAAAATCACTTTTACCATGGAAACAGAACAAAGCAACGAACTGCCATTTCTCGACTTACTAATAAAAAAAGAAATCAGACGGAACCATAGGGCAAACGGTATACAGGAAAACCAAGCACACAAACAGATACGTCAACGCAAACTCGCACCATCACCCCCCTCTGTTATTTTCAGTAGTGAAAACTCTAACACACAGATCAGATCAAAAACTCTAACAGACAACGAAAACAGCAAGGTCTAGATAAACATTCTGAAGGAGGCATTGACATCAAATGACTATAACCACCACTTAATTCAGAAAGCACTTACACAGGAACCCAAACCGAAAAAAAGAAGATGAAAACGTTTTAAAGCTTTTCTTCGTTTTGTCCGGGCTATAACGGACAAAATTGGAACAGTCCTACCTAAAAATGACATTAAAATCTTTCAAGCCACATAGAAAGATTGGAGAAATCATACCTTTCCCCAAGAGAAAATTCCCCTTGAAGATCAGGGCGCCTACGAGATACCGCGTAAAGACTGCAACCTCGTTTACGACGGCCAAACCAACAGAAAAGCAAGTACCGTATAGAGGAACACAGAAATGTAGTAAAGCAAAAAACAAAGATATCTGCATTGTCACAACACAATTTGCCCATTACCAACACGCACTGAGTCAGCATTGTAACATTGTCTCATATCCTCTGTAAAATATTCACAAATATTCTTCGTCTTCTCAGTTCTACCAGTCCGGTGGTGTGGGGTGTCCCACAGGGAACAGTGCTTGGTCTACTATTATTTAATGTTTACATTAATGCTATATTGTCGTTTATAGATAATGAGGGCGCAGTCTTTTTTCCTACCGTTTTTCTTATTTTTCATTTCGATTTATCAGCTTTTTTAGGCTATGCCATGAAATATTAGTTAAATGTAGCTCGTAGTGATGAGAATGATTTCTCAAAAACCACGATGTAGATATCATCATCATATCTTTGGGGTTTCACAGTTGTTCTAGCCCAAAGAAATTAATTATTCTTATTTATTGAAGCAAAAACCTCTTAACGGAGGCCCATACTTATAAAAATAGAGGAGCCAGGGAATGAAATACATAACTTGAAACTTCATTTGTTTCGACCCGACGGACCGACACGACCAGCACCCCACACTGCTTCGATCTTGAGATACCCATCCAATTCAGTTCTCTGTGAAAGAATCAGGGACCATGTAATACATTATAAGTTTCTTCTTTGATAGAAAATCAATAATAAATAGGAAATAAACCAATATAACATCCAAGTAATATAGAATGCCTGCACAAAATTTGCTTTTGGTCCTAATAGACACTCCAATTCTCTCTTTGTGATATATTAAATTGGAGACATGACATACGTCACAAATTAAAATGAATACCACACAAAAAAGCAATTTGGCATTAAATTTTCATATTATCATTGAATATACACATTAAGCAAAACATGTACTTTGTTTACATCGTTTTGTTATATCGTAATAAACAAAGTACGCTTACTACTCAATAGATGGACTGATGTAGTACATACATCCGGAACTTTTATATCCTGTAAAGAACATAATTTAAAAAAAGACAAGTGGTTCAGAGTCTGAAGCACACGGCTGCGAATCCAAAGTTCTCGGGTTCAAAACCGAGAACAAATAAACTTTTTTTGTTGTTGAATATATAAGTTTATAATTTATTGTTTTGTATAAATGTTATGTGTTTGTAATGATGTTAGCTAGGAACAAAATGGACTTTTCTTTGATGTCATGCAAAATAGTGACAATTGTTTTAATTAACCAGATATTTATATCCATTACTAAGAGTGACACAAAGAAAAATAGTTACAGTGAAGTAACAAGAGAAGGGAAGAATATTTCGTACGAAGCTTTCGCTTCCATCGTTCAGTCTCCGCTCTTTTTTTATCATTCAATATGTTTATAACTCATAAAAATTCACATCTAGATTAGCCTTAATATTTATCACCACTATTTGAAAAAAGTTTGTTAAGATAACCAACTCCATCCTCTCTAATAAACAATAGATTAGTCAAATTGTGAAATTAATTCTAACTTTATTAACCCCAGTTCATTGGCTGTCTAGCCCATTCTCGCAAACTCCTCTTTACAAAGCTTCCATCGCTGTTAAGAAGCAAAACTAATTATATCTCTCTTTTCAAAAAGTTAAATTTTGTTAAGAGGTGTATATCTTTTGACATTGATTTTATTTATGGAAACAATGTTTCGTACAAAAGTTCTGGGGACATAAGATTCAAATAAAACATTCACATTTTAACAACAAAACTTTTTATAATAACCAATGATAAAAATTCTTAAGATGTCTATCGAACGTACCCACATTCAAAACCTTTTTGCATAAATGAATAAATTGACGCGGCCATATTTCTTTATCATCATTGACGCGAAAAGATAGGATTTCTAAAAAGAAAACATTTTTCAGAAGAAGAATTGGTATTGGAAAGTAATATTTTACGTGACTCAGGAAAAAGAAACTTTTATTTGCTGAAATATGTATTCGTGTGTTGTTAATGTCCAGAGCCTTAGTTTAGAAACCGATTAAAAGCGCGGCCACAACGAGAACAATCGATACCCATCAAGAGGAGGTAAGAAGTAATCCTGTTCATTTCTCACTCGCATTACGAATACCTACCTAGATAGAGATTATTTTCGTTTGTTCTTGATTATTTCTGAATTGTATGGTTAAAAGTAAATAATGTGCAATTAAATTTTAAAAAGTATTTAAAATTGAACTCCTAAGAATTCGTTTCAGAAGTGGGACAAGGGCCCACGAGGATAAGATAAGAACCACACGTGATTAGACAATACATATGGAAAACCAAGAACTCTGAATCTAAGATCTATGTTCGCACTACAGGCAATTCTTAGAGGAATGACCATTGTCTCCTCACACCTACATAAGCTGCCTGGAGAGAAGATGTTCTTACGATACATGGCGAAGGGATATTTGACACTAATCACAGAAACACCGATGATGTTCCAAGCTGGAAAAGTTATTAGATCACTCAAAATATCAAACATCTTTCCAGTTGCTTATACAACAACGCAGACGCTTTTTTCCAGAGACCTTGTAGAGATTAACAATATTGCAAGAAAATAGAGCAGCGCAAAGATTGTTCCATCTGAAAGATTAGAATAGTAGTAGATGAAGATTGGACCACCGAACAACGGAAAGCACAACAACTGACCGATAGAGACATTAAGTCAATACTGACAATAACTAAAAAAGAGGGATCCAGACCAGGATGAAAAGAAATCGCCAGCCGGTCAATACTATTGAAATCATGATGGGTCCAGTGGGACTTGACTCTACTAGAGTAGAGA
The DNA here is from genome assembly GCA_034190945.1 of Octodonta nipae. Classification (NCBI taxonomy): domain Eukaryota; kingdom Metazoa; phylum Arthropoda; class Insecta; order Coleoptera; family Chrysomelidae; genus Octodonta; species Octodonta nipae. The sequence goes on from CM067218.1 coordinate 9,449,545, forward strand.
AGGGACTCCTTAAGAAAATCTGGGAGAGCGCTAATGGCAATGAGATCAATTACAAATGGTTCTTGCAAGCAAGAAGGTATCCTCCATGTTAGTCTGAAATTGGTAGCAATGTAACTCGTTCCTCGCAGTTAATGCCACCATCCTGATGGACAGAACGGAATACAAGAAGAAAACCGAAGAAGTACTGTCGAAGGGAAAATACAAGCCACTGCCTACTGATCCAACTTCCAAAATAGAACGGAAAACTTACAACACTCTCAGAGATCATGCTGAATACATTTTACCCGAGACAAGGAGAAAATTGACGCCACATCACAGCAAACCACCACATCTTTATGGACTACCCAAGATACACAAGGCTGGAGTACCTCTCAGACCGATTACAAGTTCGCGCAACTCACCAACAGCAGCACTATCGAAATTCATTCTACCAATCATCCAACCTTTGGAGGGCAAAACATCATCGCACGTCAAGGACTTAAAGCACTTTGTCGAAATCATCGGATCCATGGGACTTGGGTCAGAACATCGCTTAGTAAGTTTCGACGTTGAAAACCTCTTCACGAACGTACCACTAGACGAATCTCTTAACATAGTGAGCAAGAAACTTACTGAAGACGAAACACTGATGGAGAGGACGGAGCTACCAATAGACTCAATCATGGACTTACTTAAATGTTGCCTCAAGAACTGCTACTTTCAGGAGAAGGACCGGTTCTTCATGCAAGAAGATGGATTGCCTATACGTTCCCCGTTATCAACAAAAATTCGCCAACATCTACATGAAATGGTTAGAAGAACATACACTGAGGAGATACGAGAAACAGCCTAAACTATGGTTGAGGTATGTCGATGACACCTTTATTTTTGGCAAAACGGCGAGACAGAACTACAGGCATTCCTGGAGCACCTGAATCAATCCCGACCATCCATTAGATTCACCATGGAGATGGAATAGAGTGGGTGCCTACCATTCCTTGATGTAAAGTGTCAAAGGACTAGAATCCACACAACAGTCTACAGTAAGGCTACGCATACAGCATTATACCTTCACTACACTACCACCCATCAGCAACGAAAACTAGCATCATCAAAACACTAATCCATAGAGCCAAAAATATATGCAGCACACCAGAAGCCCGCAAAGAAGAACAAGTGAAACTTAGAGAAGAACTTTTGGCGAATGGATATAGGGAAACGAACATTACCAAGGCGTTTAAAGAGCTAGACAAACCACCTAGGCAGGAGGAGGACACCACGGTAGCAACTCTACTATTACCGTACACTAAAGGCTTGTCGGAGAAACTTGAATTGCACACAGTTATGGAATCAGAATAAAGCAACAACACCTTGAGGAGCATGATAACAAGAACGAGCCTCGACGAACCAGCAATACCAAATAACTGTATATACAGCATACCGTGTGAATGTGGCAATCTTTACATTTGAGAGATAAAGGGACCACTGGACACTAGGGTTAAGACCCAATGACCATGACCGGCGACGCATGAGCGGTTAAGCGTATAATATAAATGGGATGGATAATCTGAATTTCCTATCATTCACCTGATGACGATAGCAGATACACAGCTATTGAAACGTTGTGAGATCAACCACTCCAAGACGATGGAAGTCCAAGGAAACTTTAAGGTATCCGCCATGTTGAAGTGAATACCCATTTGGGTAGGAATATAACGCTCAACAGCGTACGACAGATATCTTATTGAGTAAACTACTATAGAGATATTAAAGCTTAGTGTCGTCAACTTGACAAGTGTACAACCAAGAATGGACCTGACACGAAATAATGCTAGTACAAGTTGAGCCAGAAGTAGAATTGAGGTTAGACGAATCCAGCATCTAGCATATATGGAGGGTTTAATTTTCATTTTTGTTTACTCTTTTCTCTAATACAGTTTAAAACCAATTTTCCGCTAAACATATTATTCTATACGTTCTACCTATTTTTTTGGTCTTAGTTTTCTTTTTTAAAGATTCCCTTAATTCTCTAGATGTTTCTTCTTCAGGTTGTGTTATTTTGAACTTATCTTTATATGTAACACATATTTCCAATATTTCGTCTATACACTGTTTGTACTTTTATATAACTAATATTAATTTTTTTCCAGCAATATGCAGTTCAACAACGAGCCTGAACGATACAACGTTTCGAAGGAAAAAGTTAAACGACGTGGTTTACTTCCTAATATTGTGGTTGGATGTTTTGACGAATTTAGTAGCAGCAGCCACATGCGCCAGACTGGCAAGTGCCATTGTTGATTACATCAGCAAAGGTCATTTCAGAGAATTTTTGTTCGGGATGGAACAGCATTCCTTGGGAGAACCTTGGCCAGATGTCTTAGGAGTCACTATTATTATTGTTGTATCGATTCTATTCATGATGGGACTTGAGGTAAGTAATTGTATAGTCAAAATTGAAAAAGGTCTTTGTTCTATACAAATAATAATTTATATATATGGTGACAATTTGCAGCTCCATCAGATATTTGTCACAATTCGGTCAGTCTCAGGTTTCCCTTGGGTTTTTCTGTTTTTCGTGTTTTCTTTGGGATTTATCCCAAGCTTTCATCAGCTATCTTTCTTGTGTCATTCTTTTCATATGATCGTACTCCTCAATTTGTTTTTTTTTAATTTTAGAAGGAATTTGATCTTTTTAAAGTAAGTCAACAGGATCTTCACCAGATTTCAATGCCATAAGTTGCGGTGTTTTATAAGAATATACTTTTGTGGTTTATTTCCTTATATCTTTATTCCATAGGAGTAGATTCAGTTGACTTGTGATAGCTTTCCCTTTCGTCATTTCCGTGTTTTGTCAAGGTTAGACTAAATTTATTATATACTCGACGTTTCGACTCCTGCTTTGGAGCCATTATCAAGAGACAAAAGTGAAAAAAGTTTCAGAGTCTACATCGAACTCGGGGCCACAATCTGCCTACTCCCCAAGAGTCACTAGGTAACTGACCTGAAGGTGAATCTGCGTTGCTTCTTTTATTTACAGTTATCGGTCCTCCGTAATTGCCAGATTAAACAAAGCAGACACGCCCACCAACACCCGAACAATCACAACACAGCCTCATCACGTGACACCCCCTTCTAACCCAGCGCTAACTATGAATAAAAGAAGCAGAGCAGACTCAAATTCAGTTCAGTTACCTAGTGACTCTTGGGGAGTAGGCAGATTGAGGCCCCGAGTTCGATGTAGACTCTGAAACTTTTTTCACTTTTGTCTCTTGATAATGGCTTCAAAGCAGGAGTCGAAACGTCGAGTATATATAAAGATTTTTAGATTTCTTCAACAATAAAATCTTACTCTTCCGTATTTGTTACTTTGCGTATTTTCCATTTTATTTTTTCTCTATATTTGCGTGATGCGTATTCAGACAGAGTCATAAGGAGACAGAATTTAAAAAAAATGGTGTTTTGTATTCTAAATCAATGACTATCTATACCAGCAACCACATTTTCAAAAAATATTTCATGTACAGACAGACTTATTAGAAATTTATTAGTGTATATCTCACTATAATTATTTTAGTTTTCCTCAATCTTTCTTATGTAAAATGATTTGAAGAAATTTTCAGAAGACACACTTTAGTTTTGTGAAGTTACATTTTTTCCCCAACATTTCATATTAAAATTCAATAGAAATTTTAAAAGCTACGCCTATGCTAACAGCCTTGTCACTACATTTCCATTACCATTAAATAAGTTCCCAGAATTTATATGTGTCAAACATTTTGTCTAGACAATACCTGATGATAATACTAATCGCCTTCATTCATATTTTTTTAATAAAATTACATTTAAGACAGCAAGCACAACAACAGTGGCGTGCATTAAATAATTGTAATAAATATAAATAATCATATTACCCCAGTTTTTATTTTTTCTGAGTTCTTTGGGAATAACTACTAATAACTATGTGGTAGTTATTCCCAAAGAACACATTTATCATCCAGAAAACAACATATTACTCCATATATGATGTTAAATATACTAAAATAAATAATCATTTTTACTATTTATTTTTGGTTTTAAATAGTTACATGTTGGGGTGGTTTGGGTATAAGATACCTAACATTAAGAAGAATGTCTGAAAAAGGATACGAGTATATTAGCATTGTTTTAATAGAAATAAAAATGAACAATTTCAATCTTCATATTTGTTAACAAATACTGAAAGGACAACTTCATTAAACATCAAATAAAGATAAAGAACAGTCAAAGTACGATAGATAAAAAAAGAGTTCAGATTTCAAAAGTATATAAGAACTATGAGAAATTAATTTAGAAATTAAGTAAAACCAAAAATAATGATAGATATTATTGCAACAGAATGCTAAACATACATCGTAATTTTATTAACTTTTCCCAAAAGAAATTTAAAGAATTATACCTATTTTTTAATTCACGAAACTTAATAGTTAAATAATAAAAATTAAAGTATATGTTACGCCTATGGAACTGATAGACCAGACAGGTGCACTTTTACCCCAGAATTTGCAGACATTTTTACGAGTGGGTGTATAGTAAATTTTTCTAGGAGCACCATTCATTAATTAAAAGAAATACAATCATAGTAAGAACAGAAGGAATAAAATCAGTGACGTACAAAATAAATATGAAAATGTAAAATTAAATCACTTTCTTCATAGTAAAGTTTTAGTAAATATTTAAATTATATAATTATTTTCATCGGTTAAAAACATATTTTTAACAAAAAAATTAGTTACGCAGGTAAAATTGTACAAAAAATATATGTATGTAATGAATTTTAAGCATTAAAAAAGTGGAAGAATCTTCACCCTGTGACGGTGTTATCACTCCTGTTGATGTAAACACAGCATGGAACTACATTTCATTTTTTGACAAATCAAATATTTAAATTATCCAATTTTAAGTGACTGTATTGGAAAAAATACTACGCTAGGGTGGCAAGTAACTTGAAAAGCTGGCACATTTAATAAAGATTCCAAATTGGTATGACACTTTCAAGAATATTACCTACATTGCGGACGTCATTTTTTTTAGTATGACACCTACTTTTTTTCTTATTTATTTAAAAAGAAATCTATTATACCAAAGACCGTAACTTCAAGATTCTACTTTGAGTGTGACGGAGTTTATTAGGAACAAAAGTTTTCATTTATTAACTTAAACATCATTAATTTACAAGAAATGTTCAAAATGTAATATTTTCTTTGGGAATAACACCACATACACTTGAAAAGTTCAAACGTTTCGAGATCTAAATCAGCATATCGTTTTCAATGATATTAACACAAAATGAACAAGAAATTAAAAAATTAAAAGGATTCGCAATGACAAATATCGTAATCACAATTTGATATTTACTGTCCTTGTGTGATTATGTTCTGAATTTCATCATATTCATTTTTAGTTAAAATTACTGTGGCATTGCCTTTATCTGCAGGTATTCTTTTATAAGCCTTTAATTGCAAATAGTTCATTTTTAGAAATACTATTTAATTTACTAGCAGTTTGTTTTATTGAACTGATAGTATCAAATTTTGGGATAGATTTTGGACAAATGACAAATTTTTGTCAAACTGAGGATTCTGAAAAGTTTAATTCTTTATCTGATAAATTAATGACAGTTTTTTTTAGAACGAAATGTTTGTTTTTTATATTTTTATTTTAAAAAAGCTGATTTAATTTACGTAAGTGTATTTGCTTTTGTGATCTGAATTCGTTGTTATAGCTTATAAGAGTACTGTTTTTAATTTTACTCGTTTTCTGGTATACGATAAGCAAGGAAATTCTGTACATACCCCATATATTTTTCTAATTTAAACTTATTAAAACGTTGAAATTGAATTCTGTCTCTGAATGTCAATGTTCCTTGGTTTTTGTTTCTATCTCAACAAAAGTTGATATGAAATAATCTGGGAATTAAGAAAGAAAATTAAATTAAAACATATCAATACCGTAAGCTATCCAGATGTTATATGGGTTGCATAACATAGCACATGACTCCACCTTTCCGCCCTCTATGTTTAGCGAACCTTCTATTAAACACCTTGTACATATAATCACTAAAACCCACATCCACCGAAAAGATCAGTTAAGATGTAATAAATTATATTTTGATTACCTCCTTTTTGGACATCGATTTTAAATTAAGTATATTTAAAAACATTTTTGTAATGCCACAAAATAGATTTCATTAATCTAGTTGGTGGCATTTGTTAAATGTATACAGTTTTAGAAAAATGTGTAGTATTTTCAGCTATTACCTATTAATAGCAAAATATGCATTAGTTAGTTTCTAATAATTGTTAGAAATACTTATATAAGCAACTAACAAAAACTTTAATTTTCAGAAATCTCCTTTAATTTCTTCAGTGCTTTTATTTGCACTTTTGAGCAATTTTGCTTTTTTTACTACTATCGGTAGCTTTCACACTGTGATACATTACAAAGAATGGGTAGGAGCTTTTAAAGTGTATAGTCAAAAAAGGGTAAGTTTGCGTAAGATATAAATTAAAAAAATAATAAAAAGTTGTATTTGCAGGTTTTAAAATCAGCCGCAGAATGTTCATTCGGTTTCATATCAAACTTTCCAGCCGAAACTAGGAACAGTTTTTGTAAAATTCTGACAATGGTATTACTTCCTTTAGTGTTCTACATTGCATTAGCGATTATGTTTACTCTGGTAACATATCATAGGTAATGTCGATTTATGTATTTCTAAAATAATTTCTAGGAGGCGTGTTTTTTAAGTAAACACCGTTTTGCCACACCGCGGCCGCAGCGCTGCGGCCAGCGTTCTGAGCATGCGCACTAGATATCTACTTCTCTAACTCACTGACGCCATTATTGTCTGATTCTTCCTGGTTTACGTTGTTTACTGAGTGTTTAAGATGCCTCAGATAATCGTGAGTCCCGCCGATTGAATAATGGAATGGTAAGAAAGTGGGTGAGATCTTTTAAAGATGACCGCACAAATGTGCATGATGAACAACGGAGTGGGCGTCCTTCGGTCATTAATGAAGATTTGCTGCAGCAAGTGTACAAGAAAGTGAGAGAAAACAGGCGCTTTACGATTTTCTGCTTGTGCGATGACTTTCCTAATGTTTTTCGTAGTGTTTTGTATGGCATTGTGACCGAGCACTTGAATTACCAAAAATTGGGTACCGGAAATGTTGATGGATGTGCTCAAAACCAAACAAGTCTAGGCAGTGCATTGACTTTCCTTGAGCGGTACTGCAACTACGGTGATGATTTCTTAAGCCAAATTATTACGGACCATGAAACATGAGTGGCCTACGTCACCCCAGAATCAAAACAACAGTCCATGGAATGTCGACATTCAGATTCACCCAGAAAAGGGAGGTTTAAGGAAACAATTTCTGCCCAGAAAATCATGTGCACAGTTTTTTGGGACAGATAAGAAGTATTACTTGTGGAATTTCTGCCTCGTAATGAGACAATCAATGCAGCAGCTTACTGTAAGACATTGAACAATCTTGCGCTGTTCAATCAAGAACAAAAGACGTGGCAAGTTGAGCAAGGGCATCGTTTTGCTGCATGACAATCCCCGTCCGCATGTGGCTAATCAGACCAACGATCTCATCACATCTTTTAAATGAGAAACAGTACAGCCCTGATCTGGCGTCCAGTGACTACCATCTGTTCCTGCACTTGAAGAAACACCTGGGCGGTCAACGTCTTCAAGACTACGACAAAGTCAAAACAGACTTCTATGAGGAGGGTATTCAGAAACTGGTACAACGTTATGACAAGTGCCTCAACATTGGAGGAAATTATATAGAAAAGTAGATGAATGAACAACTTTCATGTAAGAAGTAAAATTATTCATCTGTTTTTAATAACACTTACTTAAAAAATACGCCCCGTAATTTACTTTCAATCAAATTTTGCTTATAGCATCTTATTATTTTTCATATTTTAGAGAAATGATTGGCACAGCAATACCTTTAGTACAAGTTTTTGAAAAACGAGACGTAGATTGGGCACGGCCTATAATAGCAGCATTCACAATTTCAGTTGTTTGTTTACTGTTGACAGAAGTCATACCTGTTGTTTACAATACGTTTGTGAAGTTAGCAACAAAGGAATGGGGAATATTCGTACCGCTGATACAGCATCGGAATTCTCTAAGTGGAGCTCCAATATTAGCAATATTTGCAGCAGGTGAGACTACTACAAAAAAACACAACATTATTCCTGCACCAATTCATGATTTATCGTGTTCCTCTATGCAGTATTTCTCGATGTTTTTTTGTTTGTCCAAATGTGAACTTTACCATTACAACGTAGAAAAATTTTCAGCGAAAAAACATTCTTACAACCTGGGCATCTAGGTAGTAGGCTGTTGGATTGTCTTATTCGATAATTAGTTGCATTATCAATTTAGCAAATCTAGCAAAGCTCTAAAAACAAATATAAAATTTACTTTTCCTAGTTAATTCATTCAACGCACAACGGCCAATTCGAACTGGGAGTTCTCATCAGGTTCGTTTCCCTGAACAAGGTGCGTTGAATGATGTAGCTATGAAAAATAAATGTCATATTTGCTTTCAGAGTTTTGCTAAACTCGGGAACATCGTCATGGGGTTAGTATATATAAATGGCATAAGATTGCATTCGTATACCTAATACAAACTCCGCATACCGTTAGATGTCGTTGAAGTCATTTCGCTGGCATTTGCGTACAAGCATCGAAGAATTTCAGTTCATAGCTACGTCACTCAGGGAAGCGTACCTGATGAGAACTCCCAGTTCGAAATGGTCGTGGTCAAATTACAGCAGAGATATTAGCTGAAGTTACAGTATTTACACAAATAGTCGTACCGACTTAAAGTATAAATTACATCAGTCTTTCAATTTTCACAATCAACCTTAAAGTCCCATTCTTCAAAATTATTAATAACTTTTTTGTTTTGAACTTTTGAATTTTTTAATATTATGAATTTTGAAGATCTGATTTCTCCTTTTGAAATCCAAACAGGGTTTCTGAGAGAATTGCATTCGTGTTCAAATAGGAAATTTTTCTGTTATAGATTGTCTTCTCAAAAATCTTAGAAATACTTGCCACAATTTCTTATGTATTGGGATTACTTATGCAATTTTTAGTTCATCTTGTGAATAATCCAGTAGTCAAACATGCATTAATGATGTTTGACAAAGGTAAAAATATATACTTAGCTACTTTTTTAATAATAAATGATAGAATATTGTCAACACCATAAAAAATGTAGTCATTAATAATATTAAAAATTTGGTTTTCTGTTGTCGGTATCCAAAAAATAGAATTCACAACCAGCTTCTTCTTTGTATAGCCTTTATATTCAGAATTACTCAAGTTAAAGTGTGTCTTAAACAAATCTACTATTATATTGGGATCCCTCGTCATTAACTCTTAAGTTAATATCCTCCCCTTTCCTATTCTTGTTAGTTATTTTATTAAAAATACCTCACATTAATTTCGGTTGATTTTTGGAGTTTCTTGTAATCAGATAGCTTTTATAAACAGCTCTTTCATTTCTGAATTTTTCAAAAATATTCTCACACTTACTCGAATAAAGTTTCTACCAATCATCAACTATTTTAAAATTTCAGATTAGTATGCTGTACTGTCGAATTAGTAGTAAAATCTTACAAGATTATTCAAATGATTTTTTGCCAAATTAATGTTCTCCAGTTCTATATTTCAATAGTATTCACATATCCTCTATCAAGAGAGCAGAAACCTATGGCACAGAAACGGCATTATAAATATAAATTCTATAGAAATATCACATTCGAAAAATATTATTATCTTTTCTACTTTCGATTTTTCTTCCTTTATATATTCTACTCATAAATAAAATTCCACAAAATCACCTCCACGAATGCAGATATTTAATAATGGAAATTTATTTCAGGTAGTCTGGCTGCTATTCTTGCATTTGCCTGTCCGCTATCGCATTTAATAAAGTTGCTGAATACGGCATCCATTGTCAAATCTATTCTGATATCCTGTCAGCTCATATACAATCGTTACAAAGCGGAAATCAGGCACGACTGGTTAGGTAAGTAATTCTTTTCAAAAATAAAATGTAAAGTTTATTAAAAAGTTTAGAAAATTTCTATAGGAAACGAAATTTAGAGGTCTGCATTTGAAAGTTTAATAAAGCTACTAGATAAGTTTTAATTTTATATAAGGTGTTTTTAAAAAACATGCACGAGATTCATCCGATAGCAAGAATATAGGTTCAGATAAATGTAGGTACGAAAATTCTTATTTTTAGAATATAAGGTGTTAAGAATAATGTACCAGTACCTCTTTTGTCATTTTTATATATTTTTATTAACCGACTGCAAAAAGGAGGTTCGCAAACGGCTCAAGGAATTTCGACCATTTATACTGTATCCTATTCCGAGGGATCACGAAGTAGTCCCATATATATATATATATATATATATATATATATATATATATATATATATATATTTTCATTGACATAACATGTACCGTTTCTTAGAAAATGGGAAAAAAACCTTTTTAACCGATTTTCTTATATACTATCTTTTGGTGGAGTCGCCGGATTAGAAATGCGAAAATTTTTATATTCGGAACATGGGATAAATTGAAAATAAATTGGATTATTTCCGAGATATCCCAAAGTGGTTCCATATTTTCCCAATAACATAGCTTGTACCCTTTCTTAGAATATCGGGAAAAACTTTTTTACCGACTTTCTTATACAGTGTACTTTGGTGGAGTCGCTGGATTAAAAATGTGGACACGAAAATGGGGTATAATAAATTAAAAAGACATTGGATTAGATCCCGCAGTGGCCCCATATTTTTTCCAATAACATAGCTTGTTCCGTTTTTTAGAAAATCGGGAAAATGTTTTTTAAGACATTCTTATACAGTAAGCTTTGGTGGAGTTACTGGTATTAACTTTTCGGAACTTGGGGTAAATTGTAAATAAATTGAATTAATCAAAATAAATGTCAATTCATTTGTATATACAGTGTGAATACACATAAATCAAAAGATTTTTTTTTATTAATAATTTTAAGAGAAAAAGTTATTCTTCATAAACAGATTGCATGGTCTAAGACGTAAACAGTAATCATTCCATCCCACTTTTTTAACTGTAGGGGAGGTTTGTCATCAAATAGGATTTTTGATTACAAATTAAAGAACCTCTATTTTTGTTAATATCTAAAATTGTTATCAAATAAAAGTAACTAGAATTAAAAACTGCTACTAGTTATGTCATTACACTAAAAATTGTATAGTAAGTATTTATGTAACTTTTCCAACTATATACTAGGTTTCAAAAAATATATCAATTTTGACAAAAAACTTAGAAAAAACTTTAAAAAAACTAAAAAATACGATGTAATAGCAAACCGAACTAAAAAGCAGAAAATAATTTTAAATTATGAACTGTTTATAATACAGCAGTAGAAAGTCGAAAAATCAATCATGATTAATTACATCAAAATAAAAATATAATAAAATTTAAGTTATTAACAGAAAAATTCGATTCAGAGTAAAAACGTGGGGTGCTTGAAATATTAAACTTTACAATCTTTCAATTGGCAACTATTTATAAGAGGAGAGTTATGCACCCCACGCGTTTTACTCTGAATCGAATTTTTCTCTTAATAACTTAAATTTTATTATATTTTTATTTTGAGGTCATTAATCATAATTGATTTTCGACTTTCTACTGCTGTAATATAAACTGTAATCAACCAAAATTTATAAGAATTGAAAAGTGCATCCAATTGTGCTGTATTATTAAAAATTGTATTAAATTGAAATTTGTTTGGAAATAAATACAAATAAATGTCAGTTAATCAACTTCAAGGTGGAGGTTCTCAGTTGGTTTCTATATAGAATGTTGAGTTGAGTTGAGTTCAAACGGAAAACGGTCTTATGAATAATATTTAGAGAAAAAAATATTCTTCACAAAAATATTTGCATGGTCGGAAACATATACTGTAATCATTACATGTCACTTTTGCTATATGAAGTTTTTTAGCAAATATAAATTTTATTTAAAAGTAAAATGCCTTTATTTTTCATAATATATAAATATTTTATCAAACAGGGGTAATAGGAATTATAAAATGCATCTAATTATACCACATCATTGAAAATTGTATAACAGATCTTCATGTCACTTTTCCAACATGTGTACTAGGTTTGATACAGAATATAGATTTTATTTAAGTTAAGTACCTACCTTTATTTTTAATAACAACTCAAATTGTTATCAGAGAAAGTTAATTATAATTAAAAACTACCTCCTATTATGTTATATCAATTAAAACTGTATAAGGATTTATTATAAGATTCCAAGCAGGGGAGACTGTCAAATGAATGTCACTATAATTAACAGGCGTAAAGAATGATGTTACTCTGATCGTCTACAATATAGTGGATCCACCTAAGTTAGAATGATATACAAAATTTTCTTAATATATTTGAACAGCGAACTATCAATGTACTTCCCAAAATAGTTTCACTTTTGCCTGGCACCGACTTCATAACAAATAAAAAAATGTAGCAAAAATTATTTCATGCTTTTTTTTAATGTATTTATTGGATAACAAATCTCCAGACGAAAGCTGAATGTCTAAATTTTGCCAACTTCCCAATGTAACTTATTATATTATCAATGATTTTGACAAATTTGTCACTGAAGAGATACATACTGGCACAATTCTACTTTCTTCTAATCAAATATAATAAAGGGTACACCAAGTTTTATTCTGTAAAATATTTTTAAAACTATAAATTTTATACATTTTTCACTTGATAACATGCATATTCTGTCTCTTTTTATTTGCAGTTCAAAGTTCAAACGTCCAATACAGCAAACTAAACCGAAATACAACGAGTTCGAATTCAACGAGTATTCAGCCTCAGTCAATTAAAGACAAGATCAAATCATTTTTTCTACCAAAACCTCAATATATTCATCAGCTAAGTTCACCGAGGAATAATCATACTGTGTTTGCAGGACCCAAAGAAAACAAAACTGGTAAGTAGGTGCATTCTGTGTACATGTAAAATTCAACTACTTGAATCGTTATTTTCCCCCATTGGGATTGTGTTAATTGAATGGTTGAATTGAAGGTTTATCCTTCTCCATAACAAGCAAAAAGCCAAAATTTGCAACAACTTCTGATAAGCCTTTTCGAGAATCTGTTTCAGTCAATGTTTCGCAAAATAATATATGAGAAAATGACAGTTCATCTAACAGATAATCTTTATTATCAGTTCTCGCTCAGAAATACCAAATTCTTAAAATGTTTTCCTGGGTTTTGTGGACCTAGAGTGGGACTAGACATGAATGGAATTGGTGACAAAAATCTACACTTTACTTGTATTACGAAGCCACAACAGAACTAAAATAAAATATTTTGAAAAAATATATAACCGACTTCCACCTATAACTAAAAAGCTAAAAATAACTATAACAAAATACAACTCTAGTAAATAAATAACACATTTAATGTTGTTAGGTACCTACCCAGGAAGTAAAAAATGTAAACATTACAAGGTGCTCATGCTATACAAATTAATTACCTACCAATCTAGTATATTTAAATATACTAGATTGGCTCATGCTGTACAAATTAATTACCTAGCAATCTAGTATATTTAAATATACTGATTGGTAGGTAATTAATTTGTACAGAATGAGCACCTTTTAATGTTTTTTAGTTCCTGAGTAGGTACTTAACATTGAATTTGTTATTTATTTACTAGAGTTGTTTTTGTTATAATTATTTTTAGCTTTTTAGTTATAGGTGGAACTCTGTTATGTTTTTTAATGGTTTATTTTCAACTTTTTAGTTTTTATTATTTTTTATTTTGTATGTATAACATTAATAGACAGGACCAGGTAACATCGAAAGCCTCAAACATTACACAATAATATATTTTCTTTTAAATTGACAGGTAAGTGTTTACGAACAAAATGTATTAGTACGCGTTGACTTAATAAGCTCAAAATATATTTATGCCTTATGGACCACGCTATGTAACCTTTTTTCAACTTTTTTTAACAACTGTGTATAACTATAGATAATTCCACTCCACCCTATGTACCAACCATCCTGTACGACTGCCAACAGACAACCATAAATTTGTTAGCTGCCTTCTGTAAATTATAGGACGGAGTAGAATCCCTCCCATTTTTACGGAGTCAAATCCGTTCTATATTTCAACCATCGTATATAACTCCTTGTGGGCTACCCCATAAATTATTTCATTTTTAAAATTTTATATTATATCCATGTGTAACATTAATTATCTCCACACTTTATGCAACTTCTTAGGGGCTATAAAATAAATAATTTTTTAATCACACTGTATAAATATAATTCAATTCCAGTATATATTTCAACCAATCTGTATGATTTGTTTACGTCCACATCATATAACAGTTTTTTGATCACCCAATATAATTTTAATTTCACATTTTTTCCAAGATTTTTATACCACCAAACGTCTACTCCACCCATAATTCTAATCATCCTGTATATACGGCTGCCTATCTATGGACCACTGTCATTCTACTCCGTCCGATATTTCAATCATACAAATAAATGCAACTCCTTCTATCACTTTATTTTATGATTTTGTTTGCTATAACTAAACACCCTGTGTATGAACCCACCAAATAGCAGTTTAGAATTTGACATGTGTTGTCACTAAATTTTCTATTAGGTCGGGAGAATGTAACAGACAAAAGCACCGTCTTTGCAAAATGGAATTTTTTTTATTTAAATAAGTATTTGCCAGGTATAGAAACAAAACGAGCTTGGTACTCATTGATTTAAGGAGCCGAAAATACTATGGTTTACAACCTATATGCTTGAGATGTACATAGAAAATTTTCAAATTCGCAATTAAAACTTCCAGTGGTTAAAATTCCCGCACTATTACGTTGGAATTAAAATATTTATGAGGAAATGTCCGTTATGTCATTTAGACGAAATTTTTGATAAGAATTTTGGAATTTTCGGCGATTTTCTGCAAAACTGCAATTTGCACGTTGCAGAAAAGTATATGAGATCACCTAGGGAACTTCCTTAATGGATTAAACGTTAAAAAACTATACACATCCATAAGGACTTTTCGAAAAATCGAACAATATGTTAGGGATATTGGTCAATTTCCATGCACTCATCTGTTCATTCACAAATTTCATCACTTTACCAATAGAATTCTTGTCCAAAATTTGAAGTTTCACCAATCCGGATATATACTCTATTAAACAAGACCATATTCATTCAAAACGGTTCACCACAGGAGAAGAAATCAGGTAACATACATAAAAAAAAATACGCGACGAATTGATAACCTCCTCCTTTTTGGAACTCGATCAATAAACAGTTTCAACATGCAATAATGTAGAATTCGAACTGAAATAAAATAAAAACCAAGTTTCTAATTTTCAGCAACCAACAACTAAGTGCTTGTTTGGATGAGACACTGAGAAATCTATAACATCTGATATATGGAATTGCGCCTATTTAACATCTATTTAACAAAGCACTAGACAACACAGAGCATGTAATAGCAATAAACGGTGAAATAATATAACACCTAACAAATGCTGATGACTCAGTATTAATGGCCTTTACTGCTGAAAGACTCTAGGTACTCATAGTCTACATTGGAACTCAAATATTAATCATTGGTAAGAACCACATTAACAATTTTCGGCTCACTGTCAACGTCATAGCTATCACAATGGCTGAGAAAGTCACATACCTGGGCTGTTCTCTAGACACTCTAGACTCCAAGCAGAGAAAACGTTAACATTTCGGACATACTATGCGGTATTAGGGCATACAGAGAATAATAGGTGTCTGGGAATAAACTAATATGAACCAATAGGATGACTAAAATAGGCACTTCAAGAAGTCAGTTAATAGCTACTCCCAGAACTAAACAAAAATCTGATCAATGAAATCAATCAGTACACACATAAATTATATGATCACAAAAACAGTTTAATATATCTTGTTTTACATAGATTTCTTGTTTTTTTTATAGAAGAAAATGAGTGTTTGCTCCTGAACGATTACAGCAATGCGTCAACAAATGTAGATTTAGAGGACGAAGACAGTGCTTCGGAAACAGCTGAAGGTGAACTTGTTTTCTGTAGCGAAGAAGAATCCAGCACAGATACAGATATAGATGTAATTGTAGAAGAATATCGAGAAGGTTTAAAGGTAATTTCAATGACCACATTTAGAAATGCATTAACCTTACCAATTTTTTTCAGGTTGCCACTGTAGGCAAATTCAATGAAGCTAAACCATCCACCAAAATGACTTCAGCTATTGTAATAATGTGTTTGGTTACAACACTTGTGGCCTCTACGACATTATCACTCTATATTCTGGGAATAACTAAGTTTCCATGGCCTAGTATTGTTGGTAAGTATTAAAATATGTAAAATTAATTCTGTATATTTTTTTCGTTTCCGGAATTCCTGTAAATCTTTAGATAAAATTAGTTACTCAACTATCTTTGCTGAATGGGTATAGTATAGAAGGTTGTTCCTAAGCCAAATAGAGATTTTCGATATTTATATACATAATAATCATTTCCTATTTAAAAAATACAACTTGACCTTGACATCCCCTTCAAAGTTTTGGTCAATTCATAATCAAATATATCCAGAGAAAAATCCTAGGTTTTGTCCATTTAAATTTTCCTGTATTTCAAAATATCTACCATTTAAAACTAACGTTAACCTTGAAATGACCTCAAAGGTCCTATTCAGACGTAAATTTTTCGCTCCCAGCAAAGTCGCGATAAAAATAAGGGTTCCTATTTAAAAAAATACCTTGACTTTCGCAGGGGCGGATCCAGATTCCGGGGGAGGGGGATTTCATGTTTCAGGGGATCCCAAATATAATTTTAAACTCAGATTTCTTGGACTAATACAATAAAACAAGTAGTGCTGAGGTTTAAACCTATAGGCTCTTGGAGTTAAAATTACCTCGTTTTAATATTAAATTTACTAACTTTGAGGCTCTCGGAACGGGCGATCGCCCGCATCGCCTCCCACTATTGGATCTGCACATGGATCTTCGAAGGTCATTAAAACATGATCAAGGGCAATATGCTTTAGCACTAGCGGATCCAGATGGGGGGCTAAGGGGCTCAAGCCCCCCAAAATCATCTGAGTGGAATGCTTTTTTAGTGTTTATTGTACTAAAATCAACCTTCAATGACGTCAAGTCTCTCAAAATGAGCTCCCCTGTGCCTTAGGATAGCAATGAATTTTCCGTCAAAAATTTCGATTCGTTTGTCTCAAGCTATTCAGGGTTCCCGGTTCTTAATTGAAAATTAGAGAATTCTCTCCACTATACAACTTGTCAGTAATTACCAATATGCGACTTTGATTGGTTAAGTATCTTTATTGGTAGACAAAGCGCTTACTTATGATATATGCTCAGTATTTTCATCAAACTTAACAACTAACAGAATTTCATTTACTTTCAGGTATAATTTTGTCATTTCTAATTGTGACTTCAATGCCGCAAAACTCCGAAGATAAATCAAAAGAAGCAATTCTACCGTCCATTTTGTTTCCAGCCTGCCATCTTGTATCGATTATTGTTAATATAATTTTAAGTTCTACAATAATTGTCGATATTTGGGAAGGAATTGTATTTTGGAGCTTAGCAGGTGAAAAAACTTGTTTATATTCATTATCATAATTTGGTAAGTAATTAACAAAAAATTAAATATCCGAAATGGGACATTAAAAATTTGCAAACCACAAAATGAAGAAATCGTAACCAATTGGAGGCAAGCCGGAGGAACATGCGTCCACTTTTAAAATGTAAAACTAATTGAATACCAATATCAATCACTCTTAGATTTTCTTTCCATTTATTTCTTGGCCCCTTGATTCTTTTGTCAAGATTAATTCATTAATTAATTCATTTCTATAAAAATTAATTCATTTCTATTGTTATATAGTGAATACTGCTCAACTGTTGAACATTCTTTTTAAATTGCATTTGTTCTTCAGTTATCCAATGTTACATTATATGACAGTCTATTGCAGTTTCATAAGTTACTGTACCCATTATTGTATAGTTTTTCTAAAATTGAAATAACTTTAACACTGGCCAAGTCTATGGGAACCTTTGCTTCCTTCTTCAGTGTACTGTGAAGCTGAAGATGTACTAGTCATAGTGTGATATTAGCTATATGTAGTTGCATAGTTCTGCAGCTAAATTTTTTCGTTTCGAAGTTTTCTACCTTTCCATTTATTATATTATTTTCCAAAACCTCATTTACTACCTTTGTGACTGTTTCTTTTAAGTTTGTTAAGTTTGACCCCCTGCTTCAGTATCTGTTTCTATACATATTATGTAGTTCGTTGATACTTCTATCAAGAAATGCCATGATATACTTCATTTTTTATTCAGTTTCAATCTTCGCAAGTGTTTTTAACGATAATTCGTCTGATATTCCAGGTTGCTACTTTTGTTTGTTCCCATGTCCGATTTCCATGCCTGTGTCGTCATTTTGATATCTCTACTATTTCCGAAGAAACATATTAAACTTTTGTGAGAGGTTGTTACCTGATCATGTGCTAGGAGGTTCAGGGATTTACTTTTGGGAGCGTAACTGCGCTTTTCCAATTTTTAGGCGTTCACCCTTCTTGTTTAAAAATGCGATTCTATATATTGTATCTCAAGAGAACCCGCAGTACTATGCTGAGGGCAAACCGATTCAAATTGCATTGCCAAGTTGTTCATCTAGTCAGGTTTCTGAATCTTGACCCTACTTGCACTTGTTAATTAAAAAGATGTATGGTACCTACTTTGAAGTTTTATTAAGTTATTTCATATTTAATACAGATCGTATTAAGTAATCATTTGTTGTGATTACCTACCCATTTTTTGCTACATTTTTAATTTGTAGCAGATAACTCCTTCAAAATCTATGGGTTGGTCCTAATCGTATTTTGTTTCTCAGTATTTCATTCAAATATTTTACAAAATTTTTAAGTGTTTGTGATTCAGATGTAGCCTTTATTTTCTAGTAGTACTAACTTTAATATATTACATGTCTTTAAAACGCTCCGGTTTTTCCGGAATGCAGCTATACGTGCCTGTGAAAACAACAAATGATTTCATTCACTGATTACTTAGCTGTTTTCTAGTTTCTTTAGTTTTTATTGTCATATGAAATTTTGTTTATAGTTTTCGATAAATTGCATCTACTAAATTTTAATTATAGCTGCCGTTTACTTCATTCTTTTACGGTAGTGTTAATTGTTTGCCAGTTGTGAGAGGTTTCTTGTATTTTTCCCCAGTATGAGAACTGTCTTTTTGTTTATAACTTGTCGGGCTCACTTTTTGTCAAAAAACATTTTAGTAATGTTGAATTTACAAGAGAATATTTTCAGGTCTCCTGCTGTTTTGGCGCTGTGATTGTTGTAGCTGTGATGGTCTACTGAAGATTACGAAATTCGACCACAAAATCAATTCCCGCCAATCATCGACTTACAAGCAACACTTGACAGATACCGTCCACATAAGTAGATGACACGACGACTATTTAGACGAAGAAAATCTACTGTCTGATTATGAAGAAGATTAGTAATAAGTTTTGTGTGTCCTATATTTTATACTGGCCCAGAATGGTCGGTTACACTCTATATTTAAATGTATTCAATAATTTGCAAAGAGAGCATCGACGTTTAAATAATAATATATATGTTTAAAAATTGTTCAAAATATTTTATTTCATGTGCCTATACTCTCAAAATGTTTTGAATACCAACAACAAGCCACGAACCCTAATTTTTATCAACCAAACCTACCGCGTTATATGTTTTTTGGGTCGTTAAAACCGAATCTGCGACTCTTTTGGTCCCACCACGTCAGTCTTTTTCTAACCTCAAAAATAGGTGAAAAACGGTAGGATTCAACAAGATCAACACTGCAACCTGTTAAAACCTTATAACGCCACATCCTTCTGATCTTGAACGAGCTCAACAAGCCATAAAATGAAACTTGCAACCGTAAGCAGAGCATAGAGCACAAACCTTCGTTTTTGAGTTTTTAACCTTTTTAACCTAAAACCCTAAAACATGAAAACACAACAATGCCTCAATCTGAAACGTCAAAACCCAGAACCACAATAACCACGAAACTCCAAAACTTCAAAACCAGGGCGGCATTAATGCCGTGTGTAATTCGCTGCAGACATGAGCAGCGAATTACACACTTTGAACAAAGAAGCCACTGTCATATACTTAAGTTACTAACCCTACATTCCCTGCATGAAGCTAAATCTCTAAATCCGAATTCCCAAACCCACAAAGCCTGAGTGTTCTAAGATCTCTAAACCCGGACTCCCAAGCACACATACAGCACAGCAAATCCTCAAACCCAAGATCTAAACCCACATATTTTAAGTAAAGCCGGTTTCATAAAGCAAATCTTCCAAACCTAGATACACTTGCTGCAGAAAGATCCTCTAACCCGAGTAATTGAAACCAGATACTCATTGAAATCCAAAAAACTTCAAAGGCACAAAACTCAGAAACAACGTGGACCTAACAGGAGCGATGGAAGCGTAGATCTTACTGCGCCCAAGGTACACTGTGCCCAGGACTTTGGGATTTTGGCTTTAGGAACCCTACTGGGTAGGATGTCCCTAGGGTATGTTAAGTTTATGAGTTTCGGCGAGTGGCTTCTTTGCTCTTGTGTGACGCACCCTCACCCTTATTAATGCCGGCCCTGGTTCTGAGTTATGATTTTATGGCTTGTCGAGTTGGTTCTTGATGATAATGATGTGCAGTTATAAGGTTTTAACAAGTTTCGGAGTTGATTTTGTTGAATTCTTCAAATTTTCAGCTATTTGAAGATTAAAAAAACCCTGACGTGATGGGACAAATGAGTTGCAGATTCAGTTTAAGAGACCCAAAAAACACATAATACTACAAAATATTATAACAAAATGCTAACCTTCCTGGCTGACACATGTGCAGACTTTACATATGAGGGGCTAATATTTATAAAAATACTACAGTATTACAGCATGTGTAGGGTTACATCAGAAGACCAGTCTAGGTAAGTATTTATTCAATTCAGTTCTATCTAATAATCCCGCTTTTGTCTAACTAGCAACATTTTGTTTTCTTGAAAAATATTTTAATATGCTTTCCATTTCTTTTATGTTTCTTAATGTAAATTATTTCAGTTTCTATTTTATCGTAAATCATCAACTTTCTCGTCTTACCTCTTCAATTCACACGTTCCTCTTCTTCCTGTTCTTTTTTATATAGAATCACATTCAAACTGTACAAAATCAACTAAAGATAATAGTTCCAAATTGTTTTTTTTTTAATTTACTTCATAAATAACATAAATAACAATAATATACCAGCTACTATTTCACTAAAATATAAATATGGCCGTTTGACAAAGTTTTTTAGTTTACATTAATGTTATCACAATAAAAATCACCTATTCAATTAATTGCACTAGAATTAAACTGGGCAGAAGCTATCACCACATCGTCACAGGATCCGCCTGATTGGCACCACTGACATATCTGCAACAAGATAAAGTAATTTCAATTTATGTTTATGCAAAATAAATTTATTTTTGGTGAAACAAATCATTGAATGCTAAATTTCCTTTTCAATAGAACATTAAATGCAGTGTACCATACGGCACTGGACAGAAAAATCGTAGAATTCTCATCCCCTCCGCCCAATTTTTAGTGGTATAGAGATTCTGATATAATAGCTACCTGTATATCTAGAAACAACGATTTTTTCCTTATGTCAACTTAAATGTCATATATCAAACTTTCATTTTGCATTTTACATTTTCAATACATGTTAAAGCCATTGAAAACGAGGTCAAAATAGCCCTGGAAACGTTTGGTTTTTCCTTGAATATACAGATTTTTGTTTCGATTGTGGTGTTTGAGTTGTTAATTCGTCAGAATAGGAAGTTGAATATCATCTCCAAACAATGTGCTGTTGTTCAAATAAAAACAACAGTTCTTGCACGGAAAAATAACGTCAAAGTTTAGGTTGATTGGTGATTATCCTAAATAAAAACTTTTAACTGATAATTCAAGATCCAATATTGAACTAGAAAATTTTGCAATTTACCCTAAAACTGTTCCAAAATTTGATATTATCAGTTCTGTAGAACAACCTGCAAACAAATTAAAAAATAGTTAATAGTGAAGCTCAGGAATATCGAATAAGAGGAAAAATTGAACAAGAATAAAACATTTTAAAAAATATATATAACCGACTTCCAGCTATAACTAAAAAGCTAAAAATAATTATAACAAAATAGAACTCTAGGAAATAAATAACACATTCAGTGTTGTTAGGTATCTACCCAGGAAGTAAAAAATGTAAACATTAAAAGGTACTCGTTCTGTACAAATTAATTACCTACCAATCTAGTAAATTTTTGAAGTTGCTCCCAAGCAAATCTAAAATCCTCCATTGCGTACTTATCTACCACTTCATCAAACTTGACTGTTGCTTGGCACCGACTTCAAAAATATACTAGATTGGTAGGTAATTAATTTGTACAGAATGAACACCTTTTAATGTTTACATTTTTTACTTCCTGGGTAGGTAACTAACAACATTGAATGTGTTATTTATTTGCTAGAGTTGTATTTTGTTATAATTATTTTTAGCTTTTTAGTTATAGGTGGAAGTCGGTTATATATTTTTTAAATGTTTTATTTTCAACTTTTTAGTTTTTCTGAACTCAGGTAGTTTTCATTCTTTATTTTTTATTTTGTATGTATAACCTTAATAGATAGAACCAGGTGACATCGAAAGCCTCAACATTACACATTGAAACATTTTCATTTAAATTAACAGGTCAATGTTTACCAACAATGTACTAGTACGCGTTGACTTAATAACCCCAAAATATATTTATGCCTTATGGGCCACGCCATGTAACCTTTTTTCAACTTTTTTAGACAACTCTGTATAACCATATATAATTCCACTCCGCCCTATGTACCAACCATTCTGTACATACGACTGCCTATGGACAAGCATAAATTTGTTAGCTGCCTTCTGTAAACTGTAGGACGAAGTAGAATTCATCACATATTTACGGAGTCAAATTCGTCCTATATTTCAACCATAATATATAACTCCTTGTGGGCTACCCCTTAAATTATTTCATTTTTAACAATTTATATTATCGCCCGGTGTAACATTAATTCCTCTCCACACTTTATGCAACTTCTTATGGGCTATAAAATAAATATTTTTTTAATCACAATGTATAAATATAATTTAACTCCAGCAAATATTTCAACCATCCTGTATATGATTTGTTTACGTCCACATCATATAACAGTTTTTTAATCACCCTATATAATTTTAATTCCACATTTTTTTCAACATATTTATACCACCAAACGTCCACTCCACCCTATATTCCAACGATTCTGTGTCCTATATTTCAGTCATCATCAACTCCTTCTATCACTTTATTTTGTGATTTTGTTTGCTATAACTAAACACCCTGTGTATAAACTCACCAAATAGCATGTTAGAGTTTGACATCTGTTGTCACTGAATATTCTATTAGGCCGGGAGAATGTGACAACCAAAAGCACCGTCTTCGCAAAATGGAAAAATTTGCATTTAAATAGGTATTTGCCTGGTATACAAACAAAACGAGCTTCGGGAGTCATTGATTTAAGGAACCGAAAATACTATGCTATATGCTTGAGATGTACAAAGAAATTTTTTAAATTCGCAATTAAAACTTTCAGTGCCTAAAATTCTCGCACTATTAAAAATTAAATGTCCCTTATGTCATTTCGATGAAATTTTTGATAAGAATTTTGGAATTTTCGGCGATTTTCTGCAAAACTGCAAGTTGCACGTCGCAAAAAAGTATATGAGATCACCTAGGGATCTTCCTTAATAGATTACACATTAAAAAACTATACACATCCATAAGGAGTTTTCGAAAAAATCGACCAATATGTTAGGGATATTGGTCGATTTCCATGCACCCATGTGTTCATTCACAAATTTCATCGCTGTTCCAAAAGAATTCTTTTCCAAGATTTGAAGTTTCACCAATCCGGATATATACTCTATTAAACAAGACCATATTCATCCAAAACGGTTCACCACAGGAGAAGAAACCAGGTAACATACATACAAAAAAGTACGAGACGAATTGATAACCTCCTCCTTTTTGGAAGTCGGTTAAAAATACACTGAACTCAGCTATATCAAAAACAAAACTAAAAAAAACTTCAAACTCAAAATACAAAAAATTGCATTTATAAAATTCCTTGTTAATTTAATAAATTTTAGATTGGAAAAACCTCTAGACCTCTAAATATTCGAATAAACGAACACAAAAATCATTTGAAGACGGGAGATGTAAAAACCGATATCTAGGATTTTCGGGGGAATGATACCTCGAAGAGAGTATACAAAAATCATATTAAAAAACGACAGTCTGAAAAATCTAAAATTTGTGAATATACTTGTGACTTTGATCATAAAATACAATTTCAAAATTCATTGATATTACACAAACAAGAACATAACACGAAACGAAAACAAAAACGGTCTGTTTTAATTTTGTTAAACAAAAACTATTGTATCGCTACTACCTCCGTAGAATTCAGTCGTTCCTGGTTGCCGATGATTAAGGAAGAAATTGCTAATGGTCATGTCTTTGTGAACAACCCAATTTCGGGATAGTTCATAAGGTTTTCCCTAGGTTTAAGACTTTAATAGGATCACTGAATCATAAAAATTCTTTGATAGCATTTTTGGCGAAAGGAATATCTTATAACAAACTCGCACCCAGGAGCGCCACATAAAATTCTGAACATCATCCCTTTCTAATTCTTCTAATTTGAAAGGAAGTTTATTATCATATGATCTTTAGAAGTTTATGTAATACCCTGTATATTATCAAATTAAATTTTAATTTGAATTGTGCCTTTTTTCATATTTTTTTGGCAACGGGGTCTAACCTAGACTTCGAAATGTTTGGAAATATACAGTAATTTCGTGAACTGTAGTGCTATTTAAATGCCCTTCCATGTTGGTGTATTCTGAATCGTGAAACAATGAACAATAAATTCTGGATAAAAGTAGATTACCGCAGAAAATATGTAAATGAGTAACAACAAACAACAAACTGACGCAAGGCTGTAGCCAGAAAATTTTTCCAGAGGCATACTAGCAGGCTGAAGGATTGATTTATATTTTAATTCATGAATTTTCATCAGTTGAAAAAATGTATTTTATCGAAAAAACTTTTTGATTCTTTAAAGGTGAAACTTCATACTAAAATTTGGAGGGGGGGGGTTGTACTCCCCCCGCTAACTACGGCCTTTTTTCCGTACGATGTCTTTCATGGATTTTTCAGTAATTTACTCTAACTAGCAGTTTTGTTTCTATGCAACCACCTTGCAGGTAAATACAAGTACATACTGACTTTTCTTGTACTTTTATTTATATTTAACGAATTATTCAAAAGCATGAATTTTCATCATATGAAAATATGGATTTTAACATTGATAAAAAATTGCATTCTTAAATTCTTAAAACTTTTTGATTCTGCCACGGATAGAAAAAGAGGGCAATATAGGTGAAACTTCGAGTGAAATACTACCCTCTGTAAATCTCTTTCTAGCGTTGGATTCGTTCGGTCGGGTTAACACTGTTAACCTAAACAACTGACATTACTCGGGGTTTTACTTAGATCATTTACCATTGTACTCAAGCATAAAATCCCCTAGAAAGAGAGGCTAACAGTAAGAGTTATTTACGGTCTTGAACAACCTGAAAGTATTTATGAATCCCAACCGAGCTTCTTGCCCCCTCTCTCCTTATTCTTACCACGACATTACGTACTAGAAAGATGTCTAAGTTTGTTTTATGTTTACATTTTAATCGATTGGGGCCTTTCTAATGTGTGACTATATTTTACTAATGACAAAATTACAAAAAATCTTACCGGTTTTGTCATTCTTGCATGTATTTTTGTTTATATGCAAACACCACCCCCTATTTCAAATTATACGAACTAAACGCGCAAGTTTGCAATCCCGGGGTAGTTTTGGAAATACATTAACGGATATTTCGATACATCACTGTTTTCAACCAAAGATGTTTTTGAAATATCGTAAAATCAAACCATCAATGATTTTCTACAATGTTTGAATCCCCAGTAAAGATCCAAAGCATAGAAACAACGAACAAAAATTTTGACCTTGATATGACGTTTCAGATTTAAACACAAATGACGAGATTATCATATATAATAGCTAATCATAAGAACTAGAAATACATACCTCCTTTCCCGATGAACAGGTGGCATCTCCCTTGAAACTGACGATCCAGGTGAATATCGAGAAACAGCTGAAGGAAAATGATGCCCCGAAGCACCATTTCCTTTATACGGATACCTCCACATGTGAGTATCCATTTCTAAATTCTGCTTTTTCTCTGTAATGAAATTCTCTTCATGATGTGGCACATCTTTAGACTTTGAATTTAACCTCCTAAGGACAAAAAAAGTTTGGGTAAATTTTACCTTGACCATCTATTAATACAAACCTCAGAATTCTAGACCCCAAACCTTTTTTGTCTGGATCTTCTAAACTGTTTCCGTTGACACTTTTCTTCTTCTGATTCCGCTTTCCTCTACTATCTTCTATTATCACATGTCGATCATACGGTGTGTCATAATTGACCTCCAAAATTGTTGAAAAATGGTGAGGGTTGATTATTTCGATCGTCGTGATTATTACACCACACAATAGGCAGACACTACCTGAAAATCGAAGGTAATATAGGTATTAGTCCCAAAAAACATAATATACAATCAATTATAACGCGTATCCGAATAGTAGCGGGATGGTCATATAAGACAGCCTTTGTTATCACCTTAAAAATCATTTCAAGTTCAGGGTATTTGAATAAAACATCAAATTTTACGTTTAAGTATGGGTTATAACCTTAAAACAACTAAGACTCTTCAAGATTAAAGTAATTAAAAATTAAAACTCAAAAAACAAAATTAAGTACGATAGGATAGTCACAATATCACACAATAAATACCTTTTTAAAAAACAAAAACCGATTTCAAAAGAAAAATAACTAAAAAGCATGAAATAATATTTTGCTACAATTAAATACTTTTTATGAAGTCGGTGCCAAGCGAAAGTGAAATTATTTTATAGGAAGTTCCAAACAGTTAACTCCATCAAAGCTTATAATACAGACAGAGTAAGAAACGACGCCATCTATGTTATTAAAAAATATATGTGACCACTTTGGGATATCCCGGAACTAATCCAATTTATTTTCAATTAGTCCCGTTTTTCCAAATTTTAATAATACCGGCGCCTCCACCAAGGCATAGAGCAAATGTGAGCGTGGGTTTTATGACTCTTTTTAGTGAGCCAGCTCATTTCGTTCAGCTCACCAAAACGAGTCGTTCACAATGAGTCGTTCATTTGAACGATCTCCTAAAACACAGCCGTTTACCCTTAGGCGGATTAGAATGTCTCTATTGGTCAAATTAATATTAAAGTTTTGCTGAGTCATAATTTAAAGATCATTAATTTACGTAATTTTATTTTTGTATTATTTGGTAACAAAAATAAGAAAAAACTACCATTAAAATGTTCTAAACTCTCAAAACAAGTAAAATTATTATGCTTACTTATAACCCAAATAGAAATTTATACAACAAAAACACTGCAAAACAATAACAACCCTGTGCCTTAGTGCCTCTCATAATAAAAATTTAAAATACCCACTTATGAATTTGTGGAAAATAAAACCTTCTGACCAAATTTTAAAATACCTTTCATCTCATGAACCAGACGGTCGAAAAAGTGAACGATGAACGAGTCAAAGAGTCTCTAGTTCGTGATTGAACGTTGAACGTTTAGCACATCCTACGACTCTCGACTCGCTCGAGCTGATTGACTCTATTAATGACGAACTGAACGAGCTATTTGACTAAACTGTACCGCTCATTCGTGGCACATGTAGAAGAGTCGTTCATTTTGAACGACTCATTCACGAATGACCCAAGCCTAGCATATGAGAATAGGCAAAAATAGTTTTTCTCCATTTTCTAGGAAACGGTACAAGCTATGTTAATGAAAAAAATATGGGACCACTTCGCTCTCCGCCGAAACAGGATCCTGTAAAACCGTCGAAATTACTTGAGCCGTTTCGGAGTAATCGGTGAACAAACATAAAGTAAACAGATACAGACTAATTGAGAACCTCCTTCTTTTTTTGAAGTCGGTTAAAAAATATATGGTTCAGCTAGTATCGTACAAACTAAAGACAATTCTAGCAGCTATTAAAAAGGGATTGTACTTCAAAGACAATTGAGGTTATAGTCAAAGGCACTATTGAATCACTAGGGAAATGGTCAGGCCAAAGTGGGCCTTTTTAGTTGCTTCATGGTCATATTTGAAAGCTCTTCCCATATTGTAATTTCTGTTGGAAAAAGTGTCAAGCAAACTTAAAATAAATTTGACTAACAAAACTTATCCTATTATCTTATTCATTATATAAAATATAACCTGCAATGAGGACCAACCAATAACACCATCCGAAACTGAAGTTCAACTTTGCCGTTTCCAAGTGTATAACTAGAGGTGTTTCTGGTAACATTCCGAAATACCCAGATACCGTTGCAAGTAGCAGAAAACCGCAGCTGGTCATTAGCAATGCTCCATAG
Source organism: Octodonta nipae (assembly GCA_034190945.1). Taxonomy (NCBI): domain Eukaryota; kingdom Metazoa; phylum Arthropoda; class Insecta; order Coleoptera; family Chrysomelidae; genus Octodonta; species Octodonta nipae. The sequence continues at coordinate 9,478,365 of CM067218.1, forward strand.
CGAGGAACGACTACCAGCATCAAGTTCATGAGGCACCACAATGCAAAGGATGTCCTGAAAAGATAAAATATATTAATATTGAAAATAACTAAAGTAACGGGAGGGATATAGAATTAATATAACTTGGTTAAAGCACATCTTTTTAACCGACTTCCAAAAAGGAGAAGGTTTTCACTTCGTCTGCAATTTTTTGTTTTTATGTATGACGAGCGATTATTCAAAAACGGCTTGAGCAATTATGATGATTTAAATTGCATTACGTCTAAAATTATTCCAGTTTTTAAAAAGGGAGACAAATTTAACATATGCAACTTTTGTCCAATTTCAATATTGTGTAACTTCAGTAAAGTGTTTGAAACATTACTTTATAATAGAATGTACTCTCAACTTAGCAATATTATTACGTGTTATCAACATGGATTTATGAAAGGACGCTCAACTATCACAAACCTTGTCAACATGACTCAATTTCTCGCTGAATGTATACACGATCGGGTACAGTGTGATGTAGTATACACGACTTTTCGAAGGCATTTGACCGACTCGATCATGGAATTCTATTATCTAAACTAGCTCAGTTTGGTCTATCAAATTCATTGATTAAACTTATTTCGTCGTATCTGAGTGATAAGAAACAGTCGGTAGTCTTTAATGGGTTTAAGTCGGTCGAATACGTGGCCACTTCAGGTGTCCCCCAGGGCAGTAACTTGGGGCCTCTTTTATTTAATATCTTCATTAATGATATTGTTAATAAGTTAGACGTAAATTGCTTATTATATGCTGATGACTTGAAGATTTACTGTAAAATCAATAGTATCTCCGACTGCGATAAACTTTCTCAAAATCTGAAACTGATTGAAATTTGGTGCCAAAATAATAATTTATCTCTCAATACAAGTAAGTTTTAAGTAATGTCGTACACATTAAAGAAACATACTATCGACTTTCAATATAAAATTAATAATTCGATTCTTGAGCGACCGCCCACTTTTCCTGACCTGGGTGTTACATTTGACTGTAGGCTTTCCTTTGTTGCTCATATCGATTCCGTTTTCTCTGCTGCCAACAAGATGTACGGCTTTGTTGCCAGTAACTCCCGAGATTTGGTGCAACAAGAGACATTAAAAATGTTATATTTTGCTTTTGTCAGGTCTAAAATTGAGTATGCTGATATAATTTGGAGTCCATTTTACATGATTCACATACAAAAATTAGAGTTAATTCAAAGACGGTTTTTAAAACTCATATCATATAGAATAGATCATGCTTATCCGCGAATTGATATCACAAACACTGAACTTCTTACCCAACATAAAATAGATAGACTGAGCCATCGGACAGACAGTCATTCAGTAATTTTTCTGTTTAAACTCATCAACAATAAACTTAATGACTCAATTTTTCTGCAAAAACTAAATATTTTTGTGCCTAGAATCATATCTAGGACAAATCACACGTTTTACCTTCCCACTTCCCGTACTAATATTCTAAAACGTTCTCCACTTTATAAAATGTATTCGAAGTGTAATGAGGTGAATTACCAGCTTGACATCTTTACTTGTACTATTTCAGCCATAAAGACCTGCTTTTTAGATAACTGAAATAGTCTTTTAATCTTATTTATTATATAAGTGTCTGAACTGTCTGTTTTCTCAATTCTAAGATATAATTTTTACTTTTAGCTTGTGTACATGTTCTGAATTATTTAATATCGTTGATATTTGTTGTAAACTTAGATTAAAACTGTTATTTTTAATTTACTTATTGTTACTCTTAAGTTGCTTTTTGTCCTGTTCTGTAGTTGGGTGTAAACCTGTTTGAACAGTAAAATAAATAAATGTTAAGGAACATAACAGAAAAATCCCATATAATTGTCTATAATATGAGATTTACGGTTCTACAAAAAATCAGGAAAAAAAGTAAATAAGGGACCAGATTTCAGTGAATTTCAATGAATCTTCACAAGAAATCTGAATATTATAAATTGTATTCTACAAAACTATGTTCCAATTTGATTAGGCATATTTTACTATAACGTAAAACTTACCATTTTTCTAAAAATCGGAAAAAGATATGCAAAAAACTGTAAAAATCATGGTAAATGTCAAATTTCCATCATAAATATCTAGTTTAAATGTCAAGATATGCCATGAAAGAATCTCGTACAGGGAGTTTGTAACGATTTTCATTTTGATTCGTTTGAAGTAACTTTCTTTTAGAGACGAAGTTAAATTAGAGAGCTTATAGTCGCGTGAAATGGCAGAAAATATTCCGTCTATTTTTTCGAAACTAAAATTTGTTATGTCCGCGAACTCATCTATATGGTATACGGTTGTAGGTGTGTGCGTGCGTGCATGTGATATTAGGTGGTACCTGAGCAGTTGTATACATAGAATGGTTGAAATATAAGTTGGAAATAAATTAGTTACACAGGGTGGTTCTAAAAATATTGTATTGGGTGGCACATAAGTAGTTGCCTATACAAAGTGGTTGAAATAAGAGTGGAGCAAAACTATAGTTTTACAGAGTGGATATTTGCGTTATAGAACGGAGAATAATTACAGTTATAGAAAAAGCTTTAAAAATTGTCAGAAGCAGTTGAATATACATGATGGTTGAAATATAAGGTAGAGTAGAATTACAGTTATACAGGGCGGTTTAAAAAAGTTATATACTTTGGAACATAATACATATACAAGATGTTTGAAGTAAGCATGTGGTAAAATTATTCTTATTCAGGATATATCCAAAATTTGTTATATAAGCAGTCAGGATCTTTTAATTATAGGACATAGGACGGGCTATAATTACAAACATGGGTTCAAAAAATTTAGAAGCAGTTGCACATACCGGGTGGTTGGAATAAATGGTAGAGTAAAATTATAGTAATAAAATGTGGTTCAAAAAGGATTTATACTTATACAGGGTGGTTTTAAAGATATCACGACTGTTGTAATATTGTGTTGAGTTGAATTATAGTTGTACAGGGTGATTTAGAAAATGATAGACCAATAAGGTATATAAGGGTGACAAATAAACAGAAGCATATACAGTGTGGATGCAATATAGGGTGAATTAGAGTTACATTTATGAAAGTGGTCCAAATAATAAAACAAATAAAAAAGTTAAAATACATGTGGGACATATAGACATAGAATAAAAATTAGAGAGTGAGAAAAAGATAGAGAAATAAGAATACGCTAAAATCTTCAATTGAATTGTATTTTAATCAAAAATAGGGATGGATTGCACACGCTTTCTAAACGGTTTTTATTTTATATCAGCTGAAGTCGGTTCATTTTTTCATTTTTAAACATAAATTATTTATGTTAATAGTTTGCAGAACTTCTTTCTTTTTAGTTACTCGTTGCAGGCCTGTTTCATTTGTGACGTGTAATGTCTAGGATATCCTAAGTATTCTCCCTAACACCAAAGTTCGAAGGCCTCGAGTCATTTCTCAGTGTTTAGTGTCGAGGTCCATGTGTGAGATCCATAGTATAGGACTAAGAAGACATAGCATCGTAAGACACGGATTCTGGTTTTTAAAGCTAGGGTGAGGTTACATAACATTACATTATTAAACGCACTTCTGGCTTTTTCTGTTTGAACTCGCGTGGGTAATCGCATTGATCGTTAAGACAGCACCCCAGGTAATTTTTTTCGGGGTGGGTTTTCGGGGGGAGGGGGTTGGATCTTTTTTTTGATTGGTGATGGTCTGATTAGGTATGCAAAATGTATATTTTTGTTCATGTATTTCCAGGATATATAAAATTGCATACATATAAAATTTATTCTTATAAAAAACATGATTAATTGATTAAAATTGAATCTTGAAACCAAATATTCCACATAATTTCGGGGGGGGGGGGGTTGAACCCCCAGAACCGAACCCCCCCGCTAGCTACGGGCTTGATTGTACAGAGAAGTTCTAACTCTTTGGTATATACTTATAAATGATTTTCTTACTTTATTACCATAAACTTTGTTTTCTAAATAATAATCTTAAGAAACAGAATATACATACTAATTGAGAACCCCCATCTTAAAGTTGGTTTACTAACATTCATTTTGATATCATTCCAATTTCTTTTCAATTAATTACACACCAGGTTTCGAACCGTGACAATTGCTTTTTTTAATAATATCGCCTACACCAAATGTTAGTATATAAAAACAGTTCCTTTCCGATTTTGTAAAAAACGGTCACTAAAAAAATACGGCATCACTACAAGATCCTCCTAGTTTAAACAAGCCAAATTAATAGAGGCGGTTTCGAGTAATCGCTGAAAAAATCTTAAAAAACGTTGTCCTTTCTAAGTCACTGAGTGTATTTTGTCAATTAGTTATTTTGGTTCACAAGAAAGTTATTTCAATGTCTAAGTACTTCTTGGGAAATAACACCACATTTTAAAGAAAATTGTTGTATGTTCCAAACGTTTCGGGATTGATTTTATGTGGGGCTCCTAGATGCGACTTTGTTATAAGATTCGCATTCGCCAAAAATGCGACCAAAGAACTTTGCTGATTCAGTGATCCCATTAAAATCATAAGGGAAAACCTAGGAAAAAACCTTATGAACTATCCCGATATTGGGTTGTTCACAAGGACATGACCATTAGCAATTTCTTCCTTTATCATCGGCAAGCAGGAACGACTGAATTCTACGGAGGTAGTAGCGATACAATCGTTTTCATTTAACAAAATTAAAGCAAACTCTTTTAGTTTTCTTTTGGTGTTGTGTTCTTCTTTGTGTAATATAACTGAATTTTGAAACTGTTATATCTCCCTTTCAAATTCTTTCAATTTGAAAGGAACTTTATGATTATATGATCTTTAGAAGTTTCTGTGCTACCCTGTATATTAAAAATAAAATTCTCTTAGTTAAGTCAGAAATCAAATAATACACATTGTCAAATATTTTAATTTACATCTTAGAATTGTGCCTTTTTAATCCGTATTTTCTTAACCATTGACAACGGGGTCTGATCTAGATCCCGAAACGTTTGGAATATACAGCAATTTTCTTTAAAATGTGGTGTTATTTCCCAAGAAAGACTTAGACATTGAAAAATATGCCACAAATATAATTCAGAAAACAAAAGTGATTTCAGTTGCTACATCTGATTTAGAACGTATATGCGTATATACAATTTAAGCAATTTAATTAACAATAGTAATCGTGTACTAATAGTTCCTTTTATCTTCTAAACTGCCATTCTCTGGACAAATCACCTGACAAATTCTATTCAAATTCTTCATAAAAAAAAATAACAATGTACTTTGTTATATAACGCTAATGAGGATCCTCGGTGACAACTTCAATTGATAATTCACAATAAGCCTTAATGATTTTCAATTTTCATGCCACGTTTAATCTGACATTCATTCCACCGTACCCTCATTCATTACTTCGAAGATAATTTTCAGGTTAAACGTGAAATATCGGAGTAATTATGATCATCCTCATTAGCAATTAAAATCCCTCATAAATTCAAAATCATGACAAGACAAAAGATGCAGCAATTATTGAATTGCACAATCAGAAATGCCTTCACGCCTCGCATTCATCAATTATTTCCTTCGATCTTCTGCGGAATACTACCTCGTAGTAGATGAGTATCGTTAAATTTAATCGGCAAACAAGAGACACGCGTAGTTATTTTGCATTTAGCTACGTTGTTAGTGGCAAACGTTTTTTGTCCATCAAACAGGTGGTTTTAATGATGAAAATGGCATAAACTAAGGCGATAATTAGTCATTCTTACACGTCTGCTTCGTAATCAACGTGGTGATGTAGTCGGATGTACCTGGTTACACAGGTTAAAGATAAACTTTTAAATTGAGTTATAGAAACTAGTGGTCACCCAGAGGTCGAAATTCGACCCTATTTCATCAAATTCTGAAGATTATTGACGTTCGTTTGTCAAAAGTATATGTCTATCAGAAAGAAAGTGGAGGAAAAACCAGAGAAGAAGGCGTCATGAAACACCCCCCCCCCCACGACCAAAAAATTCAATACATATTGACAAATCTATTGAATTAAAAAATATACATGGTGATTTTTTTTATGGTCAGTATGGGGATCTCGGAAACTAGCGGAGATGGTTAAATTGGGAAAGATTTGCAATTTTACTGACCCAATTTAATGACACATTCGGATTTTTGTAAAAAGTCATGGCTTACTAGATATTTTGAAAAAACGAAATTTTGTCGATTTAGTCAAATCCCTCTAGCTCCTTTGTTTTTGATTTTATAAAAAAAGTGTAAATATCGAAATTGAAAGGAATTGTATCCCGAATATGATTGTCATGTCCTCGTTTGCGTGACAGCTGTCGTTTTCGAGATATGACACAAAATTATCTGTTTTGAATGGAAACCATACTGGGCTATGACCTCAAAAAATCGGACATTTTTTGAGCTTTTCAACGATATAGTTATTCATAAAAATAACGGAGTTATGGATGCTTTTCTCTTATTTTCACTTTTAAAGTAGGTAGCCATGAAAAAGATTGTTTTCACTTTGACGTTTCCTCATTTGAAAGTAATTCCATTAGTAGTGCTGAACTGACAGTCGATATTGACAGGTTGTCGTGATAAAATACAATATTCTAACGAAGAAAAACTGAATATGGTGGAATGTTATATCATATGCCATAAAAATTCAGTTCGTGCAGCTGAGGAATACTTTCATAGATATTGTAATCGTCGTCAACCTACTCCATGTACATTTACGGTAGTTTACGCAAATATGGATCTTTTACTAAACCACCAAAGAACGTAATCAAACTAACGAAGCAGCACAAATAAATGTTGTGGCAATGGCAAACCAAAATCCATCTACCACAACTCGTGAGATTGCGGCAGAAGCTGGCACATCTCAACGAACTGTAGTTAAGGTACTGAAAGCCCACAAGTTCCACCCGTACAAACGTTGAGTTTCTCAAACTTTATATGCTGGTATTTCACTCCACAGTTTCCATTAAAAGGTGTTATGGTCAGATGAAACTAGATTTACTAACTGCGGTATGTTCAATAGACACAATGAGCATATCTTGGGCTAAAGAAAACCCTTTCCATGTAGAACAAAGACGACCCCAGATAAAATTTGGTTTTAATGTTTGGTGCGGTATCATAGGGTCTACTAGTCTGTGGCCTTTTATCTATGACGAATCACTTTCTGGGGAGCGCTACTTGCATTTCTTGCAATAGACTTTTCAAGACATGTTGCATAATTTGAATTTGAGAACTCGTTTAGAAATTAAGTGGTTCCAACATGATGGAGCACCTGCTCAAAACTCGTTATTACTAAGACAACACTTAGATAATATCAATCCAAACTCTTGGATAGGAAGAAATGGCCCACGCGAATGGTCACCCCAGTCTCCCGATTTGGCAGTTATAGACTCCTATTTATGGGGTACGCTAAAAAACAAAGTATACAAAAGAAAGTATCAGACAGTTGGTGACCTAAGAGAGGCGGTATTACAAGCAATTGAAGAAATTGATAGGCGGTCTGTGAGGAAAGCGGCAAAGTCAATCTTAAAAAGATACAATTTTTGTCTAAATAACAATGGTGGACTTTTCGAACATAAATTGTAACCATTATTATATTATGTACTTTAATTTCTTAAGTTTTTAGTAAGTACCTACTAATTTAGTTTTTTCGTTATATCTGATATACCTAATAAAAAAATTGTTCAATGTTTTTTGGAATAGTTATTAATAAATCAATCTATTACATGGCTAACTATGTTAAAAGTGAAAATAAGAGAGAAAAGCATCCATAACTCCGTTATTTTTATTAATAACTATATCGAGTATTATATCGTTGAAAAGCTCTAAAAACGTCCGACTTTTTGAGGTCATAGCCAACTATGGTTTCCAATAAAAAAAAGATAAGTTTGTTTCATATCTCGAAAACGGGAGCTGTCACGTAAACGAGGACATTACAATCATATTCGGGATACAATTCCCTTCAATTTTGATATTTACACTTTTTTTTATAAAATCTAAAACAAAAGAGCTAGAGGGATTTGACTAAATCGACAGAATTTCGTCTTTTCAAAATATCTAGTAAGCCATGACTTTTTACAAAAATCCAAAAGTGTCATTAAATTGGGCCAGTAAAACTGCAAATCTGTCTTAATTTAACCATTGCTCTATCTCCGCTAGTTTCCGAGATTCCCATACTGATCATCAAAAAAAACTCAACCTGTATATATAAGATTTTAATCAAATAACAAATAATTTTGAAAAATGCGTCACCCCCCAGTTTTTGGTGTGATTGCACTTTATAACCTAAAAGTTATTTGCAATTTCAATCGATATATAACTATGCCCTACAACCTTATAAAAACTACAATCTTTAATATATTTTCTGTTGTAGACTGATTGTCAATTTGTTACACCACACTTTCAGAAGATTGCGAAAATAATGTAGTAATAAAATAATTAAATTCACAACAAGAAAAAATAAAACGAATGTTACTGCTACTTGTTCGAAAAATCAATGCTGATCTACTACATTGACTATTTTACTACTGAACAATAAACAATGCTTGATGCTGAACTATCAGAGATGGTCTTCACATGACGTAACAGCAGGTAACGCTTCTTCCATAAATAATTATTCAATAAATTGAACATTTTCAAAGGAAAGATATGTTCAATAATAATATATTTATTTGTAGAACAGACGTATATACCTAGCTTACCATAACAAATCAGTAAATGCATTGAATTTCTTTATATTTTAAATACACATCATTAAAATGTCAATGGCATATTTATTTTAGTAAATATTATAACTATACTTTTTTTGTGCCTTAGCAAGCAATTCTTTTCTTAGAAAAAAGAAAACGATGTAGACTTCCTACAACATAAACAAAGGGGCTTTTCAAAGCAATTTTAGAAAGAAATATTGGCGATAATTACTGACAGAATAGACAGTTATGCAGATTATAATATGTAGGTTTGAGTAAAAGGAGGACACACTCCGTGTAAGAAAAAGTGTCCACAAAATGGTTTCAATTTCGGGGAACCACTGGTACCGACTGGGTAATTTGTTCGCAGAAATCAGTTTTCTACGAACAAACCTACGTAAATAAAATTAGGTTAATATGAAGAATTCACATCCAAATATTTAAAATACAACTACAGCAGAAAGATGCCAAAAAGAGTCATTTAATAGTAGCTAATGGAGCTTTTTGTCCACCTAGACAAGAAAAAATATATGGAAAACCAGTGTGTAAAAATGTTAGAATCCTTGAAAAAGAAACTATTCTAGACTAGAATGCAAGTGGAAATTTGTTCCATAATGATAACAGAAGAGATAATTTAATTATAACAGTTTGTTCAGTGATAAAAAGAATTGTTAATTACCTTTTATCCAGAGAGAGGTAAACAAGGAAGTAGAAACACCAACTTTTCAAAATAAATATGTAATACGAACACAAGAATGTAAAAATAAATAATTTTTATTTACATCAATTCACCAACATCTGTTTGTTAACAAGTATAAAAATGTATAAATATACATTTTTTTCCATTCTTAACTATTCCAAAAAGTTTTATAACAAAATAACAACTATAAAATCAATGAGTTTTATAAAAAGTTAAAACTGGGGCACAAACTTATTAATGTCTAAATGCTTCTTGGGAAATAACACCACAGTTTAAAGAAAATTGCTGTATATTCCAAACGTTCCAAAGGCACAATTCTAAGATGTAAAATGTAAATTAATTAGAATTGTGCCTTTTTAATCAGTATTTTCTTAACCATTGACAACGGGGTCTGATCTAGACCCCGAAACGTTTGGAATATACAGCAATTTTCTTTAAACTGTTGTGTTATTTCCCAAGAAGCACTTAGACATTGAAAAATATGCCACAAGTATCATTCAGAAAATAACAAACTTAATAATTTATATCACAATTAACACACTATAAACTCATATCACTTGCAGAGATTACAAAAAACGGAGACAACCATTTACAAAAAGAAGTTCAAATAACAGATTTTCTACGTTATATTTACGATTTTTACGAATAAATGTAGGATTTGTGCATTTCAATCCGTTGATAATTCCTAACTTCCTAACATACCCTGTCGTCACACTTGCGCCATTCTGGCCAATTCTTGAACTTCTTATTTGAAAACGTCCGCTGGACAATTTTTCAGTTTTATTCCCATATAAGTTTGTCCTCCTTCATTCAACCCTCCATAGATCATAAACCAAAGGCCTATAACGCTATAATCGAGATTTAACAAATTTTAATTTTATATGAACTAGAGTTTACAAATTTTGTCAGTTATACTTGAGACCTAAGGTTCACACCAATTAAGCCAATTTATATAGAACGTCCCGGAAAAAAATCAAATGGAAAACGTTTTGATTTTCTGACATTCGTACATCACTAAATATGATACATTTTCTCTAGGGCGAGTAGCCATTTGTACAATTCCGTTCACCCTGAAAGCGTATACAGCCGTCTTCCTTCTTATTTTTGCACTGTCTCTACTTCGCCGACTTTCGATTAAAATACCACATCCCGAGTTTATTCTATATAATTTACATGCAATTATATGTCCTATTTAAAACCTTTAAAAAATTGATTATGTCGTGCTTACCATAACATTACAATCCCATAATACCCAGCGGCTCTGTACTTTCCACCCCACGCCAAACCTTCTTGTCCGGTGGTGAAGTATTCTGCTACTGTTAATATTGGAAAAGGCAAACCTTTTTGCAGGGCTTCTTGAAAACTCTCTTCCATTTGATGAGTATTAACCCATTGGAACTGTTCATTGAAGTCTATGTCGCTGGCCCAATCTGCTTCATGAGATGCTACAAAAATAAAACTATGATTTCGAGTATGAATTAAGAGATATACAGTAAGATAAAAGAAAACAACTAACGACGACGTAAGCTACATTCACAAAAAAAGAGAATAGACCAAATACAGGAGAATTTTCTACACCGTTTTTTTAACAGGAGATACCGGTCACCACAAGCAACGTTTTTTTACCAGAGTTGCTTTGAAGTCCTTGAAAACCATAAAGAACTTCCGATAGGAGCGAAACAAATTGAGAAAAGTTTTTTGAAGATTATGCAAAAGAGAAAGAGCTAAAAAATAAAGTTGTGTATAAAATTCTATATTCAGCTGTTTACTCACAGCTCAGACAGGTGAGTGAGAGGGGAGATCGCAAAACCCCATGGAAAGAAAGTCGCAGAATTACAAATGCGACCCAAGAACCAGTCTGATCATCCGCATTAGATGTTTCACAACATAAATTCCTGCATTTTCTTGAAAATATTCCTTACAAATTAATTTGAACGGACTAATTATAAGCTCCTTATTAATTTGGAATTACCCTGTTTCTCCCATATCTCTTGCCCATCACACAACGTAACAAGTGTATAACACATCAGCCTTTAATACTTATATACATTCAATGTTGTTCTTACCTTGCAGAGTAATGTTTACATGCTTGAGACCTATGTGGACTCCAATGTTGGCGAGAATTTTTTCTTTCGAGAATGCTCGATAAGTACTGTTGACTTTTGCTTCTGCTACGTGCCATGCTGATCCAAATAAAGTAACTGCAGAAAAAAATGTTTTCAATAACTTCATAAAAAATAAAATAATCCAAATCAAAAATGTGTGTTAATAAAATAGTGATATGGGAAACATGAGTAATAAAATAAAAAATTAAATGTATTAGAAAAGATGGCATTATTCGCATAGGAGAACTTTACAATAACCGCATAATGGACAATGTGTCAACAATGTCACAGTGTTGTTTCGAGAGCTCGGCCAACTACAGATCAAGAAGAAAACCACTTGAGGACTAAAAGCTTTGCAAGATAGAGTTTGCCCATCGCACCATGTCTTGGCATTAATTCAATAAGGTGGTCTATTTGTTGTTTTCTGAATGATACTTGTGGCATATTTTTCAATGTCTAAGTGCTTCTTGGGAAATAACACCACAGTTTAAAGAAAATTGCTGTATATTCCAAACGTTTCGGGATCTAGATCAGACTCCGTTGTCAATGGTTAAGAAACTACGGATTAAAAAGGCACAATTCTAAGATGTAAATTTAAAAATTTTCACATTGTCAAATATTTTAATTTACACATTGTCAAATATTTTAATTTACATCTTAGAATTGTGCCTTTTTAATCCGTAGTTTCTTAACCATTGACAACGGGGTGTGATCTAGATCCCGAAACGTTTAGAATATACAGCAATTTTCTTTAAACTGTGGTGTTATTTCCCAAAAAGCAGACAGTGTTCTATTTGTAACAAATTCTTCGACATTGTTTTTTTTTATAATCCCACAAATGATTTTAATCTAAAAGAACCAAACTTTGGTCATTTGAAAACTCTCATAGGAATGATATTTTGATGTAAAAATGACATTTTTATAGTAATCAAGGCGTCATAAGTTCTACTGAAAATTTTTTGTCGAATTTTTTGGTATTTTTAATATCAAAAATTTGTCAATGGTATACGATAGATCTTGGTATTACCTAGAAAGTTCACATGTTTCCGTATAAAAATTTGAATTTTCAGAATATACCAATTCTTACTTAATTTAAAATAACACCATAGCTGAAATTTCTTGATATTTTGAACTTTTCCATATACATCGCTTTAAACAAGTTAAACTTTTATAGGTTTTCTTTCATTGAAAAAATATTTAATTGTACAATTTAGGCTACAAGCAGGACCGAATGAATATTTTTTAATCTGATGTTTTATTAAAGTTTTGGCACAAAAAAAATTCTGTCAAAACTTTAATAAAACTTAACATATCATACATCAATGTTTTGATCTTTTAATGCCTTACGGACGTTTTAACCAAAAAGTACATTAAAAAATAGTTGAAGAAACAAAAGGTAGTGTTGTCGATCTGATGATGTCTTATTGTGAAAAAATATGTGGCAAGAAACTTTTTTATATAGTTTTTTTAGCCGTGGAATTGGCTTTGAAATACGCAATTTTTTTCCATTTAATTGTGTTTAAATATCCGTTTCTTAGACAGCAATGTTATCCCTACATATCTCAAACACCCTGTATAACCTTAAGTAACAACTTGCATTATATAATACTCGGTCTTAGTAACGATTCATCTTCTTACAAAGAACTTTTTAAATAATCTTGTTTGAATTTCCATTTTACCACATCCCAATTCTTCGTACTTAAATTGCGAAACACAACAAACTTCCGCCAACAGACCAAACAATGACTTAATTATCATAACCGCCGGCAATACTCAAATACGTTTGAACAGCAAACATCTAATTCACAGGATGTTTGAGTGAATCTTTTAATTGACTTTTCTTGTGAGGTTCTGTTTACTGAATTTCGATGATGAATAAGGTCTCCTAATGTAATTAGTATTGTGAAGATGTAAAAGATTTAACACACGACCAAGAAATTGAATTTCAATGCTAAAGTATGTCGACATTGAAGTTTTTTTGATGTCTACATCCGGTAATTCATTTTCGGTATGTCTGCATAAAGCAAAAATCTAGTGTTACGTAATTAAAGAATTTATTGTAATGTTTTATTTTCTACACTCTGCTTTTGCATTTATTTAAAAACACAGTAGTAGATAAGCTATGCCGGTACAAGTCCAAAATCCCATGTATTTTCTTATGTAGGTCGAAAACTCCGAAACTGAGCCAAATCTACCCCCGCCACTCCCACTTGGCTGGCCACGCCCCGTTAAAGCGCTCTCATTGGTCCTCCCCACTTCGCTGTCGTGAAACAAAACATTACGGCAGTGAGAGTGTGGCCGAAAGTCCAGAGACGTCGATTCGTCATCGCGCACAAAAACTGAACATTACAACAGCCAGTCATCCTAAATATTTACTTTTACATCCCAACAAAGGGCAATTGTCTCGACAAATTTTGCCAATGACCACGCAAAGCCTAGAGATTTCACTAATTGGATCCTTGCGAACAATATCAGTTAATGATGGGGCCCATTTTTACCTGGATAGGTACTTGTTGGAACCATAAGTACAACAGAGGCCAGATGTTTTATAAACTACAGAAATATTCCATCTAAGCCGACAGCTTTCCTTATTTTCAAAAAATTAAATTACTTAGCATCTGGCGTCTCCTTTTAGCATTTTCAGGTCATTTTTTAATATATAGGGCTACCTAGGATTTGGATTCATCGTGTTCAGATCTGAGTTTGGGAGCTGCAGCTACTAGTCATCGAAGAGTTTGTTGACTACTGCAAGGAAATCTAATCCCTCAGCTGTATCTCTTCACATTTCATTATGTCCATTATTAATAGCCTGCAGTAGTTGTTCGCGTAAGTTTGTATCTTCTGTTCTTATGTATTCTTTATACAAGTTTTTATACAGTTTTTCTCACGCACGAAGTATACTCATTCCTATAGCCACGAAGTAAGTTTCATCCCGCTGCAATTATTATGATATCGACAAACCTTGAGTAATTCTCTGGAGTTAGTTGGCTCCAGCGAATATTTGCTTCGACTTCTTCTTTATGCTATTCCCAATTTGCCTTCCGGAAATTCCACCTAGGCTTTGGGACTAATCGAACAAGTGTATGGATTCCATTATACAAAAATATAGAACGATGTTGCGATTGTGGGAAGTACTAACTAGTGCTGTAAAAGTAACGAAAACTTGAATACTAGTATGTATCCGTTACCCTTAGTCTGACTACCCTCACAAAGTATTCGTTACTCGCTACTTTCTTAGAGCTGTTTTCGAAATCATGTCTTATACTATAATATACTTTTTTAGATCTCAATTTTATATAGTTTGTTCAAATCATTTAGCTACAAATAAAGCCGAGACAGTAAAAAGCATCAATCTAAGTACTAAAACAAAGTTCACCAGGGCCTCGAATTTTATCATGACTGTGGTTTAGAATCTTTTCATTAGATCTAAGGAACCATATAGACATTATTGAAAGGTTGGGCGGAAATTTGTTCAAATCATTTAGCAACAAATAAAGCCCAGACAGTAAAAAGCATCAATCTAAGTACTAAAAAAAAAGGACACTAGGACGTCGAATTTTATCATGACAGTTGTCTAGAATCTTTCCATTTGATCTAAGGTACCGTATATACATTATTGAAAGGTGGGGAGGAATTTTGTTCAAATCATTTAGCTACAAATAAAGCCGAGACAGTAAAAAAGCATCAATCTAAGTACTAAAACAAAGTTCACCAGGGCCTCGAATTTTATCATGACTGTGGTTTAGAATCTTTTCATTAGATCTAAGGAACCATATAGACATTACTGAAAGGTTGGGCGGAAATTTGTTCAAATCATTTACCAACAAATAAAGCCCAGACAGTAAAAAGCATCAATCTAAGTACTAAAAAAAAAGGACACTAGGACGTCGAATTTTATCATGACAGTTGTCTAGAATCTTTCCATTTGATCTAAGGTACCGTATATACATTATTGAAAGGTGGAGAGGAATTTTGTTCAAATCATTTAGCAACAAATAAAGCCGAGAGAGTAAACAAAGTACTAAAACAAAATACTGTAGGAAGTCGAATTTTATCATGACAGTTGTTTAGATTATTTCCATTAGATCTAAGGAACTATATAGACATTACTGAAAGGTGGGGCGGAAAAAGTATCTAACGAAGTAACGAAACTAAACACTAAATATTTGTGATTTCAGTGTTAAAACAACATTCCAAACAAGAAATACACTGAAATCACCAATATCGAAAACAAAACCAACCAACAAAACTCTGAGCTCAAAAAACTGCATATACAAGATTCTTTGTGAATCCAATAAATTTTATATTGGAGAACCATCGAGACCATTAAACGTACGAATAAATGAACATAAGAATTGCATAAAGAAAAATCGAAAATTTGTGAACATGTATGGGACCTAGGCCGTAAAATACAATTTGACAATTCAACTATACTTCACAAAGAACAACACAAAACGAAAAATAAAAGAGTATGCCTTAATTCTTTTGAATGAAGATGATTGTATCGCTTCTACTTCTATAGAATTCAATCGTATCTGGTTACCGACAATTAAGGAAGAAATTATTAATGGTCATCTCCTTTTGAACAACCCAGTATCGGGATAGTTCATAAGGTTTTTCCAAGGGTTTCCCTTAGGACGTTAATGGGATCACTGACGCAGCAGAATTCTTTGATTGCATTTTTGGCGAACAAAGTCATACCTAGGAACGCCACTTATAAATTCTAAAGACAACTCTTCCAACTTGAAAGCTCTTTAATTATAACACATTATCTTTAGAATTTTTTGTGCTACCTGTATATCTAAAAACAACAAATTTTTCTTATGTCAACTTAAATGTCATAAATCAAACTTGCAATTTAAATTTTCAGTACATATTTTAAAGCCATTGACAACGAAGTCAGAATCGACTTTGAAACGTTTGTGTTTTTCTCTCAATATATCGCTTTTTATTTCCACTGTGGTGTTATTTCCCAAGAAAACATAAAAAAATACATAATAGTACTGTGAATTCTGGATGTTGTTTATGCTATAATGTTGCCTATTATGTTGGTTTTCTATGTAATATTTTAGTCATGGTATGTGTTTCTTGCAATTTTATGGTATCGATTCGGTTTTCTTTGCTTAGCTTCAGTGATATAACCCAGTTTAATCTAGGATGGTCAATAGATTTGGAGAATGCAGCAATTTACAATTTTCGTGAAAAGGCATAGGGTCCTTATACAGGGGGTTCTAGTATTGGTGATGGTATGAGGTGGGCATAAAACATACTACAGTGTGTTGCAAACCATACCTGGGGATCAAATCAAATATTTGTCCAACAGGATGTCAAACATCCTCACAAGAGTGGTACAAGATTCTTATACGAAAATAACGTGACCCTAATTCCACGCATAAAAAACTACCCCGACGTTAATAAATACATTTATTTTTAATTTGGTTTAACAAATATGTTTGAATTTTATTAGAATTGATCAACCCTTACTGCCTGTTCCATTTTTCTTTTTTCTTTTTTTTTTGATTAGCCTTATATAGTCTGATTTCTACATTTCCTTAAACCATTCTAGTATATTTTTGTGTATTTTGTCTCTTAATTCAGTTTAATCGATGTTATTTATTACTTTTGTTTATAAGGGGTGTTCCAATTTGAGGTTACTTTTTAAATTTTTAATAAAATACACAAAATGGAAAACCATATCTTGTAAGTGACCACCTGCTGCTGAACGATAAGATTCTAATCTTTTGCCAAAATTTTCGATAATTTTCTGGCATATCTGCGGTTCAATTACTTGAAAACAGTCAATAATGTTCTCCTTTAGGTCATCAATTGTTTGTGGATCGTTGGCATAGACCTTTTCTTTCAAACAACTCCATATTAAAAACTCTAAAGGTGTTAGATCGCAAGATCTAGGGGGCCAATTAATGTTGCCTCTTCGAGCAATTACTCGATTACCAAATTTCTGGTTCAAAAGATTGATTGTTTCTGCTGCGGAATGACATGTTGCACCGTCCTGTTGGAACCACATATCTACATCAATATGCTCCAATTCTTCCCACAAAAAGTTATAACCATCGTTCGATATCGATAACCATTCACAGTAAAAGCATTTCCATTGTCATCTTCAAAAAAGTATGGACCAATCACTCCACCAGCCCAAAAACCACACCAAACAGTTACTTTTTGTGGAAGCATTGGTCTTTCCATTATTTCTCATGGATTTGCTTCACCCCAGATTTGACAATTTTGCTTGTTAACAAATCCACCCAATTCAAAATGGGGGATCATCGCTGAAGATGATTTTGTTGAAAAAAAAATCACATTTTCAAGTTTCTGGTGTAAGGCCCAATTAACGAATTGACGACGTAAACCAAGGTCTGTTGGCTTTATTTCTTGCGTTATCTGAATTTTGTAAGTCTTTAAATGAAGATCTTTGTGCAAAATTCTGAATAAAGTGGTTTTTTGAATGTTCATTTGCTGTGCACCATGACGATATGATGTTATTGGTTGTTCAACAACACTAGCAGTAACAGCTGCAATATTTTCTTCTGAACGTCCACTACGAAGATATGTTTTACTTTCTACATCTTTTGGTGAACCAGTTTCCACAAATTTTTGAAAATTTTTTTCCAAAGGTAACATTTGACGGACAATCTTCTATTCCATATTCAGTACGAAATTTTCTTCCAACTTCTGCCCAACTTTACCAAATTTAAAATATTTTTTAAGAATAAACACGCGTTGCTCAATGGTATATCTCTCCATTTTTAATAACCGGGAATATTCCTACTTGTGTCAAATAACATATGATATTCTGGTACAAAAAATATAAATGGCGGCAAATTTAAAAAATATCCTCAAATTGAAACACCCTTTATTTATTCTTTTGTGAAATTTTACGGTGTTTTATTTTTTAATAATTTAAATTACAAAATTAAACTGAAATCGTTAACTTGGTATTTTTTAGAGCTCCATGCTTCAACCAACAAGTGTTTCTTCATTTGAATATACACAACTATTAATTATACAAAATTAATTGTTATGGTTCGCACTCAACAACACGCAAATAATAAAACGCCTGGAGATCAAATAAATAATAAAATTATGAAACCAAATATATGTATAACCACTCGGTTTAGACAAAACCAAAATTGCCGCTAGACCGAAATACCACATTTATTAGTCACAAGACTTAACAACATCATTATAATTCATTCAGATTGCATTATTATGATTTCTCAATTCCATAACTAATGTGTTATTATGATTTTATTTTATTTTTAAGATAAAAATACAGCAGCATATTACTCTTATTTAAATTCTTGCAAAAACATACATAGACTTTTTATGCAATACCTACTTACCTAATATTGTGGCTCCAACGAATAAACTCAATGTAACAGTACAAAATGTCGTGAATTTCTGAAACAAAGAAAAATTACTAGGTAATATATTTATATAAAATATCGAAAATCAACATTTGGCAAATAATTTTTCAATATAATATTTCTACAATTATATATTTTTTTCAGCTTATCTTTTCGAAAAAAATTTACAATCCATTGAACGCAAAACAATATATTGTTTCTAGTCAGAAATCTTCATAACTTGAGCTTCCTTCAACTGACTGAAATCTGGAAGAATTATTTATGTATTTTGTGCATACAAACAAACTTATTATAATAACGCAAAAAAATTTCGATATGTAGAACTTTCAGGGACAACTAGCACACCCAGCTCTAAATCGGGAAGTCGTGCTGTGTTTAACGCCGTGTCTCTGTGATTCCAAGGACATAAATGACATACAAGAATTTTTAGGCTGGCTATCCCTGAAACTCCTAAATGTCGATATTCATTTTGTATTGTAGTAATATTTTTTTACTGAAATATATTTTTAAATATGCTTGTAGCGTTATCTTATGATATATGTACATTTAAATCATTTTAACAGCGTGGATTTTATGAAGGCGTTTTATATTTTCAAATCCCTCCCATAGTTCAATAATTTTATTTAAACTGCCTAATAATTTAATACACCCTAAATAACAATAATTTTACCCCACCCACCTTCTAAGCAACTACTTATACTCTAAACTCTATAATATTTTTAAACCGCCCTGCATAACTATATATACTCTACCTTATATTTCAACCATCCTGTATATTCAACTGCTTCTTACAATTTTTAAAGCCTTTTGTATAACTGTAATTATTCTCCGTCCTATAAAGCAAATATCCACTCTGTATAACTATTATTTTGCTCCACTTTTATTTCAACCACCTTGTATATGCAACTACTTATGTGCCACCCAATACAATATTTTTAGAACCACCCTGTATAACTAATTCAATTCTGCTTATGTACCACCTAATATAACATGCACGCAAACTCTTGGATAGGAAGAAATGGCCCACGCGAATGCCCAGCCCGGTCTCCCGATTTGGCAGTTATAGACTTCTATTTATGGGGTGCGCTAAAAAACAAAGTATACAAAAGAAAGTATGAGACAGTTGGTGACCTAAGTGAGGCGGTATTACATGCAATTGAAGAAATTGATAGGCGGTCTGTGAGGAAAGCGGTAATGTCAATCTTAAAAAGATGCAACTTTTGTCTAAATAACAATGGTGGACTTTTCGAACATAAATTGTAACCATTATTATGTACTTTAATTTCTTAAGTTTTTAGTAAGTACCTACTTATTTAGTTTTTTCGTTATATCTGATATACCTAATAAAAAAATCGTTCAATGTTTTTTGGAATAGTTATTAATAAATCAATCTATTTCATGGCTAACTACGTTAAAAGTGAAAATAAGAGAGAAAAGCATCCATAACTCCGTTATTTTTATGAATAACTATATCGAGTATTATATCGTTGAAAAGCTCTAAATATGTCCGATTTTTTGAGGTCATAGTCAACTATGGTTGTCACGCAAACGAGGACATGACAATCAGATTCGGGATACAATACCCTTCAATTTTGATATTTACACTTTTTTTATAAAATCAAAAACAAAGGAGCTCGGGGGATTTGACTAAATCGACAGAATTTCGTTTTTTCAAAATATCTAGTACGCCATGACTTTTTACAAAAATCCGAAAGTGTCATTAAATTGGGCCAGTAAGACTGCAAATCTTTCCCAATTTAACCATTGCTCTTATCTCCGCTAGATTCCGAGATTCCCATACTGATCATCAAAAAAAACTCACCCTCTATATAGATTAGAATACTGATCACTGAACTGTTTATATTGTTTATCTCCCATCACTACTGATGGTTTGTCGTCATGAGATCTTGTGTATTTAAAATTGATTACAATCATAAACCACCGAATTTGGTAGCGTACATAAATATTGGATTACATTAATCAGTAAATCCAACCTTGCATGCCTAGGACGAACATGTACATACTTTTAACATGCCATTTACGGCCAAGGATGTTTTTGTCCCAGAAAATGTCATTTGCATTTATGATTTTTTTTCAAGTTAGATTTATGATACGAGTTACTTACCGTCATCTGAGGTAGTTGTTTTTCATTTCTTAATTCTTGCCGTATTTAGCTTTGGTAATTAAATTAAACTCAGTTTCTGTCTTAATTAATTTTACGTATGCAATTACGCAAAATATATAGTGTCGTAAAATTTCTGTGAAAAACACGAAAAAGAACATTGCTTCAGCGGTACGGTCTATAAATAGAATATGGTTAAGCAAAAAATAAAAACCCGGTTGATATTTATCATTTCTACCGTCATTTTTTGTAGTTAATTTTCATAAATTTAAATAGATGATGCTTCAGATTCTAGATGGAAATTAATTATGAAATGTATTAATAATTTCTGGGTATATTTCCACGATTTGACATAAAAATAATTTGGTCAAGTGCGAGTTGGACTCGCATACTTAGGGTTCCGTACCACCTTCAAGATTCGAATATTCCAGTTTCAGACAAGCAGGGAATGAGTGCATTTTCTTATATTTACCCTTATATCTTTTAAAGGAAGCGTTTTAAATTTATAAAAAATATACACTTTGATTTTCCACACATAGACTTTTTATTTTATCTGCTTTAGGATTCGCTTGATTTTTATGGGAATAAATATGTATTTAATTTTCTAATTTGGCCCCCCAAAAAGTAACATTAGAGTTTTATTTTAGTAATAAACTTTCAGAAATGCCTTTTATAATCTACTGTCTGAGTTTTCAGGCTCTGTAGATTGTGAGAAAAACGGCAAAGTAGGTCAAAGTTTAAATTATAAATTATTAAATCTGTTATTCAAATTATTTAAAAATATAAATATATTTTTCAAATTTTAAATAGTGTAGTTTCTAAAGTGGCAATTAAGTCCATGTTTAATATTTTTGTTAATATCTTTTATACAAATGATTTAAAAATATGATATATTTGTAATTCACATAATGAGCCTTTTATCTGATATATTACATGATGCGTTTGAAAATTGAAACTTTATTTTCCATTTAATTGTATAATTTGTCCCTAAAATTACTATGGGGGTTTTCTAGTAATTTATTTTCCGTTTAATTATATTATTTGGAGGCCAAATAATAGAATTAGGTTTTTTTCATATTTTTCCTATAAACAAAAAAAACGAGGTCTTAGAGTTTGGGGAAAAACGGGAGAATGGATAATTTTTTTAAAATATTTTTTTAATATATTTTAAAATATTCATTTTAAAAAAATTAAAAAAATATATTTGTACCTATTTGTCATAATGAGCCCTGGGATTTGATATATTACATGACCCGTTTGAAATAATAATAATTTTTTATTTTCCATCTAATTCTATAATTCGCCCCCCAAAATGAATATTAGGGGTTTCTTCTTATTTTTCCAGTAAAGTTCAGGTGAGGGGCTATACTTCCAGTTTTTCAAAATTTTTCAGCTTATGGTTTCGGAGATAAGGGGGGGATGGGTAAAATTTTTTACATTTTTGTTAATATCTTTTAATTTATTTATTTTAAAAATATGAAAAAAATATATTTGTTTTCGTCATAATGAGCCCTTTCATTTGATATATAACATGATGGGTTAGAAACAATTTAATTTTAATTTTCCATTTAATTCTATAATTTGCCCCCTCCCAAAATAAATATTAGGGGTTTCTCCTTAATTTTCCAGTAAAGTTCAGGTAAGAGGCTATACCTCCATTTTTTTTCAAAATTTTTCAGCTTATGGTTTCAGAGATAAGGGGGGGGAATGGGTAGTTTTTTTATATTTTTGTTAATATCTTTTAATTAATTTATTTTAAAAATATGAAAAAAATATATTTGTTTTCATCGTAATGAGCCCTTTCATTTGATATATAACATGATGGGTTAGAAACAATTTTAATTTTTCATTTAATTCTGTAATTGGCCCCTCAAAATTAAAAGTAGAGGTTTCTCCTTATTTTTCTAGTAAACTTCAGGTCAGAACCTATAAATCTATTTTTTTCAAAACTTTACGTTTTATAGTTTCGGTGATAAGGGGGGAATGGGTAAATTTTGGTATATTTTCGTTAATATATTTTAAAAATATTTTTTTTAATATGAAAAAAATATATTTGTGTTCCTCATTTGATATATTACATGATGCGTTTGAATTTTTTTTATTTTTAAATTTTTATTTAATTCTATAATTTGCCCCCCAAAATTAACATTAATGGTTTCTCCTTAATTTTCCTCTAAAGTTAGGGCAACGCTCTATATTTCCTATTTTTTTCAAAATTTTAGGCTCAGTAGTTTCGGTGATCAGGGGGGGGAACGGTCGATTTTTTAAGTTTTTCCCCCCAGAAGTACCCCTAAAATCAAAATTTTTTCTTTTACGATATGTACTCCTGATTGGATCACCAAACTATACATTGATACCAAATTTCAACTTCTTCCGTCCAGTAGTTTAGGAGATGTGACAGAGGCAGAAATCTTGAGTGATATTATAAGGGTATATACGGAACCCTAAAAATAATGTGAGAAAGCTGAGAAGTAAAGTTAAGTTACACAGTGTGATTCAAACAAGATTAGAAAAAGGTCAAATGAAGTAAGAGGAGAAATTATACCGTGGTTGAAAAAATCTGTGGAAAAATTGTGTAGTTTACCGCATAATCAGTTGTACAAATAAGATAGTTGAAATATAACGTGGAGCAGAGTTATTGTTAAGTATCTAAAAAAATGTTATATTTGGTGCAAAATGAGCAGCAGCATATACAGGTTGGTTGTAATACAGGTTGAAGTAGAGATAAATATACAAAGTGATTCAAAACAATGTTGAACAAAATTTTTATACAGGGTGCTTCATAAGCAGTTGCAGTTTTGGTGAGATATATTGGGAATTGATGGATTTATACTTATATAGGGTGGTACAACAAATGTTATACTGACTGGCCGATAAGTAGTTGCATATAAGGTGGTTGAAATAGAGAATGGAATAGAATTATAGTTAAACAGGTAAATGTTAGAAAATTTTTAGGATGGCACATGAGCTATTGTATATATGCAATATTTGAAACATGGGGCGAAGTAAAATTATAGTTATACAGTATGATTAAAACAATGTTAGAAAAAGTTGCATATAAGGGATGGTTGAAATATAAGGTGCGACAAATTAAACTTTCCCGGGTGGCTAAGGTGGTAAAAATATATCAGAAAAATCGTTATACAGTGTGTCCGGTTATGGACTAGCGATAATCTAAATACATGTAAAGCAACTATTTTATTACACAAATAGACTATATACTAGGGCTCAATACCCCACCCCGTCATATGGCAGCCATTTTGTTTTTTTGATGACCCATTCTCTACGTGTGACAAAAACCTTTATATCTCTTAAAGTTTTGGTCTTACTGAGATAAAAATAGGCTTATTCGAGGGACAATAAAACTGTCTATCAACAAAATTTCAAAACAAAGTGTTAACGTTTTCTTAACATTTGAAAAAAAAGATGAAATGCAAAAAAAGGGTCAAAAAATTATGCAAATCAACAAATTATTGCAAATCAATGCAAAAGTAGTCCCGATGACCTCTCATTTTTTTAACTAAATCGAAAGTTTTTGAGTTAAGCTACAATACAACATTAATTTCATAACTGTATGTCTATTACTTTAGAAGTTATTGTTGTTTGAACATAGCGTATGCGCAAGCACAAAAGACCTTTATTAAGTGACATCTGACATTAGCTGCGTGTTATCCGAGAAAAGGCTAGCATGCTATTCGCGACTAGCAGGAGTAGGCGAAATGGAACATATTGACTCTACCTGCAAAGAACTTACAGGATAAAGACTAGTTACGTTAGTTGTACCTTGCCCTGCCTTGTGATCCCTACTTTTACTTACCGTCCGTGCTGTTTACGTTCTATATTAGTGGTTATCTTGTGATATGAATATGGCAAATCGTCAATATTCAACGCAACATATTGCTGACATAAACTTCGTTTATGGTTTCAGCAAGTAATAAGACTTTAATGTGGTTTTAATGTTTACCTCCCTGTTTAAAGTCCCGCAATGGTCTTTTGTGCTTGCGCATACCCTATGTTCAAACAACAATAACTCCTAAAGTAATAAACATACAGTTGTGAATTTAATGTTGTATTGTAGCTTAACTCAAAAACTTTCGATTTAGTGAAAAAAAATAAAGGTTATCCGGACTACTTTTGCATTGATTTGCAATAGTTTGTTGATTTGCATAATTTTTTTACCCTTTTTTTGCATTTTATCTTTTTTTCAAAAGTGAAGAAAACGTTAACACTTTGTTATGAAATGTTGTTGATAGACAGTTTTATTGTCCGTCGAATAAGCCTATTTTTATCTCAGTAAGACCAAAACTTTAAGAGATATGAACGTTTTTGTTCACACGTTCATCAAAAAAACAAAATGGCTGCCATATGGCAGGGTGGGGTATTGAGCCCTAGTATATAGTGTAATTGTGTATTAAAATAGTTGCTTTACTTGTATTTAGATTATCGCTAGTTCATATCCG
Organism: Octodonta nipae; assembly: GCA_034190945.1. Lineage (NCBI taxonomy): Eukaryota > Metazoa > Arthropoda > Insecta > Coleoptera > Chrysomelidae > Octodonta > Octodonta nipae. The sequence goes on from CM067218.1 coordinate 9,503,839, forward strand.
GACACACTGTATAGTGAAGTCCAGTAGCAGTTGCATAGATAGATAGTTGAAATATAGAGTCTGGATGAGAGTTATAGTTAAATGTGTGAAAAATGTTATATTTGGTGGCCCTTAAACAGAGAGGTTGAAATATTTTGTAGATTATACTGGATGGTTAAAAAAATAAGAGACAAATAAGTTATAATAGTTGACTAAACGGCAGAAGTATATAAAGGATGGTTTAAATATAGACGAAAGTAGAATTGTAGATATACCTACAAGGCAATTCAAGACAATTTTAGAACATAATTGTTACATAGAGTGGCTAATAAGCAGTTGCAGTTGGGGTAAGATATGTTGGAGATTGCCGGATTTATAATTATACAGAGTGGTACAAAACATGTTATATTGGGTGACCCACAAGTAGTTGTAAAGGGTTTTCCAATTTGAGGTTAATTTTTAAATTTGCCGCCACCTATATTTCTTGTACTAGCATATCATATGTTATTTAACAGATGACAAGTAAGAATATTCCAGTTATTAAAAATGGAGAGATATACGATTAAGGAACGCTTGTTTATTAATAAAAATTATTTTAAATTTGGTGAAAGTTGTGCAGAAGTTGGAAGAAAATTTAGTACAGAATATGGAAGAGAAAATTGTCCGTCAAATGTTACCATTGGAAAAATTGTTCCAAAATTATAGAAACTGGTTCAGTAAAAGATGAAGAAAGCAAAACATATCATCGTAGGGGACGTTCAGAAGAAAATATTGCAGCTGTTACTGCTAGTGTTGTTGAACAACCAAAAACGTCAATTCGTCATCGTGCACAGCAATTGAATATTCCAAAAACCACTTTATTCAGAATTTTGAACAAAGATCTTCATTTAAAGGCTTACAAGATTCAAATACGCAAGAAATAAAGCCAACAGACTTTGGTTAGCGTCGTCAATTCGTTAATTGGGCTATACAACAGAAACTTGAAAATGTGAATTTTTTCAACAAAATTATCCTCAGCGATGAAGCACATTTTGAATTGGGTGGATTTGTTAACAGCAAAATTATCGAATCTAGGGTGAAGCAAATCCACGAGTAATAATGGAAAGACCGATGCATCCACAAAAAGTAACTGTTTGGTGTGGTTTTTGAGCGGGTGGAGTGATTAGTCCATACTTTTTTGATACTAAAAATGCTGTTTCTGTGAATGGTGATCGATATCGAACGATGATTACTAACGTTTTGTGGGATGAATTGGAGCATATTGATCTACAGAATATGTGGTTCCAACAGGACGGTCCAACATGTCATTCAGCAGCAGAAACAATCAATCTTTTGAAACAGAAATTTGGTAATCGAACACCTCTAGATTTTTTCCTATGGAGCTATTTGAAAGAAAAGGTCTATGCCAACGATCCACAAACAATTGATAACATTGTTGACTGTTTTCAAGTAATTGAACCGCAGTTATGCCAGAAAGTTATCAAAAATTTGATAAAAGATTAGAAGCTTGTCGTACAGCAGCAATTGGTCACTTACAACATATTGATTTCCATTACTAAACCGAAACAATTGTACTATCATTTGAAATAAAAGATTCTCAAATAATTTGTGTATTTTATTAAAAATTTAAAAATGAACCTCAAATAACTTGGAACACCCTTTATATACAAGGTGGTTGAAATTGAGGGAGGAGTAAAATTATAGGTTTAGAAGGTGGATCAAAAAGGTTAAAAAAAAAATTATATAGGGTAGACCATGAACAGCTGCATCCGAGTATATGGAATACGTGAAATATGGGGCCAAACAAAATTGTAATTATACACTGTGTTTAACACAATGTTAGAAAAAGTTGCATATAAAGGAAGGTTAAAAAAATGTTATATAGGATAGCCCAAATGTTTCATAAGCTATTTCTTTTTGCAAAGAATTGTACATTCCATTCTCGGGTGAAACCGCGGATAACGCCTAGTATAATATAAAACAAACATTCTGAACTAAATCCTTCATCATTATAGCATCTTATATTCCGTGAGACATTGGTTTCGTCATTAAAATCTGTTTACACAATTATTAGTATAATGGAATGAAAACCGTATCGGAAAGCTTACAAGATTATAATATATAAGTTGTGCAAACACTAATTGACGCTTGATGTACACAAGCAATTACTTACCACAACAATACGCTCGTAGTCTTATGAATACAATTAATATTGAGAAATTGACTGAAAAGTCAATATAATTAAAGAATTTCTCACGGCGTCCTTGAACTCCCTTCGGCCTGTGAATAAACACATACATCATACTGATTACTGGCTAAATTTAATAAACGATAAAATAAACTTAAGCAGTGTTCGTTGTTATAAGCTACATGCAATTATTCAATAATGCATTAAGTTATGGGAATTCTAAACGTTTTTGTTAAGGCTTATAGGCAGAAATGTGTTGAAACAGCGCAAGGTAATATTTGTCCTTATAAATGCTGAAACAATTGAAAGAGTTGTTATCATTTGAATTTGTGTTAAAAGACTAAAAATTTTGTGGTAAAAATTTCACGTGATGTCCTTTCCGTATGTTCCATATCTTGAATTATTTTAATTCAAGGGTAAAATTCAAAAAATTAATTTTCACCACCACTACTTTACAAAATTTGACGTTGTCGATATTTTTTAAATACTTCAATTACAGTTTCTTAGCGATGAGGCCCATTTTAACCTGGGTAGCAAATTATTGGGGCCACTTAAATGCAACAGATTCCAGGTGTTTTATAAAATACGGAAATGTTCCATCTAAGAATACAGCTTTCCTTATTTTTAACCGACTTCCAAAAAGGAGGAGGTTATCAATTCGTCGCGTATTTTTTTCGCTTTTTTTTGTATGTTTGTTACCTGATTACTTCTCCTGTGGTGCACCGTTTTGAATGCATATGGTCTTGTTTAAGAATATATATCCGGATTAGTGAAACTTCAAATTTTGGAAAAGAAATCTATTGGCAAAGTGATAAAATTTGTGAATGAACACATGCGTGCATGGAAATCGACCAATATCCCTAATTTTTTAGTCGATCCTTATGGATGTGTATAGTTTTTTAACGTTTAATCTATTGAGGAAGATCCTTAAGTGATCTCATATACTTTTCTGCGACGTGCAACTTGCAGTTTTGCAGAAAATCGCCGAAAATTCCAAAATTCTTATCAAAAATTTCATCGAAATGACATAAAGGACATTTCCTCATAAATATTTTAATTCCAACGTAATAGTGCGGTAATTTTCAGCACTGGAAGTTTTAATTGCGAATTTGAAAATTTTCTATGTACATCTCAAGCATATAGGTAGTAAAGCATTCGGCTCCTTAAATCAATGAGTACCAACCTCGTTTTGTTTGTATACCAGGCAAATACCTATTTAAATGCAAATATTTCCATTTTGCGAAGACGGTGCCTTTGGTTGTCACATTCTCCCGGGCTAATAGAAAATTCAGTGACAACACATGTCAAACTTCAAACTGCTAATTGCTGCGTTTATAGACAAGGTGTTAAATTATAGCAAACAAAATCACAAAGTAAAGGAGTTGCATTTATATGAAGATTGAAATATAGGACGGACTAGAATGATAGTGGTCCGTAGGCTGTATATACAGGATGGTTGGAATATAGGGTGGACTGGACGTTTGGTGGTATAAAAATGTTGGAAAAAATGTGAAATTAAATTTATATAGTGTGATTAAAAAACTGTTATATGATGTGGACATAAGCAAATCATATACAGGATGGTTGAAATATATGCTGGAATGTGATTAAAAAATTATTTCTTTTATAGCCCATAAGAGGTTGCATAAAGTGTGGAGAGGAATTAATGTACACAGGGCGATAATATAAAATGTTAAAAATTAACTAATTTATGGACTGGCCCACAAGGAGTTATATACTATGGTTGAAATATAGGACGGATTTGACTCCGTAAATATGGGATGGATTCTACTCCGTCCTACAGTTTACAGAAGGTAGCTAACAAATTTATGCTAGTCCGTGGACAGTCGTACGTACAGGATGGTTGGTACATAGGTTGGAGTGGAATTATCTATAGTTATACAAGGTTATTTTTATGTTTCTTTGGGGAATAACACCACAATAGAAATAAAACTACGTATATTGCAGGAATACCAAACGTTTCAAAGTCTATTCTGACTTCGTTGTCAATGGCTTTATATTTATTGATGTAGATTGCAAAATGAAAATTTGATTTATGACATTTAAAATTGACATTAGAACATTTGTTGTTTTTAGATATACAGGTAGCACAAAAAATTCTAAAGATCATGAATTATAGTTAACCAGCTTTCAAATTAGAAGAAACTCTTTCAAATTCTTCTAATTTGAAAGCTGGTTAACTATAATTCATGATCTTTAGAATTTTTTGTGCTACCTGTATATCTAAAAACAACAAATGTTCTAATGTCAATTTTAAATGTCATAAATCAAATTTTCATTTTGCAATCTACATCAATAAATATAAAGCCATTGACAACGAAGTCAGAATAGACTTTGAAACGTTTGGTATTCCTGCAATATACGTAGTTTTATTTCTATTGTGGTGTTATTCCCCAAAGAAACATAAAAAAAAATCAAGAACATGCCACAAACAACGTTTAGAAGACAATTATACAAGGTTGTCAAAAAAAGTTGAAAAAAGGTTACATGGCGTAGTCCATAAGGCATAAATATATTTTGGGCTTATTAAGTCAACGCGTACTAGTACATTTTGTTCGTAAAGATTTACCTGTCAATTTAAATGAGAAAGTATCATTGTGTAATGTTGAGGCTTTCGATGTTACCTGGTTCTGCCTATCAAGGTTATACATACTAAATAAAAAATAAAGAATGAAAACTATCTGAGTTCAAAAAAACTAAAAAGTTGAAAATAAAACATTTTTTTAAAAAAATATAACCGACTTCTACCTATAACTACAAAGCAAAAAATAATTATAACAAAATACAACTCTAGCAAATAAATAACACATTCAATATTGTTAGGTACCTACCCAGGAAGTAAAAAATGTAAACATTAAAAGGTGCTCATTCTGTACAAATTAATTACCTACCAATCTAGTATATTTTTGAACTCGGTGCCAAGCAATAATCAAGTTTGATGAATTAGTAGATAAGTACGCAATGAAGGATTTTAGTTTTGCTTGGCACCGGCTTCAAAATATACTAGATTGGTAGGTAATTAATTTGTACAGAATGTTTACATTTTTTACTTCCTGGGTAGGTACCTAACAACATTGAATGTGTTATTTATTTGCTAGAGTGGTATTTTGTTATAATTATTGTTCGCTTTTTAGTTATAGGTAGAAGTCCATTCCATTTTTCACTTTCTAAGAATCTTGGTAATTTCTTAAAGTTATACTCACTGCCAAAGAAATCGCAACACCCAGAGATTTAATATCGTTTTGGTAAAACTTAGATACTTTATTAAGGAGTATGATTAAAATTTGGTTAAGTTTGGTGAGTAGTTTTAGCCCCAAAAAAGTCATCTCTACAACACTCGCGGTACTTTATTCCTGCAATAATTCTAACACAACGGCGTTGTAACTTAAAAATTTGTGGAGAGCACGGAGAACGACCCCATTTTAGGACATATTAGAACTAAAGTTTCCATGATACGCTGACAGTAATGTGCCCCTAGGTACATTTTCTAACAGGGTCCTTATAAGGAAAGTTATTTTACATAATTTGGAGCTCAGGCCAACCCAGGATCAAGGTATACCCCTAGGAACTTTACTGATGCATTACTTTCTAGGGTTGATGATGGAGATTGCAATGTAAAGTTAATGTTCTGGGTCTTACTTATTATTATTTAGACTAAGCCTATTGGCTATAAACCAATTCTCTATTTCACACTGTTTGATCTGAGTCCACTGCAATATTGGGTCTGAAGGTTGATAGCACAGGAAAGTTGTGGTATCATCAGCAACAGGATTATCAGCAGATTCAAAAGATTGTCATAGTTTGGCAAGTTATTTATTTATATTAGGAATAACGGAGGACCCAGCACAGAGCCCTGAGGTACGCCATGCTGAATCTTTCGATTCGTCGACTGTTGATTCTCAAAAAGAACATATTGTACTCTCGCTTATAAATGGGACTTTACAAGGGTGATACTGCTCGATTCAAAGTTGTAGTGAGATAGCTATTTGTAAAGGATTTCAAAACTTATACAATCGAATGACTTCGTTAGGTCCAGGAATGTACCATATGTATTATGCTTATTTTCAAAGCCCTCTGCTACAAACTCACTTAGTCGGTTAATAGCCAGCGTTGTGCTCTTTTTATAACGAAAACCAAATTGGTTTGCTATAAAGATATTATTTCCTTCAAAATAGTTAATTATTTGGTCTTTCAATAAGTATTGGATAATTTTAGAGATTGGTGGCAATAGAGATATAGGCCTATAATTTGTTACATCTTCAGGATTTCCTTTATTTATAAAAATAGGTATAACTTTTGACAACTTGAGAACAGATGGAAATATGCTTTGCTAACTATATCTGTGAGGTATTTAAAGATTCTAGAGTTGATGTCATAACAGTCTCTGCTACCAGTATTTTTAATGTCTGAAATGTTATCTGAAACCATTTTTTTTGTTACAGGGTGAAATTTGAAGCTATCTCTAATGTATTCATTTGATAGTCATTAACGGAGTAGAAAAATTTTTAGTCAGCTCGTCTGCAACTGACACAAAGAAATCGTTGAAAACCTGGACATTGAGATGACTTTTGGGGCTGGAGCGGAGTTCCTATGAGATTTTATGATACTCCACATGGCTGACACTCTATTTAATGCATTAGCAATGAAATTTTCATGGGTACCTTTTTTACAATTTGCTATCTCTGTCCGATACAGTTTTTTATAATTACTGGCCATGTTTTTGGGTATCAAAATTGGAGTTTGCTTATGAAGGAGACTGGGAGTTTGAAGTCTCCCTCTCATGTCTCTAAGGTTGTCATTAAACTAGTTAATTTTAGTCCCCTGTTTGTCTTTTGTGGCAAACTTTTATCCAAAGAATTGGTTATGACTTGCAGAACTGATCCCCCACACTTTCGGTACTTTCCGTAATTGATTTCCAGTTGTATAGTTGTCGTTGATTATACAGAGAAGAAAGACTTTCATCAGTGATTGGTCTTAAAGTAATTCTAGTGCTATGATTATATGAGAGTTTGAGTGGTATATTGAACAGTAATCCGGAATGATCAGAGATACCCTCTAGAGCAACAGGAATGATGTCTAGATTGGACTTGCTAAAGTTGACATATATATTATCCAGAGTTGCTTCACCACTCGTTTCGAAGTTGCAAACAAATCATAGGAATTATAAAAGATGTTGAGATCGTCAACCTTCCTTGCAGTTCCGCTGTTCATAATGCACATTGAAGTCGCCAATGGCTACAATGTTCTTTGTATGATCATTTTTTTCCAGAACTAGAGACATGGCCTCTAGATCTTTATTCAGAGCCCCTTTTGGAGATCTATATACTGCTACTATTTGGGTGTCTATAGAGGAAATATAGATCCCAGCTACCTCACACTGCAACTCTTTCGAAAGTTTCGATAAGTTAGGCAGCTGGCAATCTAAGGTCTCTCTGACAGAAATACCCACACCCCCATGCACTTTATCCGATCTACAAAAGCTAGTTATAGCTGTAAAATCCTTTATTTTTAACTCAAAGAATTCATCTGACTGAAGCCAGTGCTCATTGGTTCAAAAGCAGTCAACCTTTGATTCATCGAGAAATAATTCAAAGTCAGATATTTTGTCCCTAATTCCCTGTACATTGGCAGAAAATTATGTAAAGTTTTTATTAATAGTTAGACCATTGCGACCCCGTTCCTTCTTTGGTGATTGGATGGATTCCACAGGCGTTGTGAATCTGTTGTCATGGCCTCCCAGATCCCCGATCCTTCGCCCATAGAACATGTTTGGGGTATGATGGGTAGAAGGCTCCGAAATTTACGCCAGCCCCGACGGGCTTTGGAGGTTCTAAGACATGAAATGCAGGTAGCTTCGGATAGTATTCCTCAAGAAGAAATCGACCACTATATTGAATCAATGCCAAGACGTGTTGGGGAGTGTAAAGATAAATGCGGTGGACAACAAAATTATTAACAAACTTATTTTAAAAAATTTACACTCCTTGGTAATTTTTTATTAAAATTTAAATCACTTACTCCTTACTATATAGCATCTATGTTTCAGCCGACCCTGTTTCATTTCAGTACGACACCGATCGCTTCTAGGATAAAAAAAAATGTTCTCGAAATGGCTCGGCAGCTGTTGATGATTGATTTTACGAGAATTTTCGGTGCTGGTTTTAAAAAGGAAACAGCCCACGATCGCGAGTTAATTAGACAGCGACGACTAGCGTATATTGTAATGTTATTGTGAATCAGCTGTTCTGTATAATTTGATGTAAATAAAGTTCTATAAAAGTGAAAGTGAATATTAGTTTTATAATTTTAGATTGAACCCACGGACTATATAACAATATCATCACTCACTATAAGAGAACAAAATCTTCACAGATTCATAAACAATCTCAAACACTAGTAGGCAGCTGTTTACAAAACTATAATATCTGCTTAACTGAAACAAATTCGATCAAAAAATTATAGAGATTTAATAGCATTATTTACCAAACGGGAAAGAATATCAGAAAAATATCCACCGAATATAAATTCATAAAGAACTCAGCACTTCGAAAAAAGTACGAGCTATAGTTACCATCTCAAACATTCACTACACATGTCCTAACTTACCTCTTTTCTTATTCCAGGAAATATCACCAAAAAAGCCACATATATGGTACTAAAGAGTACAAGAAATGTTATCAGAGTAACGTCTCCAGTCACAGCTGTCCGGTTGCTGAAATTATACAGTGTTGGGCCTCCATTATTCCTGAAAGCATCGAACCACCCCTGCATGACCAGTAATCTGTAACAAAGAAAATGGATCGTCATTAGCAAATAATGGGTTGAAATTACTTAAGGATATAAACGCTGCAAGTTTTGTCAAAGCAAATAAATACTGGAAGCGGCAGACTAGCATAAAGTGTTATAAATAATTCAGGTTGTCAGCAATAAACTCAAAGGGATAAACTCAAACTCAAACACAAAATACACAACATATTATACTAGAATACTAGTTGACAAATCTGTAGACCTACTTTCTCACAGTTAATCCTGCTGGAGAGTTTTTTCTATAAGAGGGCAACTAGTGTGCCGGGCAGTTTCCACAAACTGCCCTTAAATACTACACCTTGATATTCAAGTACTTAACGTATCTGTATTTTTCAGAAACCATTACGAGGAGAGAAAATACAACTCTAGCAAATAAATAACACATTCAATGTTGTTAGGTACCTACCCAGTAAGTAAAAAATGTAAACATTAAAACGTGGTCCTTGTGTACAAATTAATTACCTACCAATCTATATATTTTTGAAGTCGGTGCCAAGCAAATCTAAAATCCTTCATTGCGTACTTATCTACTACTTCATCAAACTTGATTGTTGCTTGGCACCGACTTCCAAAATATAATACATTGGTAGGTAATTAATTTGTAAAGAATGAGCACCTTTTAATGTTTACATTTTTTACTTCCTAGGTAGGTACCTAACAACATTGAATGTGTTATTTATTTGCTAGAGTTGTATTTTGTTATAATTATTTTTAGCCTTTTAGTTATAGGTGGAAGTCGGTTATATTTTTTTTAAAAATGTTATATTTTCAACTTTTTAGTTTTTTTGAACTCAGGTAGTTTTCATTCTTTATTTTTTATTTTGTATGTATAACCTTAATAGACAGGACCATGTCACATCGAAAGGCTCAACATTATACAATGATACATTTTCATTTAAATTGACAGGTAAATGTTTACGAATAAAATGTACTAGTACGCGTTGACTTAATAAGCCCAAAATATATTTATGCCTTATGGACCACGCCATGTAACCTTTTTTCAACTTTTTTTGACAACTCAGTATAACTATATATAATTCCACTCCACCCTATGGACCAACCATCCTGTACATACGACTGCCCATGGACAAGCATAAATTTGTTAGCTGTCTTCTGTAAACTATAGGACGGAGTAGAATCCATCCCATATATAAGGAGTCAAATCCGTCCTATATTTCAACCATCGTATATAACTCCTTGTGGTGTACCCCATAAATTATTTCATTTTTCACATTTTATATTATCGCCCTGTGTAACATTAATTCCTCTCCACACTTTATGCAACTTCTTATGTGCTATAAAATAAATAATTTTTTAATCACACTGTATAAATATAATTTAACTTCAGCATATATTTCAACCATCCTGCATATTATCTGTTTACGTCCATATCATATAACAGTTTTTTAATCACGCTATATAACTGTAATTTCACATTTTTTTCACCATTTTTATACCTCCAATCGTCCACTCCACCCTATATGCCATACATCCTGTATATACAGCTAAACGGCCTAACTTATATTTCAATCATCATATAAATGCAAGTCCTTCTATCCCTTTACTTTGTGATTTTGTTTGCTATAACTAAATATTCTTTGTATAAACCCACAAATAGCAGTTTAGATTGACATGTGTTGTCACTGAATTTTCTATTAGGCCGGGAGAATGTGACAACCAAAAGCACCGTCTTCGCAAAACGGAAAAAAAATTTCATTTAAATAGGTATTTGCCGGGTATACAAACAAAACGAGCTTGGTACTCATTGATTTAAGGAGTCGAAAATACTATGCTTTACTACCTATATGCTTGAGATGTACATAGAAAATTTTCAAATTCGCAATTAAAACTTCCAGTGCCTAAAATTACCGCACTATTACGTTGGAATTAAAATATTTACTAGGAAATGTCCGTTATGTCATTTCGATGAAATTTTTAATAAGAATTTTGGAATTTTCGGCGATTTTCTGCAAAACTGCAAGTAGCACGTCGCAGAAAAGTATATGAGATCACCTAGTGATCTTCCTTAATAGACTAAACGTTAAAAAACTATACACATCCATAAGGAGTTATCGAAAAATCGACTAAAATATTAGGGATATTCGTCGATTTCCATGCACGCATGTGTTCATTCACAAATTTCGTCACTTTACCAATAGAATTCTTTTCATATTCATACAAAACGGTTTACCACAGGAGAAGAATTCAGGTAACATACATACAAAAAAAAATACGCGACGAATTGATAACCTCCTCCTTTTTGGAAGTCGGTTAATAATCATTTACCTCCTCAATCATTTAGAAACTACTTAAAGAATTCTTTTATTTCAAAGATCCCATTAACGTCATAAGGGAAAACCTAGGAAAAACCTTATTAACTATCCCGATATTGGGTTCTTCAAAAGGAGATGGCCACTATTAATTTTTTCCTTAATTGTTAGTAACTAGATACGATTGAATTCTACAGTCGTAGAAGCAATACAATCGTCTTCATTTTCGTTTTGTGTTATGTTGTTCTGTGTAAAGTACAGTTGAATTGTCAAATTGTATTTTATGGCCTAGGTTCCAAGCATCTTCACAAATTTTCGATTTTCAAATTGTCGTTTCGTTATGTAATTCATGTGTTCATTAATTCGTACGTTTAATGGTCTCGATGTTTCCCCAATATAAAATTTATTGCATTCGCAAGTAATCTTGTAAGTATATGCAGTTTTTTGAGTTCTGAGTTTTGTTTGTTGTTTTTTTGTCGATATTAGTGACTTCAGTGTATTTCTTGTTTTGAATGCTGTTTTGGCATTAAATCTGTTACCCACTCTTTTCAATCTTTCTGAAGAGAGCTTGTATATATGGTATAGTTGAAACCATAATGTGGTTATCCTGAGTAGTAGTGTTACTAAGAGAAATTCCGAGTAGATTCGATGGTTTGTTTTCTGTTCAAGTTTGTTTAATGAACGTATGATCTTTAGAATTTTTTTGTGCTACCTATATATCTAGAAATTACTTTTTTTTCTCATGTCAACTTGAATGTCATATATCAAACTTTCATTTTAAATTTTACATTTTCAATAAATGTGTAAAGTCATTGAAAACGAGGTTAATATAGACCTGGAAGCGTTTGTTATTTCCTTGAATGTACACATTTTTGTTTCGATTGTGGTGTTATTTCCCAAGAACACATAAAAATAATCCCATTTAGAAGACAATTAATCCTCATTTCTCATAAAAATAAGAAATTTACAACAGCTAGAATATGATTATACTGGATAATTCCAGGTTTAATTCCATTTATCTTGCCTATTAAACAAAATTGTACATACATGAGGTTCTAAAATAAGGCTTTCTACTCTGGCAATTTTTTTGAATAAAATTATTTACCTGCCCCTTTAACACCCTAAGGGTAATATCAACCTCAAAAGGGTTTTTAATTCTCTGTACATCATTATAGGACTTTTACTTTATAATTTTTTAGGAGTAGTTATTACACCCTAATAAGTGAAGCCGAAGGTGAATAATTCTATACAAAAAAAGTTTTATATACAATAATTGCCCTGTTAAAGGAATTCCCATTTATATTCATAAATATTTTATCCGTTCTAGACTTATTCTAAATCTGATTCAGTTGCCCTATTGTTAGGGTTCCGTATATACAATATACGGATACCCTTATAATATCACTCAGGATTTCTGCCTCTGTCACTCACAGCCATTTTCTCCTAAACTACCTGTGTCAATGAAGTTTGGTGACCCGATCAGGACTATACGTAAAAGAAAAAAATTTGATTTTTCTCTGGGGGGAAAAACTAAAAAAATCGATCGTTCCCCCCTGATCTCCGAAACTACTGAGCCTTGTTGCCCGAACTTTATTCCAGGCATCATTAAATCTGTCCATTTCATTTTTTTAATCTTTAACGCATTCTTATTCCGGAACTATAAAACAGGTTCTGAAATCTGGTAGGGAGAAATATATTTTGGGGGGCCAATGAATTAAAGGTTGTTATATATAAAGGGTAAGGAATACATTCGCTTTCTACGTAATTATGAATGTAAATGAAAAATACTGAAACAGAGCAATTTTTTTTAATAACATTATTTACCTGCCCCTTTAACCCCCTAAGGAAAATTAAAATTAAAATTGTTTCTAACCCATCATATTATATATAATATCAACCTCTAAAAAAATTAATAAAAAGGAATAGAATATAATATCCAGCGTAAAATTGTTTCTAACCCAAGTTTTCAAATAAAAGGGCTTGACGAAGAAAACAAATATATTTTTCTCTGATATTACAAAAATATAAAAAAATACACATTCCCCCTTGGAAAAATAGGAAACCCCTAATACTTTTAGGGCATTATAATAGGAACAAATTTTTAGTAGTTATTACCATGTAATATACCAGATAAAAGGCTAATGATTTGTAAAAGATATTTAAAATATTAAACATATTACCCCCTAATGATTTACATTGACCATTTTGTCGTTTTTCTTAATACAGAGCCTCAAAATCAGACAGTAGATTATCATTTCATAAAACTCTAGACTTTTTGGGGGCCAAATTAGAAAATTTAATCATATGTATTGTGATAAAAATATATCTGATTTAGTTGCCCTATTGTTTTTATAATATCACCGGATAGTAAGTCTCTGAATCTAAAGGGTACTCCACTACCGTCTTCTGAACTTTTAAACAATTAATAAGAAACAAAAGACCAACGGTCTTGGCCTAAAATGTTGTAACTTTAGGTGGTTATTTAAAAAATTCCAAATATTAAATACGAGCACTAAAAACTTTCACTTATAAGGTTCCAAACATTCTAAATCCTTAAATAATTCACGTTGCCATTAACAAATTATCATTTATGGATACAATGAAATTAATTAACCATAATTTATACTTAAATTTAAAGAACTAGGAGCAATTCGAAGTTTTATAAGTTCGGACATAAAACGCGGTAATTACTTCAAGTGAAAATAACTGCTAAATATGCATGAGATATCAATGAAACTTGTTAAGCAAAAAACGTTAAAGTTTTTATTAATTTCTTGTTAAAGAATTAATCGAACCCTGTTCTTATAAAATTGTTTGGCCGTTTTACAATGACGTAACTAAAGATAAAATTCGTAAACAAAAGCTAGAAGATGTTTCAAATAACCATATTTTAATACACACATTCTTAACATTGTTTGTAACTGATTTCATTTTATGGCCTTGCAGTCGAGTGAAATGGCACAAAATATTCTATTAGTGTACCGAAACGAAAAATTGTTAGATGTGCGATCTTTTCTATACAGTATACGGTGGTAGGTGTGTGTGTGTGTGCGTGCATCGAAATTCAAGCAACAAACAATGTGCGCAGTTGAAATATATGGCGAAGTAAAATTACAGTTAAAAAAAATCTTACAAACAAATGTGCTATTGAGTGGTACATAAGCAGTTCCATATAGAGAATGGTTGAACTATAAAGTGGAATAGAATTAACGTTATACAGGGTGGTTAAAAAAATGTTGTATTGGGTGGCACATAAGTAGTTCGTATACAAGGTGGTTTAAATAAGAGTGAAGTAACAAAGTGGATCAAGAAATGGTTAAATAAGCATTTGCAGTAAGGATATTCGAGTTATAAGGCGGAGAGTTCAAAAAATGTTAGAAGCACTTGCATATACAAGATGATTGACATATAAGGGGCAGTAGAATTATAGTTAAAAAAATGTATATAGTGTAGTAGTTGCTTATTATTGACATATGGGCGAAGTAAAATTATAGGTATACATGATCTAAACAATAGAAAAATATAAACAATCAATAGGGTTGACAGGATTAATACTTATAAAGGAGGGTTGCAACATACTGTAGAGTTGAATTATAGTTGTACAATAAGTAATAATAATAAGTATAATATACAAATAATTTATATTGGGTGACCAATGCACCGAGACATATACAGGGCAGTTAGGGTTAGGAACTAGTATTTAACAAAATAGATATTTTGTGTTAGGAAGGCGACCTTTTATATTTCGGGATTGGACAACCCTAGTGTTGCAATCTGACAACTGACAGCTCTATCGTAAAGTTTGACATTTTTGAGGTTATACGTACTCAGAACGTTTTGACATACGAGCGCTATGTGTTGTTTACAGTAACTTAAAGGATTCATCTCGGCCAAAAAATGGAAAAATGGAATTAAATCGTGAACATTTTCGTGCGATTATTTTTTACAACTTTCGACGTGGATTAACTCAGCAAGAGTGCATGGATGAACTTAATTTAATTTCTGGCGATGAAACTCCATCAAAGACCACTGTTTATCGATTGTATGGTGAATTCAATCGAGGTCGTAGTTCACTCCAAGACGAATTTCGTGAAGGTCGTCCAAAAACAGTTGTTGTTCCGGAAACCATTGATGCTGCCCGCGAACTGATATTGCAAGATCGTCATATGACCTATTGTGAGACTGAGACAACCTTACACATTAGTGGGACCAGCATACATTCAATATTGCATAAACATTTGAATGTCAAAAAAATTTGTTCGCGTTGGATCCCACACAATTTGTAAATCGTTCAAAAACAGGCTCGTGTAGATTGGTCGAAAGAAAAACTCAAAAAATACGATCGCGGTGCTTTAAAACACGTTTATGACATAGTGACAGGTGATGAATCGTGAATTTACGCGTATGAGCCCGAAAGTAAACAGCAGTCGACTGTATGGGTGTTTCAAGATGAGCCGAATCCAACAAAAATTCTTCGCGCACGAAGCACTTCCAAGCAAATGATCGCCTATTTTTTCAGAAAAACTGGACATGTCGCAACCGTACCACTAGATTAAAGCAGAACAGTCAATTCTGAGTGGTACACAACCATTTGTTTGCCAGTTGTCTTCCAACATGAGGAAAACCAACCGCCGAAGACGGATCACTCTTCACCACGACAATGCGAGCTCTCACACATCGGCTCACACTACTGCATTTTTGACCACTCAAAACATAGATTTGATGAGTCATCCCCCGTATAGTTCTGACTTGTCACCAAATGACTTCTTTTTATTCCCGTACGTAAAAAACAAACTGAGAGGTCAACGTTTTTCGACACCTGAAGAAGCGGTTGCTGCGTTTAGAATGCATGTTTTGGAGATACCTCAATCAGAGTGGAAAAAATGCTTCGACAATTGGTTCAAACGCATGCAAAAGTGTATAGATCTTCATGGGGAATATTTTGAAAAACAATAAAGGGATTTCTCGATGATTAATATTTGTTTATGTTCTCTAATCCCGAAATATAAAAGGCAGCCCTCGTATTTATGTAAAATGTTTTGAAATGGCATTACTTTGCTCATGTTAACATGTAAATAAAACGTTAAACCTCAATAATGGGCATTCGCCAGACAACAGTAATTTCATAAAAGATAAGGAAGTGTGTAATAAAACGAGAACAAGCCATGATGAAACACAATACGCAACAACAGTTTTCAGTTTCGTTCTACGTTTAACTTAGTCGAACGTTATAACGCAAAAGAGCTCATGTAGTCATAAATCATTGCTACATATTTACAGAATGCACCTATTAAATACGTTTACTTTTATTATCGACAACATTCACTTGCCGTGAATTCAATACACCACCGACACGCATCATTGATTACGGGCATATTTATCTTGAAAATGTCGAGGAACAATCGTCTTTGCAACGGCAAAATCAAAGACAAACGGTTTTTAAAAATGTTCTCCAGTAATGGTTCTCACAAAATCGTGTTCATATCCTGTCAATTAACATACACAAAGTGTTGCATTTAAACTCTCAACCTTTATAAATGTAATAATTACAATAATTAGTTGAAAGTACAAAATATTTACTGAATTGATTCGGCCGATACTTGTTGGAAATTCATTATAATAATTAACTGATACTACAATTGCAATTTCCACAATTTACGCTTTTTTAAAAACTGTCCGACGCGTTTCGACTAATGTCTTTGTCAAGGAACTAGACTAACTGGGTATTTCTTGAGGAAGTTGTATTTATATTCAAGGAGTGATATAATTACCAGGTACTTAATTTTGAACAGGGTTATTTAATTTTATTATAGGTAAAAGGATTACCTAAAGAGGTTTATTAAGGCGGAATTATTTATTTCTGTCTCGTCGTTTAGCAAATTACCGGTATTTTTAAGTTTATTAATCTCCAATGATTCTAAAAGGTTTAATTTATTGCCTTTATTTGCTGATTATAATAATTTAAAATTTTCCTCGAAAAGCAAAACCAATAATGATTTTCTGTATAACCTACTTTACAAGTTTAAATAGGATCCTTTTTCAGCATCAAAGCAAACAAATTGGAAAATTTATCAAAATAACAAATCAAAAATCAATCCAAAAAATATCTCGGTCATTTTTGATTAATTGAAAATTATTACTTTCCATAAAACAATCACCAAATAATTTTCAGAAAATAAAGGAATTAAACATTGGAGATAATCAAACAGATAACAGAAATAAATAATTCCCCCTTAATAAACCTCTTTAGTTAATCATTTTACCTATAATAAAATTAAATAATCCGTTTAAGGCCGAATATAAATACAACTTCCTCAAGTTAATAGAAAATATTCTTGCAAATCAAAAACACAAAAAGGCATTAAGAGAAGTTTACCCAGACAGCAAAACCAATAATGATTCATACAATAGTATAACCTATTTTGGCAAACCAAGTTTAAAAATAGCATCCTTTTTAAGAAAACAGAATATTAACGTTACATTCAAAACAAACAATAGTCTTAGCAAATTTATCAAAAATAACAAATCAAAAATCGATCCAAAAATAAATCTGGAAGGCGGAGTCTATAAATTATCTGGAATATTGGTCAATCAGATTGAGGCAGAGTGTGTAAAAAACGTATCTATGGCTGAGCACCCCGAGTAATTAATAAATTCTTTCATTAATCAAAAAACAGAATCCAATTATGCTGAACGTAGTGGAATGAATTATATTTAGGGCGTGTAACAGAAAATCATCTTTTCCACGCCAATAAACTTTCTTATTTTAAATTATTACATTCAGAAAATAAAGGCAATAAATTAAACCTTTTAGAAAATCATTGGAGATTACAAAAATAAACTTAAAAATACTAATTCGCTACATTACACTAAAAACCTAATAAGTAATACTGATTACTTCTTAATAATATAAAAAAAGAACACAAAATGCTCGCCGCGAACGTCTTGGCAACATGCTGATCTGGTATAGAAATGTCTTCTAACGTTACTCAACATCTCA
Organism: Octodonta nipae; assembly: GCA_034190945.1. Taxonomy (NCBI): domain Eukaryota; kingdom Metazoa; phylum Arthropoda; class Insecta; order Coleoptera; family Chrysomelidae; genus Octodonta; species Octodonta nipae. The sequence goes on from CM067218.1 coordinate 9,522,104, forward strand.
GGAGTGACTGATCTAATCGCAAACGAGATTCCTCTTTTTAGGTCATGTAAGTTGAGGGGTTGAGTTTTGTATACAGTACTTTTGAAATATCCCCACAAAAAGTAGTCAAATGGTGACAAATCAGGAAATCGTGCTGACTATTTTATCAATCTGCACCTTCCAATCCACCGATTTGGAAAAATTTGGTTCAGGTACTGCCGGACAGTGATTTCGTAATGGGGCGGTGTTGCATCTTGCTGAAACCATATTCTATGGCAGTAACTTGTGGCTTACTGGATCAGGATATAAGTTTGTCAAAGTTGGCATGACATTATTTTGGAGCAGTTCTAAATATTTCTCTCCATTCAAGTTGCCATCAATGAAAAATGGGACCTGCGATATGATTTCCAACAATTCCTGCCCAAGCATTAACTTTTTCAGGATATTGCGAATGTTTCTCTGTCATCCAGTGAGGATTCTCATTAGACCAAAAGAGGCAATTTTGACGATTAACATGACCGTGAAGTGTAAATGTGCTCTCATCAGAAAACAAAACATCTTCTAATTGGATCACATTCTTATCTAATCTTACAATAATTAGTTCACAGATATACGTTATCCTATCGACATCGTCTTCCATGAGCTCCTGAGTCGACATCATTTTATAGGGATGCATTTTACGTTCCTTTAATACTCGAAAAATTGATGTGTGGTTAACGTTGAACAGTGGGGCTGGTTTTCGACCACAATTATGTGGGTTTTCTTGAAACTAAAGCATAATATCCAATTTCGTATTATGACTTAGAGCACTGGCAGCTACTTGTTTATCTGAATTACATGACCCAGCTCGCGAAAGTGCTTTTCTATTTTGCTAATTGTTCCTTGGGATACAGACGGCAAATTTAGACGTGTCCAAACGTTTTTCCTTACAAGCCCTCCTTTATTCGTTATCGAATTTATTCCATTTGACTGTTCCACACTGTATATATATATATATATATATATACATTCATTTCTGGTGTTTCTTCCATTCATAATAATACCTATGTATGTACATTCTTCACATTTTCTTGGTTCTCTTAGTTACAAATTAGGATCTTCCTCTCCTATATGAAGATATTGGGTTTTTTTTTGAAAATTTATATTTGAAAATATTCTTGTTTGAAGTTTCTAGATCCTCTTCACAATTTGCAACTATGACTTGAATATCTGAAAATAATTAAGTGGTCAAGTAATGATCGCCAGTCTCTATCAGCATTCCTTCTCCAGTTCTTCAAAGCTACTTGGACATATATACTCACTGACCAGACAGGGGGATCTGGGTGGCTACGGCACATGATTCACATGGGTCTCCTCAAAAAAGTTTAAACTCAAGCAACGTGAGGCCGAGCATAATCTTGTTGAAATATGGGATCTATGAGCCGATTAAGGTAAGAGGCAACACTATAAGTTTCTAAATCCTTCCTCGGGTGCATTCGTTGCTCTCCGGCGGCTTTCGCGGCAATACAAGCATAGATCTATAAGTCTAAGCCCTGTGTGTTTGTGGTATATCACTAACTATAGATTTTATGAATTCCGGCACATTTCAAAAATTTTATGATTCAATGCAATTTTTGAGCTCTAAACTTTTGAGAAAAGTTTTACTGGATTTTGTGATAAATTAGTGCTTATAGTTTATAGTTACTGTTTTTAATTTTGTTGGAAATATATTATTTAGTATTTGTGTCTACTATAAGTATTTCTCAGCTAACAACTGGAACAATTTTGTCGGTTGTGTTGTGTACTGAGAACGAGAGCCCCCCAAGACTAAAGATATTTATCTTATTTCACTCCTCAGGACTAAAGATTTTATCCAACTTTTCCCTCCAGGACTACATACGGAGCTTATATATCTAAGTTTCAACCTAATTGAATGTCTTATCCTTTTTAGTCAAGCATGCATTGAACAGTTCCACCAAAAACACTAATAACATTATAACAAATGTTAAATATTTTTTTGTTGTATATAAAATCAAAATTTAAAGGGTGACTTGTTTATAATCTTATTAGCCAAGAACGCTAGTCCATATTATTTTTCTCATACTGTAGCAATGATGCTGTCACAAACCAAGGCGACCTAACATAATATTAATCACTTTATCAGAATTTTGGGAAATGTAAACTATTACAGAATAAAACATTTTTTAAAAAAACATAACCGACTTCCACCTATAACTAAAAAGCTAAAAATAATTATAACAAAATACAACTCTAGCAAATAAATAACACTTTCAATGTTGTTAGGTTCCTACCCAGGAAGTAAAAAATGTAAACATTAAAAGGTGCTCCTTCTGTACAAATTAATTACCTACCAATCTATTAGTATATTCTTGAAGTCGGTGCCAAGAAACAATCAAGTTTGATGAATTAGTAGATAAGTACGCAATGAAGGATGTTAGATTTGCTTGAAACCGACTTCAAAAATATACTAGATTGGTAGGTAAATAATTTGTACAGAATGAGCACCTTCTAATGTTTACATTTTTTACTTCTTGGGTAGGTACCTAACAACATTGAATGTGTTATTTATTTGCTAGAGTTTTATTTTGTTATAATTATTTTTAGCTTTTTAGTTATAGGTTGAAGTCGGTTATATTTTTTTTAAAATGTTTTATTTTCAACTTTTTAGTTTTTTTGAACTCAAGTAGTTTTCATTCTTTATTTTCTATTTTGTATGTATAACCTTAATAGACAGGACCAAGTCACATCGAAAGCCTCAACATTACACAATGATATATTTTCATTTAAATTGACAGGTAAATGTTTACGAACAAAATGTACCAGTACGCGTTGACTTAATAAGCCCAAAATATATTTATGCCTTATGGACCACGCCATGTAACCTTTTTTCAATTTCTTTGACAACTCTGTATAACTATATATAATTCCACTCCACCCTATGTACCAACCCTCCTGTATATACGACTGCCATGGACAAGCATAAATTTGTTAGCTGCCTTCTGTAAACTATAGGACGAAGTAGAATCCATCTCATATTTACAGAGTCAAATCCGTCCTATATTTCAACCATAGTATATAACTCCTTGTGGTCTACCCCATAAATTATTTTATTTTTCACATTTTATATTATCGCCCTGTGTAACATTAATTCCTCTCCACACTTTATGCAACTTCTTATAAGCTATAAAATAAATAATTTTTTAATCACACTGTATAAATATAATTTAATTTCAGCATACATTTCAACCATCCTGCGTATGATTTGTTTACGTCCATATCATATAACAGTGTTCTCATCACCCTATATAACTTTAATTTCACATTTTTTTCAACATTTTTATACCACCAAACGTCCACTCCACCCTATATGCCATACATTATGTATATACAGCTAAACGGCCTAACTTATATTTCAATCATCATATAAATGCAACTCCTTTTATCACTTTACTTTGTGATTTTGTTTGCTATAACTAAACATCCTGTGTATAAACTCACCAAATAGCAGTTTAGATAGACATGTGTTGTCACTGAATTTTCTATTAGGCCGGGAGAATGTGACAACCAAAAGCACAGTCTTTGCAAAATGGAAAAATTTTCATTTAAATAGGTAATTGCCGGGTATACAAACAAAACGAGCTTGGTACTCATTGATTTAAGGAGTCGAAAATACTATGCTTTACTACCTATATGCTTGAGATGTCATAGAAAATTTTCAAATTCGCAATTAAAACTTCCAGTGCCTAAAATTACCGCACTATTACGTTGGAATTAAAATATTTATTAGGAAATGTCCGTTATGTCATTTCGATGAACTTTTTGATAAGAATTTTGGAATTTTCGGCGATTTTCTCCGAAACTGCAAGTTGCAGCAAGTCGCAGAAAAGTATATGAGATCACCTAGGGATCTTCCTTTATAGTTAAAAAATACATTTTTAAAAAAACAAAAACCGACTTCAAAAGAAAATTAACTAAAAAGCATGAAATAATATTTTGCTACAATTAAATACTTTAATGAAGTCGGTGCCAAGCGAAAGTGAAAATATTTTGTGAGGTACATTGATGGGTTATACTTCGCAACTTCGCTGTTCAAATTGGCACCGACTTCATAAAAAGTATTTAATTGTAGCAAAATATTATTTCATGCTTTTTAGTTAATTTTCTTTTGAAGTCGGTTTTTGTTTTTTTTTTAATGTATTTATTTTACAATTTTTAGTGATGCAATGTCTGTAATTGTTAATGATTTATCCTACAGCTGTAACATTCTATTAACATTTTTTTAACCATCCTTCATAACAATATTTGTACTCCGCCCTGTATGTCAGCTATCATAAATTTCCAACTGCTATGAGCTACCTTATATAATTATTTTTTCTTGCTTTTTACTAACCATCCTGTATGATATAATTACATTCGACGTTATATTTTAACCATCTTGCATAGGAAATCTTATGGATCACCAACATTTTAATAACTACCCTATATAATTTTATTTTTACACCACATATGTATATTTATATGCGTGAAATTAATATGCATTTTCCCAAATATGAGACCCTAACCAATCGATTTCTATCTATTGAAACTTCTAAATAAGAAAATTTCATCGAAATCGTTAGAGCTTTTGTCCACAACTCAATTATATATATATATATATATATATATATATATATATATATATATTAACAAACCTTGTTCGTTATATAGTATTAGATTATTTCTATTTGATAACAATTTTATATCTTAACAGAAATGAAGATACTTTAATTTGTAATTAAAAGCCCTCTTTGAAGGCAAACTTTGTCAACAGTTAATAAAAATTGACATGGAATGATTACTGTTTATGTTTTAGACCATGTAAAAAATCTGTTTGTGAAGAATAACTTTTTTCTCTGAAAATTATGAATAAAAAGAAATCGTTTAATTTATGAATACACACTGTATATTCATATTAACTGACACTTATTTTGATTTTGATTAATTCATCTTATTTACAATTTACCCCAAGTTCCGAATAGTTAATACCAGTAACTCTATCTAATCTTATAATACCCGCGACTCCACCAAGACATAGAATATAAGAAAATAGGTAAAAAGTTTTTCCCCATTCTATAAGAAACGATAGAAGCTATGTTATTTGAAAAAAAGTTCTGACCACTTTGAGATATCACGGCACTAATCTAATCCCTTTTCAATTTGCCCCACGTTCCGAATAACATTTTTCAAATTTTATACAATAATACCGGTTCCTCCACCATGGCATAGAGTATATGAGAATAGGTAAAAATAGTTTTTCCCCATTTTCTAAGAAACGGTAAAAGCTATTTTAATGAAAAAAATATGGGACCACTTCGCTATCCCGCCAAACAGGATCCAGTAAAATGGTTGAAATCCCTCAAGCCGTTTCCTAGTAATCGGTGAACAAACATAAAAAAAAGCAACATAGATACAGACGAATTGAGAGCCTCCTTCTTTTTGAAGTCGGTTAAAAACTATACACATCTATAAGCAGTTTTCAAAAAATCGACCACTTTAGCAATAAAATTCTTTTCCCAAATTTGAAGTTTCACCAATCCGGATATATACTCTATAAAACAAGACCATATTCATACAAAACGGTTCACCACAGGAGAAGAATTCAGGTAACATACATACAAAAAAAATACAAGACGAATTAATAACCTCCTCCTTTTTGGAAGTCGGTTAAAAAAAATATATCACATTTTTATAACCTTTGAAATGAGATACAACATGAGTTCCTTACCGATTTTAAAAAATGAAGGCATGGCTGTTACCTGAAGAATGCCAAAACCTTTATACCACTAAAAACTCATTATGTTTAAAATTTGATAGTATTTACTGTGAAAAATCTATTACATAGTTAACACACAGTCTCGTACAAATGACAGTTTTAAAGGTAAAGCAAATATCCTTAACTACTCCAATTTAAAAGCAATCCTTTAAACGACACTACAGATACAATCATTATTTATTTATAATTGAGTTATTTTAATGAATTGCAATAACCTCCGAGCAACCTTAAAAAAATCGCTTCCTTTTTGCAACCAAGTTGTGTGTGTGTATGTGATTCGTTTCCTTAGAACGTGTTTGAAATCATGTTTTCCTTGTAATGTCAGCTCGCTGACAATGACCATGACCCTGACCACAATTTCCAAAATGGTGTTCTGCAGTATTGCGATCGCTTGTAAGTACGTATGGGTTGAGTCACTGCAGCAATTTTTATTAGTCCTAGTGTTTGCCTACGCTAATAGATTTTCGAACGAGGATTCGTTTCAAAACTTTTGTTAGAATGAAACGGAATGCGGAATTCGACAGGCGGAAAAATTCAAAGCGGAGATTATGAAATTTTTATTTTTGAATATTTACAGTTAAGACGATAATTACTTTAGTAATATTATTGAGAACGTCATTGATTTTATCAAAATTATTGTAGAAATTATCACTACAACTAGTAAGTTTGTAATTATTTTATTTGTAAAATTTGATTAACAAATTATTTTTATTAAAAAAATCTGAAACCGTACTCATAAGCTCCACAAAATTCTAAATAAAAGTATCAAAATTCGGAATTTTTTAAAGAAACAATATAACAATTATTTTGTTACCTATGGGTACTTTCCTTACTTTAACAGGCAAATATTTGAATTTTGTAATGGAAACAAAGTTTCGTAGGGACAATTTAAAAAAAATAGTCTTCCTCACAAATGTTGTGAGAAAAAAATCCCTAGAATCAATCTGTCTTCTTATGTGTACTCACTGACAAAGAAAGAAAAAATCTTGAAAAGTTAGTATCGTAATTTCTTTGACAGATTTTAGTAAACCTACGAATTTTTTCGTGTGATTTCTATCCTAGGAATCACAGGGAAACGGCGTTACACACAGTACGACTCCCGATTTGGAGTCTTTGTGAGCTAGATTTTCCTGAAACTCCTGGATGTCGGAATTCCATTCGCCTTAAAATATTAAATTCAGTTATTTGTACTGTATACATAAATAATTATTTGGAAATTCAATCAGTTGAGGGGAGCACAGCTGATGAAAGTTCTCGACTAGAAACAATATATTGTCTTGCCTTCGATGGATTGAAAAATCTTGAAAAGTTAGTATAGTAAATTTGACACTGAGTCGATAGCGATCTAGCTCTGGAGACGGTCCTCCGATCACTGTATTATTAATCATCATGCCGCTAGCTTAATAAGTGATTGGCTAACTTTGATTTGCCCATGGGTCTTCGGGAAATGTATTGATATTTTTTTTCCTTACTTCTAGAAGTATCAAATTCTCATCCGTATGTCTGGCCACAAACACGAAGTACACTGTGCATGCTTGGGGAATAAATATAAATACGAGTTTTAACAGAAATAATATAATGCGATCTGCTCTCATGCATAAAAAACTGATTTAATGCAGCCAAAAATTCTTAAAATTGCAGGTGCAGTGTAGATTGTGTTTATGGCCATAGACTTTGAAACCTCTAGAAGTAAAGAATGAGAAGCCCCCAGTACAAATCAAACTTAGCCCAAAACAATTATTAATCAGCGATGAAATCCATAACATTGAATGGCGGAATAGTAAGATCTACCAAATTCTAAAATAAGGAAACATAAGAAAACTATCTCGAGTGATATTTAATAGTACTGAAATCTAGAGCTAGACCGTTCATGAAAACAGTTACTGTTCGAACGCTCTACCACTCGAATGATGACGTCAGTCGAACGAAATTTGACATAGATGAAATTTAAACGGTATTTTCGAAAGTCGTGTACGACTGAACCAATGTGTTTTTCAATAGAATAATTTTCGTGTAAGATCGCACAATCGTATACGATTTCAAAAATTTGGCCCCAAATAAACTGCCACTGTCAAATTTATTTGACAAACACAAAAAATTGTGGATTATTCAAGAAATAACAGAAATATTAAATACTGTAATTGGAAAAGGTTCCAGACTTAGGAGTAGTAACGTTCCTAATATATAAAATATAGGTACATACGAAGACACTGGTAAAAGACAAGCAATTTAGCGAAGTTGCCCCTACCAGACCTTATTTCCTCTAAAAAATCAAAACTTATCTGTTACAGAGAAGTGAGGAGTGGAAATTCAAATGAACAAATTAAACCAAAAATGTCTAAGAAACTTTATAATTTTAATATCGAATATATCCACTTATTTGTAGACTATAAATGAATGTCTTTCTGCCTATTGTCATGTTTATTCATCAACTGGTTTAATATAGAGATATTTTGAAAAAACAAAATTGTGTCGATTTAGTCAAATCCCTCTAGCTCCTTTGTTTTTGATTTTATAAAAAAAGTGTAAATATCAAAATTGAAGGGAATTGTATCCCGAATATGATTGTCATGTCCTCGTTTGCGTTACAGCTCTCGTTTTCGAGATATGACACAAACTTATCTTTTTTGAATGGAAACCATAGTTGGCTATGACCTCTAAAAATCGGACATTTTTAGAGCTTTTCAACGATATAATACTCGATATAGTTATTCATAAAAATAACGGAGTTATGGATGCTTTTTCCTCTTATTTTCACTTTTAACGTAGTTAGCCATAAAATAGATTGATTTATTAATAACTATTCCAAAAAAAAATTTTTATTAGGTATATCAGATATAACGAAAAAACTAAATAAGTAGGTACTTACTAAAATCTTAAGAAATTAAAGTACATAATAATGGTTACAATTTATGTTCGAAAAGTCCACCATTGTTATTTATACAAAAATTGTATTTTTTTAAGATTGACATTTCCGCTTTCCCCACAGACGGCCTATCAATTTCTTCAATTGCTTGTAATATCGCCTCCCTTAGGTCACCAACAGTCTTATACTTTCTTTTGTATGCTTTGTTTTTTTAGCGCACCCCATAAATAGAAGTCTGTAACTGCCAAATCGGGAGACTGGGGTGGCCATTCGCGTGGGCCATTTCTTCCTATACAAGAGTTTGGATAGATATTATCCAAGTGTTGTCTTACTAATAACGAGTTATGAGCAGGTGCTCCATCATGTTGGAACCACTCAATTTCTAAACGAGTTTTCAAATTCAAATTATGAAACATGTCTTGAAAAATGGATTGCAAGAAATGCAAGTAGCGCCCCCAGTAAGTGATTCGTCATAGATAAAAGGCCCCAGAATAGTAGACCCTATGATACCACACCAAACATTAAAACCAAATTTTATCTGGGGTCGACTTTGTTCTACATGGAAAGGGTTTTCTTTAGTCCGGGTATGCTCATTGTCTCTATTGAACATACCGCAGTTAGTAAATCTAGTTTCATCTGACCATAACACCTTTAATGGAAACTGTGGATTGTCAAGACACATGTCTCTAAACCAAGTACAAAACAAAATACGTCACCAGCATGCAAAGTTTAAGAAACTGAAAGTTTGTACGGGTGGAACTTGTGCGCTTTTAGTACCTTAACTACAGTTCGTTGAGATGTGCAAGCTTCTGCCGCAATCTCACGAGTTGATGTAGATGGATTTTGATTTACCATTGGCAAAACATTTATTTGTGCTGCTTCGTTAATTTGATTACGTTCCTTTGGTGGTTTAGTAAAAGATCCATATCAGCGTAAACTGTCGTAAAGCCTCTTAAATGTACATAGAGCAGGTTGACGACGATTAAAATATATATGAAAGTATTCCTCAGCTGCAAGAAACTGAATTTCACATTTCACCATATTCAGTTTTTATTCGTTACAATATTCCATTTTATCACGAAAACTTGTCAATAATGACTGTCAGTTCAGTACTACTAATGGAATTACTCTCAAATGAGGAAACGTCAAAGTGAAATTTTTTTTTTTGGAATAGTTATTAATAAATCAATCTTTTTCATGGCTACCTACGTTAAAAGTGAAAATAAGAGAGAAGAGCATCCATAACTCCGTTATTTTTATGAATAACTATATCGAGTATTATATCGTTGCAAAGCTCTAAAAATGTCCGATTTGAGGTCATAGCCAACTATGGTTTCCATTCAAAAAAAAGATAAGTTTGTGACATATATCGAAAACGAGAGCTGTCACGCAAACAAGCACATGATATTCGGGATACAATTCCCTTCAATTTTGATATTAACACTTTTTTTATAAAATCTAAAACAAAGGAGCTAGAGGGATTCGACTAAATTGGCAGAATATCGTTTTTTCAAAATATCTAGTAAAACCTGACTTTTTCAAAAATGCGAAAATTACATTAAATTGGGCCAATTTAACCATTGCTCTATCTCCGCTAGTTTCCGACTTCCTTATACTGATCATCAAAAAAAACTCACCCTGTATACCGGCCTGATAAGTATTAATGCTGATATACCAAAACATCAATGAAATCTACCAATGATCAACAAGGTTTTGACAAAGTTTGCTGGGGTCGTAAATTGTATGGTACATTAATTTTTCTATTGAGATGGTTCTAAAGGTGCTACTAGTTTTCTTTGCTCTAGGCTTTGTTTTTCTCCTACTAATAAAATATGGGAATGTTGTAACGAAAAAGGGTATGCGTCATCAGAGCGGAAGTCAGAAAATAAATCCATAGCAGTGTTTGCATTGAAAATGCCTTAAAATCCCAGAAATCTGCCTGGTAATCTACGAAGCAATTTTATAGTAATTGTATAAATAATGGTCCGATAGTAATATATCCATATATTCCAGCTCAAATATTGAGCATCTTTACCCTTACTCCAATAATGTCAGTGTTGCTTATTAGCATATTTAAATGCCACAAAAGAAAATTATACGTTATTGTTGCTGATCGTTATGTTGATAATAACACTACCATCTTCCTTAAATATAAACGTTAATTTTTAAGTGATTATTATTATTCTATCGGGTTTGAACAAATATTGAATGCCATATATTAATATCGAATAATTAAACTATAGTAAAACTGGAACACTCCAATGTCATTTGCAGAAGATGAACCTGAGTTATGAAACAATAATTTGTAAGAAATTGTTGTCAATAATCAGAGCGTAACAAATCAGAGGAGTACTTCTTAAGGTACAGCCGATGAGTAATTTTTACGGGTTTTTACGTTTTTCTTCATAAGAGCCTTCATCGTACTAATATTTGAAAAAATAATTATGGTTTAAAAAACTAAAAAAAAAACGCTTTAATAACAAATTGTACTACAAAGTAGAAAATATTTTTAGTTTTGAACAGTTTATATTACAGCATATCACTATATTTGCATAACTCTCCTCTCATAAATAGTTGGCAATAGAATAATTGTAAAATTTAATATTTCAAAAACCTCTGTAATATTTATTATTTTCAACCTTTTAGTTCAATCTGCTATTAAAGAGTGTTTTTTAGTTTTATATTAACTATAATTATTTTTTGTCTTATATCGATGACTATAGTATTTATAATTAAAAACTTTTATTTTAAAATATTTTTCGTTTGTCACTAAATTCAAGTAAACTTCATGTTTGCGTAACCTTTCCATTTCATTACCGCAAGTTCTGCCAACTAGATGGCAGTAGTTAATAGACGAATTTGGCGTTTAGGCAAGAAGTGACAAAGAAACAACAAACGGGAGAATTCAACTTAAAGAATGGTATTGTCATCGGCCCTTGAGACGTGTGCAAATTTTCAAGTTAATCATACTTCTTTAAGTTGGTGAAAATTACGTTCAAATTTCCGTAACATAGATACATACATACAGGTCAACCTAATAAAAGCGTATTAAAAAAAATTAAATTCGATTTGTGTCCCAATTTTCTTTATATGGTTAATAATAAAAAAGCAGTGTTCATATTTGAATATTCCATATTGTAATATTTAAGGCTAAACTTCCTGTTTCGATTATTACTGACACAAAAGCTCAGAAATTAATATTTCCACGATGAAGAGAAATCGTTTATCATCGTCTTCACTAGACAGACATAATTGTTTAAATTAGAAAAGAGAATCCTTATTATGTACACCAAGACCTGCTTGTGACAACGTTCTTGTGTTTGATACGTAGAAACCGACATTCCGTTAATTAATTTTATCTCTGTAATGCTATTAATTAGTATCTGTCTTTATCTTAACACAGATAAGCTGTGGAAATAGAAAGAATTAATTGTCATGAGATCTTAATTAATTATTCAAGTACATCAAGAAATAAGATATAAATATGTATAGATTGTAGATGAACACTTTCAAGAATTTCTGTCTTGTTATTGTATGGTATTACGTGATATGCTTATATGTAGTGTAACAAAAAAAATTAAGTTATTTACTACCAATGTCACCTTAGCCATACTCATGCATATAGCCTTCTAGAATTGTTCTTAAAGTCGATATTTAACAAAGAAAACAGGCAGGTGCCCGATTTGGTCACCACAGGGAACCCATAAGTAGAATTTAGAAAAATTACTTCACAACTGAAGTTTTGATAAAATGACTTGTAATGTGAAAGCAAGTCACCTAGATCATATGATGATTAATTTTAACGTCCTATTTATAGAAGTAGTTACACAAAGCAATTTTAACGCCTTAGTACTAATTTCTTTCAGCAGAGGAGCGACCAGTCAGTCAGTGTAACTTCACGCCATAGAGATGTTGCTGTTTATAGCTGACGTACGCCATAGAGATCAGCGTGGACAATCAGCAACATAGCGGCGAAGGGTATGACGTTTCAAAGCGGTCGAAATGGGAAAAACATGGCGGCCGAACAACAAGTTGAAAGCCATCAAGCGGCAGACGTGAGTATTAACTGGAAAAAAGTTTGCTTTTTGGAAACTCATACGTTGATCGCTTCAACATGTAGTGATTATATAAGAATATTGGAATACAAGACAACACACAGTAATGGGTGGGTCGTTGTTGTCGGATACTGCCTCCCTCAACCGCTGCTAGCATGGGTGTGTGTTTGTTGGTAAAATGTGGCTAATTGAGAGTAATTTGTATGTCAATAGATTGAAAGCTATTGAAAGATCTCTCTATCTCGTATTATAAAAATGTTTTTTACTATTGCAATCAAACTTTGTAATTTTACAATAATTTTGTAAAATGAGCCTTATGTTAATATACCACATGCCATATTATGGCCTGTAATAACTTCAATGTTAATTAACTCCAAGTAAAAAAATATACAATGCAGAGAGTAACAATTTCTTAGTTAATTCTCATGTCAGCTGTTTGATAGCCTTAATTTTCTTTCTACCGATGGTAACGTCATACCCTTCGCCGCCATCTTGCTGATAGTCCACGCATACATCAGTTGTCAACACTGAGATCCTGTCAACCGAGAGAGCGAGGATCAAGGATAGTATACAACTGATTACTTGATCATTTTTAAAAAATTTCTAATACAACCAAACACCCTGTGACGTGTCACCGTGTCTTGGCCCCGCTCACGAATTGGTGTAACTCATTGCTTATTGACAGTTGAAGAGTTTTGCTGGTTTTGTTTCATCCGATTAATGTGATATATGTAACAACTGAATTAGACAATGTTATGGTGCAAATATTAGAAGCCACTTCGTGACGTCTGCTTTCGGAAAAATGTTCATTTATGGAGCAATCCTTTTAAGTACTATTCTTGAGCGAGTATGGCCGCTGGTGGCGCCTCTGGAGTAACTACTTATAGTATTCCATGTCATTTTGGGTTTCTTGGGAAATAACACCACACCAAGAAAAAATATGTGTATATTCAAGAAATCCAAACGTTTCAAAGTATTATTCTGATTTCGTAGTCAATACATTGACAACAGTTTTTTTTCACAGTTTGTTGTTTATTTTGCGAGAAACCCAAAAAGAAACTACAAGATGCCACAAATAAGCTTCATATAACTATAAAGTATTCCGTATATTGTTGGTCAAACCAAAAACACTTTTGAAGACCAACTGAATTTCAAGTGTATTAATGGCCTAAGATACAATAAGAATGAATTAAAGGTTATAATAAATTTAAAATATAATCCGGTAATTTTAGTTATTTTCTGGTTTGCATTTAGAGATACCCTGTATATATCAGTATAAAAATTTCACCTGTCAATTATTTACTGACATAAACTAATGTGGATATTTGTAGAGAAATATTATATTACAGTGTTGACGTTTTTGATCTATTGTTTTTTCCGATTTTTCTGTAGAATAAAAATTATATAAACGTTGAAAACAATAATTGACAACCTGTTTCCAACTGTCATCATTATAAATTAATGTTGTTTTTCGTAATATTAAAAATCATTTAGTAAGATCCTAATTAAAAAATGTCACTAGTAAAAATAAACAAGTAGGAACTAATTAACATATTAATAAATTTGAATTTAAAAAGTATTTAACAGCCATCTCCTCTATGGTTTTATGATTTATGTAATATAAATGATAATAATAGAGACGTGAAAAAATAAATTCTCTTACCTCACAGATGTTATTTCAATTGCTTTTTGTTTAGGAAACGTACGATTTCTAATTTAGATAATTACTTACACCGCATTATCTTTGTAGAATTCAATTCTGCAATTATTGAAAATAAATCATATTTCGTAACGTAATATAAAGATTTTTTATGGGAACATAAAATTTAAGTAATTTGCCATAATGAAGAAAGTATCTTTAGATGATCAATTTTATGCTTCTGTAAGCTTATGAAATCTGTGACATCTGAAATTATAATGATGGAGACTTTAGTTTACTACACCAATGTGCTTATGCAGCCAGTCGAAAACCAACGTTATGTTAATAAAAAAGAATTTAAATCTAATATTTCAGTTTCAGATGCAGGCAATGAGTAGATTTTCTAATGTAATCCATAATATCTTTCAAATAAAGCGCTTTGAAGTTTATACAAAATTATACACTTTTATTTCTGACAGCAAACCTTTTTATTTTATCCTCTACAGAATGGGCTTGATTTTTATGAAAATGTTGAATTTTCTAATTTCGCCCCCAAAATTAAGATTAGGATTTTCGCTTTATTTTACCAACAAACTCTCGGTGAAGACCTATATAATATTGTGTCTGAATTTAAGGCTCAAAAATTTATAAGATAAAGGGGAGATTGGTTCAAATTTTAAATAATAATTTATTAAATGTTTTAAACAAATTATTTTAAAAATACAAATAAAATATATTTGACCATGTCAAATTTTTAAATTTAAATCTTGGAATTGTGCCGTTTTATTCCGTAGTTTCTTAACCATTGACAACGGGGTCTGATCTACACCCCGAAACGTTTGGAATATACAGCAATTTTCTTTAAACTGTGGTGTTATTTCCCAAGAAGCACTTAGACATTAGGGTCCCCTTTACAAATAAATATATGGGACAAAAATCAATTCAGTCATAAACTCCTTCAAACTGTTTTGAAAAAATGCAATTTACGAAACACAATTATATAAAATAGATAAGCAAATAGCTGAATGCTACGTCGTTAAGAGTAGTGAAAAAGAAGAATGAAAAAATTGTTTGTGAATTTTTTTCCCTTGTCTAACTTTAGTATTTAATCGAAAATGTGTGGATTTTTTTTAATTTGATTTGATGATAGGCTATAATAAATGGTAGTATTAAATGTCAACATACAGCCTCAATGATCTTAATGGACCTATAAATAGTGAAAGAATTTACGAAGAACTGTACCAACTTCTTGTTGATACAATTTCGTTTCAATTAGACAAAAGGTAGAATTAAAGATAATTAAATAAATAGAAAATTAGCCAGCCTGGTAATTCAATTAGTTGCAACCAGTCACGCGTAAAATATTGTTTAGATTTACAACAATTATTGTTACATTAACTCATATTTAGTGTTTCAGCAACACTATATTTTTGATATTATGTAACAGTTTTCAATTATTATAATTGAAGTTCAGATTATCAAATTATCCCTCCACATTTGTTGTAGAGTAGGGTGTGAGCGAAACTATTAAATTCAAAATTTCGTAAATTATTGGTTGGAAACACTCAAATTCAGTTTAAGTGAAGTAACCGCTGTAAATGATTTTTTAATATACAAAAATCCTTTTATTTTAATTATTACAATAAGTTCAAAGCACTTGTCGTTTGTAATTTATTTTGTTTGGCATTTTAATGTTCAATATTCCACAATAACTCGATCTAATGAAATTGTTGTAAACCAAAACTAAAGCTAGGCGAAATCTATACCATTACAGATCTACTAATGGGAAAAACCTATCATTTAAATTACAATAATCCTTATTAACTATTAGAGCATAATATAGTAATGGTCTGCCAATCATTATATTTCCTTATTACAAAATCAAAGAATTTCCGGAAACTAAATCCAGTAATTTATAAAATGGCTTGGCTGTCCGATACATTCAAGTAATTTCGAAATGATAGTTGAGGAGATTCTTGATTGATGTTGTTGTAAGGGTCATAAGCTTTGACGTTTCCAACTTTTTTACACTCATCTGTTACAGAAAAGAAGTGAAGATAGAAAACCCCAATGAGCAGTCAAAATTTACTATACAGAACCGATTTTTCCAAATATATTTAAAACACCGCCAAAGTTGAATCCATTTATCTAGTGTCTAAATATTCCTCCAAAGATCATTCTTAATATTTTACGTTCCCAAAACTCAACGTTGCTTTCCATTATCTTCTTCATTGTCCATGTCTCCATGCACAGGCAAAAGCGGGCCTTATTATTGTTCGAAACACCCTTAGTTTTGTTTTTCGTGTTATATTTGTGGCTTGTAAAACGTTTGAACAGGTACATCCGTTCTTGCTTCCTCTAGTTAGTCGTTTTTCTATTTATTTCGCTTCATTCCCATTAGATGTTATTGTTACACCTAGGTATTCAATGTGATCCACTTTCTCTAAAATACAGCGAGGACGCGTGAGTTGAAACAAATTCATTTAAAATTCTGGTGTTGGATTTTTAGAAAAACGCTCGTACATGTCGGTTTTTGTTTGGACTGCGGTTTTTGTGATGATAAAGTACAACTCTATTTTGTTTTTAGATACATTAGCATTCTAGAATGTCTCATACATGCTGAAAAATCACTGTCCAGTTCCAAGAACATGGAAAGAAGTTCTAAGATTGAAGAATGCCAAAATGTATTTGAGAAGGTACTTTACCCTGTCTTTGCATTTTATGAATGACATTTGTTTTATTACATAAAAATGTGGAGTCTCCTTCATCTACTTTTGTAAGTATATTAGGGATGTTTATTAATGTTGCTTCTGCACCTACTTATTAGATCTTGTTTTATACCTTGGAATAAATTGGCAGCACTAAACGATCTATGAAAACATCTGGTTCCTCTACTGTTTTAGTCCCTACTTAATGATCATGTCGTAAGTGTACTCTGTATTTGAGTTATATCTTATCAACAACTTGATCCCATGTTTTACAGTCCCCATTGGCATTCAAAAAGACTGTTCCTTGGAATTAAGTCAAGCTTTCATCAATTGTCTGCCAACTGTCTCGTCTACGTTTCTAGAGCCTCTATTTTAGTCATTCAATCATTTGGTCTACATGATTATCTTTTAGCTTCTGTAGGTGTATCCGGATCACTTACATACAATTTTGAACTGAGAAGCAAAACTCTTTTTACTTGCCCAATAGTTCGTCAATTTTGGTACTTTGTTGAAATATCATGAAATAGGTAGAAAAAGATCTTTAACACCAAAATCTGATGTATAGTCAGATAATTTTTATATCTCTCTACTTTTCGAATCTCTTGTAAAGAATATAAGACACAACTGCAAAACTCTATAAATCAGGAGGTTACCTCTAAGGCACTTGTTAGTTGGCACTCTTATCTAAAACAGCGAATTATTTGCCCCAAATACAAAGGAAGCAATAAAACTTCACCTGTGTTTTGACAGATGTTATTAAGCAGCACAATTTGTCACTTATCTGAAAAAATACTAAGGATAGATTAAAACACCCCTCTTCATCATTCTTTTTATCATAACTGATTTCATTAGCATGATAGTGAACTATAATAATAATATGGCTTGCTTACAGGGTAGCGCCGACATACTTGTCCCAATGAGAAAAAAAGAGATGTTCATTTGTAGATAGATCATATACCGTTTTGGTTGTAAATATTCAATAAACTAGCATTTGCAAATAGTGTAAGAACAACAATTAGTTTTCGATTCATTCCTTTAATTTTTCTGGTATGTGTATACTGATGGAGGATTCTTTAAGAGTCGTTTTCCAAACTTAATATTTGATTTTCAAAAACAACTATTAGCGATAAACTCTTTAACTTTAAATTTAATATAAAGCAATCTAGATGATATTTCAATTTTGTGTACTGTTTTATGAACACTATTTTCTGCATCAGAGAATAGATATTTTTGATATTTATTTTATTTTTGAGTTCTGCATTGAATTCTCAGCATTTTTCATGTACAATGTCCTATACCGAAAATTAACAGTTATTAAAAAAATACATTTATTTCAAAATTGAAGGAAAAAAAACATCAAAATATCAAATTAAATGTTCAAATTGTTGAACATTAACATCCTGACAATACCTAAGACGGTTTTCAAATTCTCGTAACACCTCATTTAGCGTTTGTGACAGGATTCGTTGTATTTCGGCCCTAATTCTATTGTTTAATTCCTTCGATATTTTCCGGGTTATTGAAATAGACTTTCGATTTCACGTAACCCCGAAGTTAAAAATCCAACCGGCTTAGATCTGGAGACCTAGCTGGATATTACCTCTTCTTCCGATCCATCTATTTGAGAAAATATTGTCAAGATAATCTCGCACTGTGAATCTGCCACTATGCAACATGCAACATAATTCTTATTTTAGTTGACAAACCGTATTTAAAAAGCAATGAAAGTTGCAAAGTTGCGAGAGTCCAATGAATGGCCATTATTATATAATAAAAATTTTCCTGGGTTCTATTTCAATAGCATGACGATGTAGAATATCTTTAGGAACGGGTCAGAATTTGTTACTATTTAGTTTAATTTAATTCGTTTTTCACATTCGAGTCAATCCATCTTTTTCTCCAAGCAATCTGACGACATTGTTACTGTTATCTGTTTGGCACTGACAGTATGGACGTAAAAAATGTTTGTTTTTTTATATTTTATTTATTGAATGAACCTTTTATAAATAAATTTTAGCATTCTGCACTGAAGGTCGTCCGTTGCTACTAAACAAAACAAAATTCTACCTAACCGTTTTGTCTTTGCCTATTTACATACAGATTAGAAAGGTAACTACGTGAAACATCATGCAACAAGTAACAAAACTTTAAAGGAGCACTAGCGAGCTTTCTTTATTAAGAACATCGTATAAAATAAATTGGCAATAAACATTTGAAAAATGAAAACAAACGTAAACAGACACTAAAAATTATGACCACAGAAATATACTTGGTTATATAATAGAATGCTAATTTTTTGAATAATACTATAGTCATTATATTCAATAATGACAAAACTACTTTCTACATATTAGCATTAAGTCATGGTGCCTCAAATTAGTCGAGGTTTTCCATCATTTCAAATAAATCGTGCTTCACAGGAAACAATCTTTATGGGTCTATATAGACACAATACAATATAATAATATAAACATACAATACATAATAATTACGTAAACTACTTCACGATTTATACACTTTATTATATCAAATATATTCAGGTCAACCTCATAAATACTGACGCCTTTGAAATCATCAGACCATAGAAAATAAAGTAAAACCTCGTGAGAGTAGATTTTCTAAAGGAAATAAAATATTACCATCATCGTATATCATTAATACAAATCTTTTTATCGTTCTGATCCAATTACTATAATAAGTTTGATTGCAAATTTAGAAATTGGAATTAAAAAATGATATGAAAATCTTCAAATAGTCAATAATGGCAAAAAAATCCAATTAAATTGAACTGGAATACTAATTTTCTCGATCGTGGCATTGAAATCAGAACACCTAGTAATAATCAGTTTATTACAATCTAAATAAATGTTTAAAATTTGTAAGAAATAGGGCAAGCTTCTAAGAATGTGAACGATTTCTTCCTGAGAAATCTCATCCTGTGCTACCTGTACCTGCTTGGGTAAATTAAGCAATCGTCCTCCCATAATATCCCACAGATGATCAATGGGGAGATCTTTGCGGCCAAGACAACAAATCAACTTGATTGTGATCAAAGTAATCCAAGGTAACTCTGGATACCCTTGATCATGCATTGTCTTGTTGAAACAATGAGTAGTGAAAGGTTCAAAATAAGGCAAACATATCTTTCAACCAAGTCTTAGATATAGCGATGGCCCATCACCTTGCCTCTGATAAAGACTAACTGTGATCTACTGCTATAGCAATAGAGTGAAGATAATGTTATTGAAACTATTTTGGGAGAAGCTGCTTTTTTGCTTTAGGGAATGCCGAAAAGATCTTGCTGGTTTCGGTTTAGGAGTTTTAGGTTTTGTAGTGGTGGCGCCCTTTTTTAGCATTAGATGAAAGGCTCTTTTTTAGCAGCGTAAACATCCTTAGGGTTTGTTCGCAGCTGTAGTCTGATCGTTTTTTTTTTGCTCCCGCGGTCGACAGTTTCTTTGTCTTTCTTAAGTTTATCACTGGAAAGTGCTTGTTTTTCAGGTGACTTCTTTGTTTTACTTTCAGTTCCATATATTTTTTTCATCGCTGAAGCTCCTGAAGAGAGCGAGTAAGGACCCCCTTGCTATTTGTACAGAAAATTGACGAACTCGCCTTTCAAGCATGATTTCTTCTTACTCTTTTCCAGCTATTTTGCATACCCAAACAAAATCTGGTTCGAGCTAAATACTGCTAGACTGTGTAGAAGTATAACCATAGCCACAGATGTAATACTTAATATAGAGTACGTCAAGCATATATGACTCTGTCGAGGCTAGCTTCTATTTGGTGCTTGACTACGCCAGACAACTGACATATCCACTGAGTTTCCTTGTTCAGGTGCCCATACCTCACGTTCTCGATCTGAAGTATTACATCTAGAGTGGTATGTACAAAACGCTGATTGGTGCTGCCATTAATTTATCTGATTTAAGGTACAATTCTATTGATTATATTGGCGTATTCTTATCTCACCCTCTCTCTCATTTATATTTTTTTATATTATTCACATATTTTTTAACTTTTTTATTTGTTTTATTATTTGACCCACTTTCAATAAGTGTAACTTTAATTCATCCTATATTGCAACCACCCTGTATATGTTGTTATGTATTGGTCACGCATTATAAATTCTTGGTTTATCATTTTCTGAATCACCCTGTACAACTATAATTCAACTCGATGTTGCAACAGGCCTGTGTAAGTATTAATCCTCTCCAGCCTATTCACTGTTTCCATTCGTCTATTCTTTAAATCAATCTCTATACCTATAATTTTACTTTGCCCAATATGCCAAGTATAAGCAACTAATTATGTTCCATACTATATGATATTTTTTAACCACCCTGTATAACTGTAATTCCACTCCACTTTATATTTCAATCATTCTGCATATGCAACTGCTTCTAACATTTTTTGAACCCTCCGCCCTATAACTCGAATATACTGCATATGCGTATTTAATCATTTTTTAAGTTTTTTGTCCACTCTGTATAACTATAGTTTTAATTCACAATTATTTCAACCACATTGTATACTCAACTACTTATGTGCTACCCAATATAACATTTTTTAGTAATTCTTTATAACGTTCTTTCAATTTCACCTTATATTTCAACCATCCTATATATATGTAACTGCTTATGTACCACAAAATATCAGATTTTTTTGAACCCACCTGTCTAACTGCAATTTTAGTTCGTCCAAAATTTCGACCCCCGACATTGCTTGCTGCTTGAAGTTTTATGCACGCACGCACCTACCACCATATATATAGAAAAGATCTCTCACCTAAAAAAAATTCTTTTCGATGCCTAATGGAATATTTTGTGCCATTTTGCTCCACTGCAATGAAAACCGTTACAAACACCCTGTACAATATACTTGCATGGCATATCTTGACATTTAATGAGATATTTATGATGAAAATTTTACATTTACATAGATGTTTACCATGTTTTTGCAAATATTTTTAGGATTTTCGAAAAAAGGGTATGTTTTACGTTATAGATAATTATACGGATTCAAGCTGGAACATATCGTTGTAGAATAGAATTTAAATTATTCATATTGGGAAGCCGTTTTAGAGAAGACAGTGTAGATTCATTGAAATTCACTGAAATGTAGACCCTTAATTACCGTTTTTTCTGATTTTCTGCAAAACCGCAAATCTCACTTAATAGAAAATTATATAGTACCTTTGTACGGTATTCCTTAATACAATGTCGTTCAAATCATCAAGTTTGCCCAAGACCACCACAAAATATTTTTAGTGCTACAGTCCATTTGTTCCACTCTAAAACATTATTTGTCTCAACAGTAACACGTTCATATCTAATTATCTTTTTAAATTATAATCAAAGATTAACTAAAATTTACAATTCATTTTGTACATTTTTTTGTCTTAAGTAACTTTGAATTTAGAAAAACAGTCGATTCCAGTGATAGTTGGCAGCTAATCTGGCAGCAGATATGCTTTGAATATGAAATATGAGATTGACATTTTTATTAAACAACACCAATAAGGTTTTTATGAATTTATATCCTTCAGTTAGAACTAGCTGACGTAGGAACACAACCTGATACGCTAAAACTCTGCTACTTTTTAACCGACTTCCAAAAAGGAGGAGGTTATCAATTCGTCGGCATGTTTTTTTATGTATGTTCAGTGATTATTCAAAAACGGCTTGGGCAATTTTGATGATTTAAATAGCATTACATTACGGAAAGTTACAGAAAGGTACTATATAATTTTCTATAACATTACATTTACGGTTTTCCAGAAAATCAGACAAAACAGTAATTAAGAGACCACACTTCAGTGAATTTCAATTAATCTACACTGTTTTGTCTAAAACCGCTCAATCAATTTGAACATTTTAAATTGCATTCTACAAAGAGATGTTCGAGCTTGATTGCGTATAATTTTCTATAACGCAAAATATAGCGTTTTTCTGAAAATAGGAAAAGTATATGCAAAAAACAGTAAAAATTAATGTAAATGACAAATTTTGATCTTAAATATCTAGCTTAAATGTCAAGGGCTGCCTTTTACATTTTTACATTAGAGATCAAAAACAAATATTAATCGTCGAAAATCGGTTTATTGTTTTTCAAAATATTCCCCATGAAGATCTATACACTTTTGCATGCCGAGGCACTTTTTCCGCTCTGATTGAGGTATCTCCAAAACATGCATTATAAACGTAGCAACCGCTTCTTCAAGTGTCGAAAAACGTTGACCTCTCAGTTTGTTTTTTACGTACGGGAATAAAAAGAAGTCATTTGGTGACAAGTCAGGACTATACGGCGGATGACTCATCAAATCGATATTTTGAGTGGTCAAAAATGTAGTTGCTTGAGCCGATGTGTGAGAGCTCGCATTGTCATGGTGAAGAGTGATCCGTCTTCGGCGGTTGGTTTTCCTCATTTCTTGGAAGACAACTGGCAAACAAATGGTTTTCTACCACTTAGAATTGACTGTTCTACGTTGTTCTAGTGGTACGGTTGCGACATGTCCAGTTTTTCCGAAAAAACAGGCGATCATTTGCTTGGAAGTGCTTCGTGCGCGAACAACTTTTGTTGGATTCGGCTCATCCTGAAACACCTATACAGTCGACTGCTGTTTACTTTCGGGCTCATACGCGTAAATCCACGATTCATCACCTGTCACTATGTCATAAACGTGTTTTGAAGCACCGCGATCGTATTTTTTGAGCTTTTCTTTCGACCAATCGACACGAGCCTTTTTTTGAACGATTGACAAATTTTGTGGGATCCAACCCGAACAATTTTTTTTGACATTCAAATGTTTATGCAATATTGAATGTATGCTGGTCCCACTAATGTGTAAGGTTGACTTAATCTCACGATAGGTCACATGACGATCTTGCAATTCATTCGCGCACAGCATCAATGGTTTCCGGAACAACAACTGTTTTTGGACGACCTTCACAAAATTCGTCTTGGAGTGAACTACGACCTCGATTGAATTCACCATACCATCGATAAACAGTGATCCTTGATGGAGTTTCATCGCCAAAAATTAAATTAAGTTCATCCATGCGCTCTTGCTGACTTTTAATCCACGTCGAAAGTTGTAAAAATAATCACACGAAAATGTTCACGATTTAATTCCATTTTTTGGCCGAGATGAATCCTTTAAGTTACTGTAAACAACACATAGCGCTCGTATGTAAAAACTTTCTGAGTACGTATAACCTCAAAAATGTCAAACTTTACGATAGTTGTCAGATTGCAACACTAGGGTTGTCCAATCCCGAAATATAAAAGGCAACCCTCGTATGTTAGAAGCAGTTGCATATCCAGGATGACTGAAATATAAGGAGGAGTGCAATTATAGTTATACATGGTGGTTTAAAAAATGTTATATAGTGTGGAACATAAGTAGTTGCTTATACTTGACATACAGGGCGAAGTAAAATTATAGGTATACAGTGTGATTGAAATAATAGAAAAATAGAAACAGTCAATAGGGTGGAAGAGGAATAATACTTATACAGGGCGGTTACAATATCGTGTGGAGTTGAATTATAGTTGTACAAGGTGGTTCGGAAAATGATAAACAATAATTTATATTGGGTGACCTATATACACAAACATATACAGGGTGGTTGCAATATAGGGTGAATTAGAGTTATACTTATAGAAAGTGGTCCAGATAATAAAACGATGAGTTAAATACAATGTGGAAAATATACAAAAAATGCAAATTAGAGAGAAGGAGAACGAGAGAGAGATAAGAATACGCTAAAATAATTAATAGAATTGTACTTTAAATCAGATAAAAAAAATATATGACAGAAAATAGTGATTGATTGCACACGGTTTCTAAACGATTTTTAAATATAAATTACGTTTCAGCTCATTTGCTAATTTTCAACAAATTCAAGTATATTGTTTGATATTCATATGAAAACATCACAGTTTGTACAGGTATGACCTCGTTCTTCAATAAGCACATTTGTTGTTTCGTACGTTTCAAGACCCCATTTACAGATTACCTTAATTAATTTTCTAAATATGTATTTTGTATCATGTTTAATATTCTAACCATGTATTTTACATATTAGAGACCTCATATCACCTATATTTGAACAGATTGAGATAATGATTCTATTGTGCTGGATTTTTTTTGGATAGTGGAAATTATTTTTTAAGTAGGTTGTGAATTTGACATGAACTATTGATTTCTTCTTTGCATACTGTCGATTTATTTACTGGGGTTTTAAAGTGAGTGATTGGAATAAAACCTTCATTAAATATGCCCAGAATTAAAGAATTTGCAAATAGTAAACTAAGGGATATGATTTGTGTTTATGCACAAGTAAATTATAATTCCAGTGCACCAGTTAGACGATATGCACAATTATATCCAAATCGAAATGTACCTAATCGTAAAATATTCCAACGATTATACACAAATTTAGGTGAAACTAGCGGACCCGACAGACGTTGTCCTGTCCCATGTAAACTTTTTAGCTGTAACAATATAATCTGAACGCCATCTATCAGACGTAACTAAAACTAAAGCACACTCTTGAATATTTGACACAGCGACTACAGCGCAGTCTGCCGGATCCTATGTAAGTTGTGCTAACATCAACAATTTTTAAATAAATAATTTAACTAAAAAAACCATCCTCAAACTCCCTGGAATACACACAAAAAAATTCATCAAAATCGGTCCAGCCGTTTCGGAGGAGTTCAATGACTAACACACGTACAGAAGATTTATATATATAAAGGCGCCTACAGACACACAAACATTCCTTGAGATATGTAAGCGCGTACAAGTACGCGCGTACATATTCGTCAGTGTGTAGACAATATCGGCCTAAAATATCTGTCGAAGATATCTTCAGGTTGTGCTTGAATTTTTATACGCACGTACAAGTTGCGCGTACACATCTTTCCGTGTGTAGGCAGCACGCATTTACATATCGAAGATAATATCAGTGCGGTTCGTATTAATCATAAGGTGTTAACTGTGGTTCATTACGTTTTTAAAGTACTATCGAGCTTTATAAATGTCTCCCTGTTTGTGGAAAACTAAATCCAAAGACTACATGAATAGGAATAGAAAAAACAATGCTTATAAAATACTAGTGTCTTGGCTCTAGATTAGTGGAATTACTGAATTTTAAAGAAATAGATAGCAATCTTCATCCATAAGGAAATTATTTCGAAAATTATCTGGTTCAAATCGGAGTTCTTCCAGTAGATTTACATGTGAAAATCGATCACGCCCACTTACTTCCTGGCTTTCGTTTATTCAATAATCGGTTTTGTTTCTTCTTTTTTAGGCATACATACGCCACTGCTAATATATTTAAATGTTACTTACTGCCTTCATGTTGATTTAACCAACTGAATATAAAAATTGTCTTCCGTGTGTAGGCAATTCGAACAAACGTTTATGTACGGGCGTACTTGTACGCGCGTACATATCTGGAGGGATGTTTGTATGTCTGTAGGCGCCTTAAAGATAGGTTTGTTTCACACCAAAAATTCTGGTGGCCGACCCAAAAGAATTTCAGCTGATCATGAAGATGATATTTTAGTTCGAATTCTGGAAAATACTGCATTAAGTACTCGACTCTTGCAAGCAGCTACTGGTGTAAGTAAATCGAGTATATCACGAATTTTACGTACAGAAAAGTTGTATTCAAATCACTTTACAACTGTACAAAATTTATTGCCCAATGACTTACCACGTAGACTACAGTTCTGTCAGTGAATGCAACATAAAATCATTCAAGATCCAACGTTTCTTGAAAACATTCTATTTTCTGACGAGGCTACATTCAAACGCCGTCGAGTCTTCAATTGGAGGCATAACCACTATTATGATTTTGATAATCCTCATACGTATCGTGAAGCTCATATTCACCATGAATTTGTCATTAATATCTGGTGTGGAATTATTGGAGATCACTTCATTGGTCCGTTTGAACTTCCGACGAGATTAAATGCATTACAGTATTTGGAATTTTTGGAAATTAATTTGGGTAAGTTACTCTTATCGCATACAGTATTTAGAATTTTTGGAATTTAATTTGGGTAAGTTACTCTTATTGCAAGGCAGTATATGTGGTTTATGCGCGATGGCGCGTCGCCACATTATCCGCTTATAGTCCAGCAATATTTAAATAACTACTTGTCGCATCGTTACATTGGACGTGTTAGTGAATTCCCTTGGCCGCCTCGTACTCCAGAACTTAATCCTATGGACTTTCACGTATGAAATCTTTGGTGTACAGCAATGAAATTAATACCCGAAACGAGCTTTTAGCGAAATTTCGGGAAGCCGACAATATTCTTAATAACATTGCAGCCTTTTTCAAAATAAGACGGGATTTCATAAAAAGTGTAATAAAATGCATTAATGCTAATGGTGGTCAATTTCAACATTTGATGAAGTGAATCTATTTGTTTTTTTTTTTCATAATTAAACTGAATGTTCTTGAAACCGTTAATATTTTATTTAAATGACTAAAATGGCAATATCTCGAAAACGCTATGTTTTTTGTAATTGAAATTATGGCATTATTTATCGTCCAAACGCAAATTATACGTTAAAAAATAAACATGGATTTGTCTAATTCGGTCCTCGTAACAAACACTCTGTAACAGTACCATAAAAACTGATAACAAATTCTTGTTTATCGCCCTTGAAAGCTATGCTAGACCAAGGACCAGGCACCTTTCTTATGGAAAAATGGACTTCCGTCAATTTATTTGAAATTTTGGTACGTTGTAGAAATTGATGTTCTGACAAAAAGAGTCCATGTGCTCAAACAGATTCTATGGCTGGTTTTCGAGATACAGGATGTTAAAAATCGAAAATGCCGCATTTTTAATATCAGATTTCGCATGATAGATGTGTTTTATTTCCAGTTAGTGGAGAAATTGTGATTTGTATATTATTGGACATAAATATTTCACAAAACAATTGCCATAAATTTTGCTGGTTACAGAATATTTGAAAAATCTTTTTTTTATTACAACGTTGAAAACATCAGAAGATGTTTTTGCACAATTAATATCTCATTAAAGTAATAATTTCTTGGATATGCCTTTATATAATATACAGTGTGAGGCATAACATATATTATTTTTCCCATTAATGAGTCACCCTGTACGAACCATTCGTATTGCAATTTTAATAAGACAATAAACAGATATATGATCCGTCTCCTAATACTCAACAGGATGTTAAACCCATTGCAAAAACTATACAAAAAAAAAGTTAGTTTTTTATACTACCCTGTAGTTTTAAATTCTCTCCGTCAACTTTGAATGTTATTGCATTTTTATGTTAACAAATGTTCGGTGTATAACTGAGCAGAATATTGTTAAAATTGTATAACTAGTTTTCGAGCTATAGGGTGTTAAACATCGGAAATGTCTACTTTTTCTTATCAGATTTCTCATAACAGACGTGTATTATTTCCGTATATTACAGGAAAGATAATTTTCGCATTTAACAATTTAACAAAAATATTGAATAAAATAATTACTATTAATTATCTTTAATTACAGTGCGTTTCCAATATATGTAACATGTTTTTTCAGAAAACTCATTTTTTTATTACAATGATGAATATATAAAATGTAACTTTTATGTTTTTTTGGGGAATAACACCACAATAGAAATAAAACCACGTATATTGCAGGAATACCAAACGTTTCAAGTCTATTCTGACTGTCAATGGCCTTACATTTATTGATGTGATTGCAAAATGAAAATTTGATTTGACATTTAAAATTGACATTAGCGAAGTCAGAATAGACTTGAAAAGTTTGGTATTCCTGCAATATACGTGGTTTTATTTCTATTGTGGTGTTATTCCCCAAAAAAAACATAAAAAGTTATCAAGAATATGCCACAAACAACGTTTAGAAGACAAATATAAAATGTAATCGCACAATTAAGGAGAAATGTGTTCTTGGGCGTGTTCATATATTATATAGTGTAAGTCGTAAATATAGCTATAGTGGGCATATACCATTTTTTACGATTAATCAGTAACCCTGTATAAACTACAATATTCTAATTTGTACAATTTTTGAAAAGCTGTAGAATTTAGTGTGATGAGTCGTAGATTTGTATAATTTAATATAAAAATTCCACGCCGCATGGTTTATACAGAGTTACATATTAATAGAAAAAATTATAGATGCCCACTTTAGCAATGTTTACAACTCACACATAATGTATGAACATATGAACATATCTAAAAATTAATTTCTTTATCATTATCTTAACTGAGCAATTAGATCTTCTTATGTTTCAACGTAATACGAGGGTGAATCAAATATGAACCGGACTTTTGTTTCTCGCGCTGTAGGTAATTCGAGTGGCGTGACGTCTCGATATATGTTAGGTAGGGATGTTAAGAAGAGGGGAGTTCGTCGGTTTGGCGAGGCGTAGTCGATGCGCTGTTAGTAGCATCATGTCAGAGCAAGAAGTGCATACGTCTGTTGCGCAACGTGTTGTTATCAAATTTTTGGCGCGGGAGGGCGTTAGACCGTCTGAAATTTTGCGTCGACTATCTGCACAGTTCGGCAATGAAACACTTCCAAGGACCCAAGTGTACGACTGGCACAAAAAGTTTTCAGATGCCCGAGAGACAGCACCGCGGAAAGCCAAGACCCGTCTTTCTACAGGGAAAATTCTTGCAACAGTTTTTTGGGATTCGAAAGGCGTACTGCTGATCGATTTTCTGCACGAACGCCGTACAATTAATGCTGAGTATTACTGCGAACTACTCCAACAAGTGAACCTTGCCTATCGGCAAAAGAGGAGGGATATGTCTATCCGAAGTGTGATTCTGTTGCATGAGAACGCTCGGCCACATACAGCTGCATTAACTCAAGGAAAATTGAACAAAATGCATTGGGAAACCCTTGAACACCCGCCTTACAGTCCTGATTTGTCGCCATGTGACTACCACATGTTTGGGTCACTTAAAGAAGAACTGGGAGGCCACCACTTTGAGGACAACGAAGGTGTAGAAACGTTTGTGCGCAATTGGCTATCGACACGACCAGTTTCATTCTTTGAGAAAGGTATTAAAAAACTTCCCGATTCGGTGGGAAAAGTGTATACATAAGAGAGGAGACTATGTAGAAAAATAATATGTATTAAAATTTGTATTGATCGTACCAATAAAATTTTTAAAACAAAAGTCCGGTTCATATTTGATTCACCCTCGTAATAAAAAATAGTTTTCTAAAAAAACATGTTACGTATATGGGAAACACCCAGTAATAAAAAATAATTAATAGTAATTTTTGGTGCAACATTTATGTCAAATAATGTGCAAACCACGTTTTCTGCAATAAAGGGAAATAAAACACATCTATTCTGAGAAATCTGATACGATAAAGGTGACATTTCCCGAGTTTAACACTCTATATCTAGAAAACTAATCATACAATTTTAATAATATTCTGCTCAGTAAAACACTGAACGTTTGTTACCATAAAAATGTAATAACATTCAAAGTTGACGGACAGAATTTAAAACTACGGGGTAGTATAAAAAAATACATTTTTTCTATATGTATTGTTTTTGCAATCAGTTTAACATCCCGTTGAGTATAAAGAGAGGGATAATATATTTGTTTAGTGTTTTATTAAAATTGCAGCACGAATGGTTCGTACAGGCTGACTCAATAATAGGAAAAAAATAATATATGCCTTCTTTAGCTATATTTATGGCTCACACTGTATGTTATATGAATCACATCCAAGAAATTATTACTTAAACGAGATATTAATTGTGCAATAACATCTTCTTATGTTTTCAACGTTGTAATAAAAAAAAGATTTTTTCCAAAATCACATCTTACTTATTTTTGAAATACCCTGTAATCCACCAAAACTTATGGCAATTGTTTTGTGAAATATTTATGTCCAATAATGTACAAATCACAATTTCTCCAATAACCAGAAATAAAGCACGTCTATCATTGGAAATCTGATGTTTAACACTCTGTATCTCGAAAAATAGTAATAGAATCTGTTTGACCCATGGAACCTTTTCGTCAGCACATCAACTTCTACAACATACCAAAATTTCAAACAATTTGAAGTTATTCCATTTTTCAAAAGAAAGGTGCCTGGTCCTTTGAGTTCAATATAGGGAGCCGTTTTTCAAATCACAAATTTTCAAAAAACCAAATACCAACTTTAGGACCCTGTATATCGTTTACTACAAACATTTTATTAAGGCATGTTTGCGTCAATCGGTATTTTTCACCGCCTCAAACAGCAGATATCCATTAGTTATGGGACACCCTGTATATTAGTATAGGTAAGCAAGAAAAATAATAAAATGTATTATATTTGTGTATAAATTTAATGTAGCTAACCTGCAGAAATCAGATCTTTGAATAATCAAGTTGCTCTGCATGGAGCGTATTTTTTCAGTTTACAAAACTCACATAAATAACAGTAAAATAGATCAAATGTGCTATGATAGTTTGTAATTCTATAAATAAACTGTTTTAGTGAAACGATGTCATTAATTTCATCCAGTATATATTAAAATTTGCGTTTATTATGCTCTTCGTAATGGTGATAATGCGTTTCTACCAGCACCAACAATGGTGTTACACATATTTCCAATCCAATAAACTGCAATAATTAAAGGACCCATGCTGCTCTATTCGATATTTAAATTCACCGTCACCTAAACAAGCGACAATCGGAATGTCAAAATCGGAATATTAAACAATTGCATACCCATAAATAATAACAACATAAATATTATTGTTCATATTTGCTTATAATAAACGCCGATCGACGAGAGAGAAAATTCCATACTAGGCTATCGAGTGGCGAATACTTAGGCAAATTAATGGTAATTCGAAGAAATCACATTCGATGTGTATTGTGCAAAATATTACGTATCTGCAGTCCAAGAAAGTTATGATATTACCCGGAATTACAGGCAGTACGTAGAACGTGTTCATTTGCAAGGCTCCGTCGATTAAATTTAATACCGCCCACTTAAAAAGAGATAAGATACCCGGAACTCAATCTGGCTGGCTGGGAAACCAGTTCTTGTTGATTGGGTATGAAATATCAATCTATTATTTCACTCATCTCAAGTATGCTGGATAAGGTTATCAATTTCACTTTTGCACAAAATGTGAAGGATTTTAATAATACTGCAATCGATACGTCGATGATGTGTGAGTCACAGTGATGTAATTTGTGGTAATGCACATTTCAATTCGTTCTTTCTTGAACATAAAGTGACATATTTACAGTGTTTCAGTTAGGGACGTTTACGAAGGTATTAAAAACCGGCCTTCAAAATTTAATACCGGTCCAGACGGTATACCGTCATTTTTCCTGAAGAACTGTATTTATACAGTATCAACACCTGTTACAATAATTTTTAACTTATCCCTAAACACAGGTCAATTTCCCGATTTCTGCAAGCTAAGCCATCTTAAACCAATTTATAAAACTGGCCCTAAAACAGAGGTCAAAAACTACCGGGCACTCTCCAATCAATCCGAGATACCTAAACTTTTGGACAAGCTTATATGCCAACGATTCTCATGGGGTGTCAATCAAATAATCAACCTAGAACAGTTTGGATTCGTCAAGGGAAGGTCTACTGAAACAATCTAGTGTTATATCAAAATTTTATACTGAGTCAGGTGGAAAAGGGAAGTCAGGTTGAGTGTGTCTATACTGACCTTTCTAAGGCATTTGACAGTGATGACCACGAACTCCTCATCTTAAACTGAAAGCCTTAGGTATTAGGGATCCGCTGCTATCTTGGTTTAAAACCTTTATTAAAGGCAGATCTCACATGGTGAAGATTGGTAGTTCAGTCTCAAGAGAAATACTTGCCCTGTCTGGAGTACCACAGGAGTCCCATTGTGGCCCTATCCTTTTCAGCCTCTTTATGGTTGACCTTAAAACCTGTCTACCAAATAAGAGCCCTTTCCTGATGTTCGCTGATGCCGTCAAGTTCTTCAGATCGGTTGATACCTTAGAAGATGCTTTACTTCTCCAAGAAGATATAAATCACTTTTCTTATTGGTGCAAGGTTAATAAAATGGACCTAAACATAAAAAATGTTGCCAAATATCATTTGGTAGACAACTAAACCCCATCTCCTTTCAATTCCAAATAGAAAACAATAATCTTAATAATTCTTCAGAACTCAAGGATCTGGGAATTACTTTTGATCGTAAGCTATCTTTTAGATCACATATAGAAAATATAACATCCCGTGCCCTGACTATTCCGAGATTCATTCATAGGTCCTCCTCTGAATTTTCTATAACTACATTTAAATTATTGTACTGCACTTTGGTGAGATCAATTTTAGAATATGGCTGCGTGGTCTGGTCACCATCATATCGGTCGTATGTCAATCTTTTGGAGCAGGTGCAAAACAAGTTTCTACGTATTACTGCATATAAAATGGGACTTCGTAGAGATGATTACTCATATGATCTCATTAGAACAGAGTTAGGATTCTTATCCTTGGAGAGCAGGAGAATTTGTGCATATTTATGCTTTTTGCATAGACTAGTTAACTCATGTATAATATGCCCAGATCTACTGAATTTGATTCATTTAAATGTGCCGGACAGACGCAGTAGGTATACTGAGCTGTTTAAAGTGCCATTTCATATGACTAACTATGGGTCAAACGAATCACTAACTAGAATCACAAGAACTTTTAACTTATTTCAGAACCGTATTGGTATTTTTGGAATCTCTTTTCAGAAATTTAAATGTGATATTAAAAAGCTGTTTTAACTTTGAGAAGATAATTGGGATGCTTGGTTTGTAATTAATTTAATGTCTTAGCGTGTTGTAATATTTCATGTAATATATATACTTGTTTCTTTACTCGAGTTTATGACACTGAAAATACACGAAAATATGTAGCTTCAACTGGTATCGTTGTTAGTTGTTATTTGACAATAATTTTCATTTAAGCTTTCGATTCAAAAATAGAAATTAAAAAAAAAAGATTGAAATATTGTTACAAAGCAAAGAAGTAGATTATCCAAACCATTTTCTTCTTTCTTTAATGATTATTTTAGTGATATTTTAAAAAAATATAATTAAAAGTGAAACTTTATCATTAGTAAAAAACTTTCGTGAGAAATTTGACGCTAGGTGTTTAAAAACAATGTACACAAAATGGTGCTAAAGATCCTAACAACTACTTTGAAAGCACTACCAACGTGTCCGAAGAACAAAGAATTTAAGAAAGTAGCACATACTCCTCTTCAGGTCGGCAACAAAACAAAAACACTGACCTTTTCAGAATTTAAATGCGAACACAAATGACAGTGTGTATGTAATATAAGATTTAGTTATCTGATGTGCACAAACACATCCTCGATTCACTTTAACCTTTTGTAATGGTTGGAAAGGAATCATGACAGGTTCAACAGTTAATCAACAAATCAAAATTTTTAGTCCGTATTCTTGTAGCTGCTTTTTGCAACGCTCATAATCCCGATTAAACGTTGACAGGCACTTGTGAAAGGAAAATAATGACATGCACGGGTCAACGATTAGACTGATAAATTTGACAGTAATGTTGATTATTATGTTGAGTAATATCGTTCAAACCATTAAACTGACAAAACATAAAAGTATTTTTGTGTATCGTTATCATATAACTAAAAGGTGAATGAAATACCACGTATGTAATCACATCAATCATGTTTTCGAAACGAAAATGCAACATTCAAATTATATTTTTTGAAAATTTCGTACAATCATATATTTTCTATTAGTTATAATGTAAATATATTAGAAAATAATAAACAAGCTTCTGTCAGAACACTTAATATAAATAAACATATTTGTTTTTATGCAATTAGTAGTCTAACATGTCCTGTTATTCCATTTCGTATTATTTAAACCGTTGTGCGGATGTATTGATGCTTTGTAACTACTTCGAAATTGTATATTACGGCTACATGTGACTGTAACGAATACCCCGAGATGCTATATTGTTACCGTTTCTGCAATAATGATTTTACAGCTTGCATAAATGCAAACCTAAACGTAATATACTGCAGTGTTTTGTCTTATCCATGAACTTGGAACTCTGACAGCAATACGAGGTGAAGCAGGCAGACGTCCTATATACGAACTGGATGGATGAAATGTTACAGTTAATCCAGTCTAACCCAACATAACATTATCAGCAAAGACTGATGCTAAACGTCTTGGACTTTACTACCCTTAAATAACTAAGAACTTCCCCGGGAGAGAATAATAATTAGGGCAAACCTAGTTAGAGAAAGCTAGAGTGACGAAAATCGAAATGCTTGCTTAAGGAACTGTGGAGACGATGGTTGCGTAGGTACACCATGTTAGCTTGTTCTTGTACCATCTCTTCTAGTATCCAGTTTTTTATTATAATAATTCTTGCTCTAAAAAAACTATTGATCACTTCCGATCAAGCTTCAAGATACACTCTGAACAGAAGTATACCTTACATCTTTGCTTTTTTGTGCAAATTTTAGTTGTCAAGATAAAGTTAATTTTGTTCTTGACCGAGAGCTATCCCGGTCCCCTTCCTTTATTTTTTTGGTCAGGAAGGAATTTTATACATACATATGACAGTGCTCTCCGTACAGAAGGTATAGATAATCCTTTTACAAAAACATTGGCCAATATATACAGAACAAGACTCGGTGAAGGATAAGGCCACTGAAGGTGGCGCCATCTCACCAAAGATATTCACAGGGGCAATAAAAAGTATCTTTAGTAGGTAAGTTAGATTGGGACAATCAAAGAATTCATTTAAATGGCGAATTCACCAAAGATATTGAAAGCAGTAATAAAATGTAGCTTTAGTAAGTTAGATTGGACTTAATATTGATGGCGAATTTTCAGTCATCTCTCTTAATCTCCAGAGATTCAGAAGAAATAAAATATATAAAAACAAACAACATAGGTTGTGAAGAAAAAAATTTAGCAATATTGTAATAATTTTTTGGCAAGAGAAATATTTTCAATGTTTTTTAAAGGTGAAAAATTTTTTGGCTTTCTTGATATCACTTGGTAAAAGAAAATAACACTTTTTTAGTATAAAGATGTTGAATGCTGATCGGGCACAAGAAGATCCCTAAACCTAGTAGAATAAAGATGAGTCCTCTGATTTTCAAGAAATATAGGTTTGTGCTTACAAACAAAACAGGCGACCCCACAAGAGTAAGAACTTTTAATTGTCTAAAAGCTTCTTTACATGTTTCACGAAATGATAGACCACAGATAGTTCTAGTTACTTGTTTTTGCAACAAAAAACTCTATTTATTTGGGAACATTAACCCCATAGCAAAATCCCGTAACGCAAATGGGAATGAAAATTGGCATAATACATCGAAAGTAGAACAGCCCTATTGCAGTGATTTTTCAACTGCCTAATGCCGTAACAGTTTGCCCTTAACTTTTCACAAAGTTTATCAAAGTGTGCTGACCACGTCAGATTATCACCAAGTAATTTAACTTCCGAGATTAGCTTAACATAGTCCATATCAATTACATTTTTGTTTTTCTTAAAAGCTACACCTATAGTTTTATCTGTGTTTAAGAGTAAGGCATTCTTATGCGACCACTTAATTAACATATCTATAAATCTGCTCTGTAGTATGCTGAGCTGACTGATATTCATTTTTAACAATTAAGAAATTGGTATCATCTGCGTAACAAGTTACATTAGTATCCAAATTCTTAAGAATGTAATAGCAGGCAGGTCATTGGGAAAGATTGCATACAAAAATGGTCCAAGAATCGAACCTTGAGGAACACCAGAGGTAACCTCTAATTTTTTGCTGCATGAGTTATTAACACATACAATTTGTGAGGGATTTTTTAAGTAGTCAGAAATGAAACTAAGCGGAATACCAAGTATCCCGTAACGTTCTAATGTGATAAGCAGAATGTCATGGTTGACACAGTCAAATGCACGAGAAAAATCTACAAAAAGGCCTATCGAACACAGCTTTTTTGTCTACCGAATTTATAATATTGTTGTAAAATTCAACGAGAGCTGTATTGACACTCTTGTTCTTTACAAAACCATGCTGAAAAGATAACAAAATGGTAAAACTTTGCTTAGTTTTAGCAAACTTGGAAACATTCCTTCCTAACTGTACTATGAAATTAATTATACTAAAGTAAAAAATGAAACCTCTTGTGTAGACATTTTTAAAAGCAATTTATATTACTAATTTATTCATCGGTATGTTCCGGGTCTCAAAATAATAAATATTCCCAAACACAATACCGCGAATTTAAGTAGTTTTTTTTTCCATTACTTAATTATAAACTTACATGGTCGCAACATCAAAAACGTGGTGTCAGTACTCACGTAGGTGGTGACCATTAATCATCATCTGCACAGTTCCTTGTTTTGAAACATTCCTTTAGAGTAATAAAGGATTAAATTGTGTCGCAATCTCTGACACTGTAGCATTAACTTGTGTTTCTTGTCATTTGGCGGCATTGACATGAAATCACCAAACCATTTTAATATGGTAATGTTAGTCGCACCACTGTTGTGCCTTGCATTATAAGATATTGTTCAAGATTATCATTATCATCTTCAAAACAACGTTTTTGTATTTTATCAAGGTTCTACGATCCTTTAGTTGTTAAATAAATTACTTGACCTATGCTAATGCTCAGCGAATATACTTGTCCGTTTTTTCCGTTCAGTATAATCGTTGATACGTTTTGCAACAAATCATACATAAACAACACAAAAGAATTCTAAGCATATTAAATTCAATTATCAAAAAAATACCAACATACGCACGACATTTTTATGATTCCCAGGTTCACGGGTGGTCTTGAGATCTTTCGAAATGATATCTCTGAAATAATGAACTCGTAGGTTGGCATAACTAATTCCTTTGTAAATAAAATTTTATTAACTGCTCTTAATTAATTAAGTTAAGGCTCCAGTTTACATGTTAATTTGGTGAAGTGAGAAAATTCGCAATTATTTGTGTTGAGCAAAATTTATGATACTGAAAATTGTTGTCAAGGAATTTTAATAAGATTAAAATGTATGGAAAACGTCGAAAAATATGTTAGCTAATTTGTTGATGTGAGATGTTATGTTCAACATCTAGACAACGATCACCAATACTGTTTTTTAGCACCCACAAACTATTATGAAGTAACAAATATTTTAGGAAATTTGAAATTAAAAAATGGTGGAGTTGATAATATAGATGCAAAAACTCTAATAGTGTTATCTAGACCAAACTATGAGGCTAATAATAGGGACAAGATCGCAAATTATAGACTAATATCCTTGATAACAAACCTAGCAAAAATTTTTGAAAAAATTATCTACCACAGAGTACTCGATTTCATTAAAAAGAATAAAATCTTATCAAAAATGCAATATGGCTTCATAAAAATACTGGTACAAAAGATGCTCTAAATTTTATTACTAATACAATTTATGAAAAACTTGACAAAAGTGACCCTATTGCTATTACATTCCTTGACCTAGCCAAAGCTTTTGATACTGTTAACCATTCAATATTATTAGATAAATTATACAGATATGGAATTAGAGGAAGTGCGTTCAAACTCTTTTCAAGCTACTTGACAAGTAGATATCAGCGAGTAATAATAAATGACATTGTAAGTGGTTTCAGTGAAATTAAAACAGGTGTTCCACAAGGTACCATCTTGGGTCCCCTACTATTTATTTTATATATAAATGACCTACTAGTTAATATACCAGTGGGAATTATATTATCTTTTGCTGATAATACGGCTGTGATATCAACAGGAAAAACATGGAATGCAGTCGAAACGCAAATGAATTACTACCTTAATTTGATAAATAAATGGCTTGCCTTAAACAAATTGTCTCTAAATGTTGATAAAACGGTTTTCATTACATTCGGAAACTACTGCAATAGTGTTCCTCGCCATATAGATATTAAGATAAATACCAAAAAAATAAGAAAGGTAGAAAGTTGTAAATACTTAGGAATTTGTTTTGACTATAGAATGAGACGGGACACGCATGTTGAATATTAAATAAATAAAACAAAATACTTAGCCGTTATATTTCGGAAAATGGCCAAAATTATGTTGAGAGACTCACTGATAATGTTATACTATGCACTTTTCCATAGTATTATCTGCTATGGTAACATAGCTTCGGGAGGGATTTATTCAACTAAACAAGTTTTATTACAACGTTTACAAAATAAACTCCTAAAATTATATATAAAAAACAAACTTTTATTGAAAAAAAAAACACTAAATCTGAAACAAATCTTTGCTTTTGAGTCTCTTAAATACTATTATGACACGTTTAAAAATAAATTTAAAATCCAACATTTCAACAAGAACTAGAAGCATTATGATTCCAAAAAGAAATAAAACTATAAGCAGTAAAAATAGTTAAGTTAAAGCTATTAATGTTTTCAACAACCTACCAAATGATTTGAAAACTCTAAAAAACCTTAACATTGTCAAAAAGAAAATAAAACCATGGATCTTGGCTAATATTTAAAATTTCAAATAGCAGGATAGTATTATATAGGGAGAAATCCATATAAGTTCTAATTCTTTAAACTATATATTAGTATCACATAATTATTTCAACAACACTAAATTTGTAGGATATTAGCATTAAGATTTTATAGGAAATTATCATTAAGGTTAGTGTTAAGATTATCAGACCTGCGAACAGGTAACTGAGTTTACCTCTGCAGGGTTTATTATATTATACCTAATGTATAAGTATTCTAAACAATCTGATAAATTAATAAATAAACAAATAGAGCTAGAGCTTTCAAGACAGCAAGTACACTGAGGTTTCAAGTCGGGAACTACAATTGGGCATTTGACTGTATTAAAAATATGGTTCGGGCTGGTGAAATTCTACTACAAAATTATTTTTATGATTACTTTTGGTCAATTTCCTTAAGATATACCAATAACTTGAATTTTAAGCGTTAAAGCAACGTCTGTCTTTTATTTGCCATGGTAAACAGATTTTTGTAATTTTTGGCCTACTAACTTAAAGAGCAAAGTAATTTTCAAATTCAATTTCCTCGAAAACCATTTGGAAATATCGATTTGGACAAAGATAATATTTTTAACGTAAAATTAACATTTTATAAATCTGTAGAAAAAATTGTAAAAAAATTGAAATCTTCCTTCACCAACCTAAATAGCACTCTTATGATTTGCATATTGAAAAACGGCGTAGCACATGTTAAAAGTTTTCTGTGGGGTTACTTAAAGTCTAAGGTTTATGTTGATAGACCAAATAATTTGCAAGAATTAGGTGCAAGAATAACTCAAGACATCCAGAGAATTACACCAAAAGTAATAGCTAATGTTACTAGAGGATTTAAAAACCGACTTGCTTATTGTCAAGAAGTAAACGGTGCTCAGTTTGATCATCTAATACATTAAGTTTAGTTAAGTTAAGTTTCAATGTTTTGAAAATCACTTAGATTTAGTTAATAATTATGATTATGTATTTCTTTAATGCATATTAGATTTTTCCTTTCCTTAGTTACTTTTCTGTTAATATCTCGGTAGGTATTGAAGTAAACAATATCAAACCCGATATTTTTGTATTCGCAATAAAATGTTTCATCAGAAACTAAAATACTATACAGGGTGTTTCATTGCAAATTTTAAATCGACATTACTTACTTACTTCCGGTAAAACAGGAAGTTCAAAATTGTAAAAAAAATTGGAAACAAATAGGCAATCTACTGCACTATCTCAAAAAGACAAAAAATAGTTATGAAAGTATTAAATCATCAAAAAACAAATTAACAAGCACCTCGAGTCTAATTTTAATTTACCACTGGTCATAAGCCATTATTATAATTCAATTATATATATATTCAGAGGTTTAGATAAGTTTAGTTGAATTATTATAAATGTTCACAAAATAAATTCAATCAAGTCGTATTGTTGAAATGTATCATTCACAATGCAAACCTTCACTGAATAATTTTTCCTTATCTGCCTTTCTAAACTCAATTAAAATAACGTTTAAGAAATATAAATAATTAATCGTTTTTCTCATTTCATCATTGAAGCAAATAAAAATAAGCATTTCCGTAATGTAACAGACCGTGACACGAAACTTAAATACCAAATCTGCGTTATACTGACAGGGTAATTTATCTTTTACTTGTGGTTTATTCCAACATTACAAAAAGAATTGATTCTTCTTTGATGAGTTTGTGTCTAGTTCGAATGCATTTATTTAACTATGCGAAATCTGAATATGTTTTTAAAATTTGCATGAAATACTTCAGACAGTAGTGAAATAATAAAATATGAAAAGATCTACGATCTACGAATGACAACAGAACTGGTGTGTATGATCAAAACCAAAAAAAGGATAGACGTCATTTCAAATGACCCGCTAAAGTACATAGGCCCAAAATGAATGGTAGAACTCACTAAATTTTACTAATGAATCTTAACATCCAAAAGATAATACTTAAATATAGAGTACTTCAAGCCCTGAGAAAAACGTAACGAATGGTGAGAGAAACAGAAAACCAAGTTTCTAACTCTTTCTAAGTTCGCTTCTGAATGGTGCTTGTTTGCGTCAGTCAAGTGATGTCTATCTATTGCTTGCAGGTCTAGACAAAGACGGATGCGTCCACTCGGTTTCCTTTCTCTGTTAACCATCGTTAGGATTCTATTTGTACAGGCTGACACACTCTAACTTGATGTAATAACTCTGTGAATGTGAGCAAAAATCGCCTGTTCGAGAAAAAGACTGGCTAAACTATTTTTTTGAGTTAGGTTCATAAGAGCTATTGGGAAATGAGAGATTTTAAATGTGTCTGATTGTTTACTTAATTCTAACACCTATTTAAAACGATTTTAAATTGTCGATAATATCACGTTAAAATTGTGGATATTATCGATTATCGACTTAAATATGGATACCCATATCGATATTTTCGTCTACTTGTAACACTAATCACAATACCAGTATTTAAAACTGGACATGAAAAATTGCCAGAGAATTATAGATCCATGACGTTACTGGCCTGCAATGCACAAAAATCGTGACTAAACTAGAAAGCGAGGGTAATGGAGTATTATGCTGTTTGACTTAGTGGATAAAAGCATCAAATGAACTACATGCTGGAGGTATTTTATTGGAAGAAGATCTCCTCTCTTTTTAGTCTTGTCACGATATTTGTGAATTGCAGACTACCTCCAGAAGTATAAGCTCTCAGCTCGTATGCGAATGAATCAGTATTGTCCATTGGCAATATATTAAGAAATATTATTTAAGGGGAGGAGGGGGTTGATAAAAATCGCATGTCAACTTTTTAATCAACGCATCTCTGTTTCGTCGATTGCTTTATTACCTAACCTCGCAAATTTCTTCATAAATTACTTAGTGTTTTCCATGCTTCCTTATCCTCGGGTGTTCTCATTAGGAATCGTTTTTAGGGTTCCGTATATACAATATACGGATACCCTTATAATATCACTCCGGATTTCTGCCTCTGTCACATCACAGCCATTTTCTCCTAAACTACTGGACGGAAGAGGTTGAAATTTGGCACCAATGTATAGTTTGGTGACCCGATCAGGAGTACATATGGTAAATGAAAAAATTTTGATTTTAGGGGTACTTTTGGGGGGAAAAA
The DNA here is from genome assembly GCA_034190945.1 of Octodonta nipae. NCBI lineage: Eukaryota > Metazoa > Arthropoda > Insecta > Coleoptera > Chrysomelidae > Octodonta > Octodonta nipae. The sequence goes on from CM067218.1 coordinate 9,564,873, forward strand.
CTAAAAAAATCGAGCGTTCCCCCCCCCCTGATCTCCGAAACTACTGAGCCTAAAATTTTGAAAAAAAATAGGAAATATAGAACGTTGCCCGAATTTTACAGGAAAAATAAGGAGAAACCATTAATATTAATTTTGGGGGGCAAATTATAGAATTAAATAAAAATTTAAAAATAAAAATTTCAAACGCATCATGTAATATATCAAATGAAAGGTCTCATTCTGAGAAACACAAATATATTTTTTTCACATTTAAAAAAAGTATTTAAAAAGATATTAACGAAAATATACCAAAACTATAAAACGTAAAGTTTTGGAAAAAAAATAGTTTTATAAGTTCTAACCTGAAGTTTACTGGAAAAATAAGGAGAAACCTCTACTTTTAATTTTGGGGGGCAAATTACAGAATTAAATGAAAAATATAAAATTAAAATTGTTTCTAACCCATCATGTTATATATCAAATAAAAGGGCTCGTTATGACAAAAACAAATATATTTTTTTCATATTTTTAAAATAAATTAATTAAAAGATATTAACAAAAATATAAAAAATTTTACCCATCCCCCCCTATGCCCGAAACCATGAGCTGAAAAATTTTGAAAAAAACAATGGAGGTATAGCCCCTCACCTGAACTTAACTGGAAAAATAAGGAAAAACCCCTAATATTTTTTTGGGGGCAAATTATAGAATTAAATGGAAAATAAAAAATGATAATTGTTTCTAACAGGTCATGTAATATATCAAATCCCAGGGCTCATTATGAAAACAATAAAAATTTTAATATTCTTAAAATAAATATTTTAAAATATATAAAAAAATATTTAAAAAAATTACACTTTCCCCTTTATTCCCCAAACGATTTTTTTTTGTACAGAAAAAATATATTGGGGGCCAAATTTTAAACGGAAAATAATTTTTTAAACATGAATATTTTAAAATATATTATTTTTCATAAAATATTGTTTACAAGATTTAACAAAAAATTTTGTGGCATTACCCATTCTCCCCGAAATTAACAATTATTCCCCAAACTCTTGAAAAAAATTTTTTGATTTATAAGACTTTGGAATTTCTCATTTTTGTTTATAGGAAAAATATGTCATATATTTCAAAAAAATCCATTGAAAACTAATTCGTTTGGTTTTATTATTTGGGGGTATTATTCCCCAAATAAATAAACGGAAAATAAATTATTAGAAAACCCCCATAGTAATTTTAGGGACAAATTATACAATTAAATGGAAAATAAAGATTCAATTTTCAAACGCATCATGTAATATATCAGATAAAAGGCTCATTATGCGAATTACAAATATATCATATTTTTAATTATTTGTATAAAAGATATTAACAAAAATATTAAACATCGACTTAATTCCCACTTTAGAAACTACACTATTTAAATTTTGAAAAATATATTTTATTTATATTTTTAAATAATTTGAATAACAGATTTAATAATTTATAATTTAAACTTTGATCTATTTTGCCCTTTTTCTTCCAATCTACAGAGCCTCAAAGCTCAGACAGTAGATTATAAAAGGCATGTCTGAAAGTTTATTAGTAAAATGAAACCCTAATGTTACTTTTTGGGGGCCAAATTAGAAAATTAAATACAAATGTATTGTGATAAAAATCAAGCGAATCCTAAAACAGATAAAATAAAAAGTCTATGTGTGGAAAATCAAAGTGTATATTTTTTATAAATTTAAAACGCTTCCTTTTAAAAGATATAAGGGTAAATAGAAGAAAATGCACTCATTCCCTGCTTGTCTGAAACTGGAATATTAGAATCTTGAAGGTGGTACGGAACCATAAGTATGCGAGTTCAACTCGCACTTGACCAAATTATTTTAAATCATTATTTCTAGTGTCCTTTCGTATTCCAAATAAAAAATAGTTTTTATTAAAATTTGATTTTGTTAATTAATGAACAATTTGTTATAAACAATTAAATTTTTGTTTTATTTTTTATAAACTGCAGATATAAATAAAAACAACTATGTATCACATGAATCATAAAAATTTGTTGTTTATTTTTTAGAAAATTTTAAATATTTTACTATTTGTAGGTTCAATCCGATCACTATTATTCAAATAACCTTTAAACTATTATAGATATGAGAAAAACACTTCATGTCATTTTGAACTATTTTAATGTTATTAACAAAATTGACCGATAGCCGGAGTTCTAACTCAATTATTTATTTACTTTTTTGTTATTAATTAATAAAATTGAAAAGAAAAATTTTCAAAGTTTCTAACTTTATCATATTTTTCATTATGAGGAAAGCAATCATTATTAACGTCAGTTTTTAGGAATCTTATCAAGTACAAGTAATAAAAAAATTACTTAACATTTAAAGCGTAGAAAATCATCAAGAAAACCAAAAAATACGTAAACAACTGTGTTAAGCTTTTAAATGATTATTCAATAAATAATAACTCAAGGCTAAACAATGTTTGCCGTAAAAATGTAGGAAAAGCTTTAAAAAAATACCCATTTCAACAATCATTATGAAATGTTTAGAGATCAGGTAAACGATCTTTCATTTTTTTGAAAAATTCGATTGTGTGAAATGAAAAATTGTTCAACAGAATATATTCTCTACAAATTGTTTGTCGAATATTGAGTGATTATATTGAGCTGTTGATTTTCTAACAAACCAGTCAAGAACTTGTATCAGTTGCGCTCCCCTCAAATTATTCAAATCTCGAATAATTATTTATGAAGCTTTACGATGATTTTTCCCTGAATCAAGGCCATAGAATTTTCAAAAATCACTAAAAAGAATTTCTTCTTTAATTCCTTATTTTCCCCCAGCAAATAATGCACATTTATACTCAAATAGATCGTAATAAACCTATTATTAGAGGGTATCCTGATTTCAATGTCACCTAGTAGATTTGATCTCCTTAATCCCTTCAATAATAAACATTTCAAATTTGAATCAGATCAAGAATAACTTTGAATTCAATTGTTGTATTACCGCTTTCAAGTATTATTTCTTTTTTACAAACGAACTTTCGATTGAGAGTTAATAAAAACCAAGTCAACTTTCTAAAACATGAAAATGATATTGTTATTGAAGAAATTTAATATCCATGTAGACAGCATAAAAAATGGCAGTCTATGGACATTAAAGAAATGCAACAAGCACGAATTGTGATTTTATTTGAATGGATTTACATAATAACAACTAAAACGTACATAACTTTTAACCCAAACCGAAGAGATAAATAATGTGTCATTTGTCACATGTCAAGCAATCTGTTAATTGATTGCGCAATATTTATCAATACGAATACAAATCTTAAACTTCAAGGTATTGTTGCAAACTTACATAGATTAATCTAGTCTACAAGTTTAAGTACTTAAACCTTGAAAAATATGCCACATATATCTTTCAGAAAACAACCGTCGGACTATTGTGAAAATAATATTATATTAATGATAGAATTATAATCGACTTCCGGTCGAATTAATTTATTTATATACCTAAACCGGGGTATAACTTCATTGATAAGAGAGTCGAACATTCCCAAAGCAACACAAAACCATCTAATTCCTCGGAGTTACACCTCTCCACGCCTATATGGCCTGCCGAAAATTCATAAAGAACAAGTTCCGTTACGACCGATTGTGAACATAATCGGCTCTCCAACATACTCCATTGCCAGATATTTAGCGGACATTCTTAAGACATTCACGAAAAGCTCCCTCACATGTTTTAAACTCATCCCATTTCGTAACTCTTCTCTCAGAGATACAAATTGAACCCCAAGACATTTTAGTTAGTTTTGATGTGACATCACTGTTCACCAAAGTTCCTATCTCAGACTCCCTATCGATTATTAGAGAACTGCTGTCGGAAGACGGACAAACCTTGGATTTACTCATGTTGATCGAAAAATGTCTTTCGTCGACGTATTTTCTTTATCAAAATAAATATTACATGCAAACTTCTGGTACCCCTATGGGTTCGCCGCTATCACCGGTAGTGGCAAATATCTTTATGGAAGCCTTTGAGACAGTGGCTCTGGAGTCTTCAAGCCACAAACCAAAAATTTGGTTGAGATATGTTGATGACACTTTTGCCATTTGGCCACATGGACAAGAGGCTCTCCAATTGTTCTTTAACCACATTAATACCCAACATTCAAACATCAAATTCACTATGGAAATTGAGTCCAATGGATCTCTGCCCTTTCTAGACGTGTTGGTTTCACGGTTGACAAATGGTGGCCTGGGCCACTCTGTATACAGAAAACCAACACATACCGACGGATATCTGCACGCCCGGTCCCATCATCACCCATCTCAGAAACGGTCAGTCGTGAACTCCCTGGTGCACCGAGCTATATCCATGTCCGAACCCAAAAGTTTGAGAAGGGAATTAGCTTGGGTTGAGAGTAGCCTACTAAACAACGGCTACAGCAAACGAGAGATTCGCAATTCCATTTCTCGTCACCAACATCCCCTTCCTAAGAAAGAATTGTCACCTAATAAATCAGTGGCATATTTGCCATATATCAGCAAGGTCACGGATAGGATTAGGAAGCTTCTCCATAAGCACGAGGTGAAAACAGTCTACAAACCACTATCCAAAATCTCACAAATGTTACCCTCTCAAAAGGATAAACAAAATCCTCTTTCATCTAAAGGTGTTTATTCCATTCCATGCTCGTGTGGGGCAGTATACATCGGTGAAACAGGTCGATCTATAAACACTCGTCTGGATGAGCACAAACGTGGTTTGAAAACGGGCCTGCTTTTAAATTCTGCTGTGGCTGAACATCATCACGAAACGGGCCACCAAATCCTCTTCGACAGCTCCTCTGTAGTGGCCAAATCTCCGTATTATTTCACCAGAAAATTCCGTGAGGCCGTTGAAATCGCCAAAATCCCACAAATTTCAACCGAGACAAAGGTTTTGAACTTTCGTCCATCTGGCAATATTGCATCAACATTTCCACAAAATAAATCACTTACATTATCCACTAATAAAATTCCAGGAACGTATACTAAATTTCATCATAATTATGAAATAATCCCATTAAGTGCCAATTATTATTTATTCGCACCTATTACTCATTTAGAATTTGTACATCATTGTGACAAGTTGAATAAAAAGTGAAGTTTTGAAGTGTTCGTGACAAAAAGATGAAATGAATGGAGTCACCGCAAGGTAAGTTAGATTTGTTTTGTTTTTTTGTCTCATCCTTGAAAAAGCCCCTTATAAGTGTAGGCGAAACGTCGGAAAACTTTGTTTATATTCCGGTTTAGGTATATAAATAAATTAATTCGAAAAAATGACGCGCTCCAAATCCGGAAAAGCAGAATCAGCTGTGTGTTTGTTTGTTAGGCTAAGTTAGGATCTCAGTTAAAGTTAAAAATTCAAATTATACCTGATAACATGAAATCTGTTCCCCCATAAAAGTTTGAAAGTGATTAAAGACGCTTGAAGAGTGAATAGTAATAGTGAAAAACCGGAAGTCACAGGCTGCCTCGCCCCTGTACGTAGTTTACATGTTAAAATAATCTACACGATTTTCCCACTTGTGGCTGGGCAATAAGATCCATAGTATATCAAGTTCATTATTGATCCCTAACAGGATAGATTTAAAAAAGAAAAAAAAAGAATTATAATCACAACAAATAATTACTAAATTTATTTTCTACGAAAGTTACTACTACTGGTCAGAAAAATTAATACTGACCTATAATCTATAATTTACAACTCTAAATATTTTCCTATTGAGCAACTCCAATCACTGGACAGTAAAAGATGGCCATCACATGGTCTGTAAGAGCGTTACCCAATCACTGCCGTGTTTATCATTTGAGAACCAATCCAGCATCTATAATTATGCAGAGGTTTCTGTTGTCGTGGTAGAGCGTTTTGAATTTAACATTTTTTTAACATTGTTAGGTTGCAAACTTTAAAGACAGCAAAGTAAGATTTCAAAGGAAAAATATATCGAATAAACATAAATTTTACTCTAGAATAAATGTATCTAACTGGGTAGGTACATTTTTTATATTCCAACAAATCTGCAAAAACTCAATAATAATTTTCTTTTAAGTAAAGCTTAGTCCCCTGGTTTTAAAAGTCAGAACTTCGCAGCAATGGGACCATGTAATGTAAAATAGACACTCACATTGTCAGAATACATTTATTTTCAGAATGATTTTCAATATAAAAAATTTCAAATATCTTAAGATTCAGTATATTTTGATTAATGTGAAGTTAAATACACTTACCTACCTAGTAACCCATGACGATTTATGTTTTGTGTGGAAAATATAAAGAAATACGAACTGTTATTAATATTAGTTAAATACACTTATTTGTGGACAATTTTTTTCTGTGAATTGAAATTGAAACCTCGAAAATCCTTTGAAAAAAACATTCAACCCACAAAAGCAATGAACTGTCAAAATTTAAATCAAATTTACTGCAGACAGCCATGTATTCAGTGTTGCCAGATCTATCTATTTATCGTTAATTGTGCATAATTTCACTATTTCTTGTAACCTTAGTTAAATTATATAAAGACACTAAATTAAAAGTTTAAGGTTAAAATTAATAAGATATTATCAGAAATAAATTAAACAGGTGCCACATAATTCTGATTTTAGTTGACAAACTATATTTACAACGCAATGAAAATTGCAAACTGCAAACTTGTGAGCGCTCAATAAACGGCGATTATTATGTATTATAATTTTTCGTTTGTTCTATTTCAATAGCAAGACTGTGCAGGATAACTTTAGCCAAGGGTCAAAACTTTTAGTTTTACATTTAATTTAGTTTGTCTCTCACGTTAGAGTCAACCCATCTTATGATTTTCTCTCCAAGCAATCTGGCGGCACTGTTTGACATTGACAGTATGGATGTAAAAAATGTTTTTTTTATTATTTTAACTACTAAACAAAACAAAAATAAAACAAATCGGTTGAGGATTAGCGGAGAAAATGGTACCGAACCGTTTTGTCTTTGCCTATTTATATAATGTACATTTTAATACAAAATGCAGATAAGTCAATCCAACAAACATAAAGTCAGTAATTAATAATAAAAGTAGAAACACTTAAATTACGAATATTGAACTGTTATTGTATGGTACTTTTATTCCAAGGGTGTTTTTCTACTCCTTTAACGGTCATCAAAGCCCTTACAGTTTCACTTAAAACATCACTTACAATATTACTTTATGACGTGAATAATAAATAGTAAGTTAAACTTAAAACCAACTTAATACAATTTGATTCCCGAAGTATGGTGTTATATTAAACCAAAATCTGTTCCTAGAGGTTAAAAATAATCGTATTGAGGAAAAACACGGACTGGTGATCAATTTATGGACACTATTTTTAGCACTTAAAGAATATAAATATCTTGATGATGTCAGTTTATGGACACTTTATTTTTAGCACTTTAAAGATTATAAACAAATATTTTGATGATATAAATAAATAAAAACAGAAACATTTTAAAATTTACATATATATTAGTCAATCGATTTAAATAAAACAAACACTAAATATTACTCCTAGCTTTTGTTAATATTCTCTACTTAAATTGTAGTGAAAAGACTAGCATAGTGAATAAGATTCCGGAAATAATTTTTTGTACCGGATAAGTAGAAACTTTAAAAACAATTTCATTTCAATTTGAATATTTATGTCATTTCGTTGACTCTTATAATTTACTGCATTAAATTTTCAATTTTCTGGAAAACGGGAGGCATAAAAATTGTATGGCACCCCTTAGGGATATGTCTTAACAGAACACAGTTTAAACTGCCTAAATTGATTCAGCTGTTTTAGAGAGACATAGATAAAAGCTAAAAAAAGAGAACTCTTCCTTTCTACAGTCGGATAAAAAGAAATCCTTCAAGAGATAACTTACAAAAAAGATTTTTAAAATTCAATTATATCCGTAATACAATTGTTACATGACACAATTATCATCACAAGTGAAAACCAATCTCCTACATAAACACCATCTTACCTTCTTATCAGCTTTGCAACACTTCCCAAATAAAAAAAAATACTTTTTATTTCTATTTTTCTTCCTTTTTTTAACATTTGATAATGGCTCCAAAAAAGGAGCAGAAACGTCCAGTAATTATAAACAAATTTAGACGTGGTTCTCACCCAGAACCTGCACCAGTTCATGCTTAACCGACTTCAGATATTCTAATTTTGACTGTAGCTTCAAATATTCTGTTATACTTGCTCACTCAAGGGCATTAATTACTACCTTAGGTAATATAATGTCGAACGCTTTCTCGAAGTCTATGAAGATCACTTCGTTAGTTCGACTGATAACTAATACTCTGAGGAACCTACAGCATTGTTCTGGTATGCGTCTGATCCTTTGACATTGCGTCTAGATTTTGGCCAGAATCTTTCATGTTCCTCTGTCATTTTTTTTAGTTTCCTTATGTCTTGCCATTCTTCATGTTCTTAATAGTTGACCACACTTCTTCCTCGAATACTTTTAAGACTTCTTCGGTCAGGTGTTTTGGGGGATTTATGCAGGCCCCTACAGAATTTGGTGACGTCCTCCAATATTTGGTTGCTTTCTGTTATTCAGATGTTTTGGCCTGTTAATACGATTACGTCCCTTTTCCCAGAGTATTAGTCTTTTTGCATTTTCAACCTTTTTGATGTAATATTCTTTGTCGTGCTCTTCGACGTTTCGATATAATTTAAACGTCGGATGTCCAGAGACTTTTTCTATTGTCTTCGCTTCTGTAGTAACGCCTTTCTTTCCCCAGTAAGTGATTCGTCATAAACCAAATTTTATCTGGGGTCGTCTTTGTTCTACATGAAAGGGTTTTCTTTAACCCAGATATGCTCATTGTATCTATTGAACATACTGCAGTTAATAAATCTAGTTTCATTTGACCATAACACCTTTAATGGAAACTGTTGATTGTCAAGGCACATGTGTCTAAACCATGTACAAAACAAAATACGTCGATGTTCGTCACCAGTATGCAAAGTTTGAGAAACTGAAAGTTTGTACGGGTGGAACTTGTGCGCTTTCAGTACCTTAACTACAGTTTGTTGAGATGTGCCAGCTTCTTCCACAATCTCACGAGTTGATGTAGATGGATTTTGATTTACCATTGCCAAAACATTTATTGGTGCTGCTTCGTTAATTTGATTACGTTCCTTTGGTGGTTTAGTAAAAGATCCATATCTGTGTAAACTATCGTAAAGCCTCTTAAATGTACATAGAGCAGGTTGGCAACGGTTGGAAATATCTATGAAAGTAGTCCTCAGCTGCACGCACTGAATTTTTATGGCATATGATATAACATTGCACCATATTCAGTTTTTCTTCCTTATAATATGCCATTTTATCACGAAAACTTGTCATTATCGACTGTCAGTTCAGCACTACTAATGGAATTACCCTCAAATGAGGAAACGTCAAAGTGAAAACAATCTTTTTCATGGCTACCTACGTTGAAAGTGAAAATAAGAGAGAAAAGCATCCATAACTCCGTTATTTTTATGAATAACTATATCGATTATTATATCGTTGAAAAGTTCTAAAAATGTCCGATTTTTTGAGGTTATAGCCAACTATGCTTTCCATTCAAAAAAAGATAATTTTGTGTCATATCTCGGAAACGAGAGTTGTCACGCAAACAAGGATATGACAATCATATTCGGGATACAATTCCCTTCAATTTTGATATTTACACTTTTTTAAAAAAATCAAAAACAATGGACTTAGAGGGATTTGACTAAATCGACAGAATTTCGTTTTTTCAAAATATCTAGTAAGCCATGACTTTTTACAAAAATCCGAAGGTGTCATTAAATTGGGCGAGTAGAACTGCAAATCTTTCCCAATTTAACCATTGCTCTACCTCCGCTAGTTTCCGTGATCCCCATACTGATCATAAAAAAAACTCACCCTGTATATATATATATATATATATATATATATATATATATATATATGTTTTAGGTGGTTTCCGGGAAATTCATCCGCGTAGTTGATAACTGATCCCTGCCGGGATCGATGGTAAAATGACGACGTTTCGGCAGAGTCACATCTGCCCTCTTCAGGTCGGTTCGCATAATTCTCGTAGCCTTCTGCTTTCGCTTCTAGTTACTCGAATACTATATATATATATATTTGTTTTTAAGTTTTCGCGGGCACTAAATGTTTTAGGTGGTTTCGAGTATTAGAGTAACTAGAAGCGAAAGCAGAAGGCTACGAGAATTATGCGGACCGACCTGAAGAGGGCAGATGTGACTCTGCCGAAACGTCGTCATTTTACCATCGATCCCGGCAGGGATCAGTTATCAACTACGCGGATGAATTCCCGGAAACCACCTAAAACATATATATATATATATATATATATATATATATATATATATATATATATATATATATATATATATATATATATATATGTTTTAGAAATGACGACGTTTCGGCAGAGTCACATCTGCCCTCTTCAGGTCGGTCCGCATAATTCTCGTAGCATTCTGCTTTCGCTTCTAGTTACTCGAATACTGAATTCCCGGAAACCACCTAAAACATTTAGTGCCCGCGAAAACTTAAAAACAAACATGATATTAATTGATAACGAAAAATTTTCCAGAATTTCGTCAATGAGTATAAATGAGGTTTTGACTTGAAAATAACATCTCCGTCAAATTACCCTCATAGTTTATAATTTAGTGAAACGCTTCGACATAGTGATTTAAATTGTGGAAAAAACAACGTAATAATATAAATTATTTAAATAATTCAATTATTACTGTAATACTTTTGATACATGACGAGTTATGTATAGGAAACAATTATCATCAAAACTGATAACAAATCTCCGACATAAACATCCTCTTACCTTAATATCCGCTTTGCAACACTTCCCAAAACAAAAAAGTACTTCCAAAACTGGTATAAACACTCAAATAAACAAAAAAGTATTAAATCACATCCACTGAAAACAACATTAGTCTATAATATAACTCCAGCGTCTTCATACACACACACTCACAACGAAAAAAAAAACACCGCTGAAAACTCCAAGTTAGTAACAACACCGAATCGACGTCGATATGTTAAACGACTGAAGAGCGAGAAAGATTAACTTTTGTTTTGTTGCAAGCAAGCCGCTACGAAACGACCGGCCCTGAAAGATCATGAAATAGGCAGGAAGGAAGGTGCTGCCTGCTGCCGAGAACACGGAGCCGCGAGAAGGGAGAAGCTAGCGGCAAGGTCGATTTCTGCTGGTTTTCGTATTAACCTCGTGACCATGGCTATGGCTATGGTTGTGCTGTAGATGCTTGTAAGCGGAATCTTTTCAGATTTGTAATTTATAACAATATAACGAGAGTGTTTATGGTCGTGAGATCGAACATTAAAGGAATTATTACTGAAATTGTTCAAACCATTAAGTTCTGAAAATTGTATTTTGAAATAGACAATTAAAAATTTTTGGAAAGGTAATGACTTGTTCTTGTTTGCCTAAATCATCAACTGCAGTGAAAATGTGTAGCTACCAGGAAATGGACAATCATCTATGTTTAACCGACTTCCAAAAAGGAGGAGGTTATCAATTCGTCACGTATATATTTTTTGTATGTATGTTACCTGATTTCTTCTGTGGTGAACCGTTTTGAATGAATATGGTCTTGTTTAATAGAGTATATATCCGGATTGGTGAAACTTCAAATTTTGGAAAAGAATTCTATTGGTAAAGTGATGAAATTTGTGAATGAACACATGCGTCATGGAAATCGACCATTATCACTAACATATTGGTCGATTTTTCGAAAACTCCTTATGGATGTGTACAGTTCTTTAGCGTTTAATCTATTAAGGAAGATCCCTAGGTGATCTCATATACTTTTCTGCGACGTGCAACTTGTAGTTTTGCAGAAAATCACCAAAAATTCCAAAATTCTAATCAAAAATTTCATCGAAATGACATAAGGGACATTTTCTCATAAATATTTTAATTTCACCGTAATAATGCGGGAATTTTAGAAACTGGAAGTTTTAATTGCGAATCTGAAAATTTTCTATCTAAATCTCAAGCATATAGGTAGTAAAGCATAGTATTTTCGGCTCCTTAAATCAGTGAGTACCAAGCTCGTTTTGTTTGTATACCAGGCAAATACCTATTTAAATGCAAATTTTTCCATTTTGCGAAGACGGTACTTTTGGTTGTCACATTCTCCCGGCCTAATAGAAAAATCAGTGACAACTCTAAAAACTGCTATTTGGTGCGTTTATACACAGGGTGTTTAGTTATAGCAAACAAAATCACAAAGTAAAGTGATAGAAGTAGTTGCATTTATATGATGATTGGAATATAAGACGAAGTGGTCCATAGGCAGCCGTATAGACAGGATGGTTGGAATATATGCTGGAGTATAAAAATGTTGGAAAAAATGTGAAAATTATATAGGGTGATTAAAAAACTGTTATATGATGTGGACGTACACAAATCATATACAGGATGGTTGAAACATATGCTAGTGTTGAATTATATTTATACAGTGTAATTAAAAAATTATTTATTTTAGAGCCCTTAAGAAGTTGCATAAATTATGGAGAGGAATTAATGTTACACAGAGCGATAATATAAGATGTTAAAAATGAAATAATTTATGGGGTAGCCCCCAATGAGTTATATACTATGGTTGAAATATAGGACGGATTTGACTCCATAAATATGGGATCGATTCTCCTCCGTCCTATAGCTTACAGAAGGCAGCTCACAAATTTATGCTTGTCCGTGGGCACTCGTATGTACAGGATGGTTAGTACATACAATGGAATTATCTATAGGTATAGAGAGTTGTCAAAAAAAGTTGAAGAAAGGTTACATGGCGTGATCCTTAAAGCATAAATATATTTTGGGCTTATTAAGTCAACGCGTACTAGTACATTTTGTTCGTAAACATTTACCTGTCAATTTAAATGAAAATGTATCATTGTGTACGAGTGAGGCTTTCGATGATACCTGGTCCTGTCTATTAAGGTTATACAAACAGAATGAAAGCTACCTGAGTTCAAATAAACTAAAAAGGTGAAAATAAAACATTTTTTAAAAAATATAACCGACTTCCACCTATAACTAATAAGCTAAAAATAATTATAACAAAATACAACTCTAGCAAATAAGTTAAATTAAAAGGTGCTCATTCTGTACAAATTAATTATCTACCAATCTAGTATATTTTTGAAGTCGGTACCAAGCAGCAATCAAGTAGTAGATAAGTACGCAATGGAGGATTTTCGATTTGCACTCTGGACATATTTTGACACATTTTTTGGTATTTTAAAATTCTTGCTATTTGTGTCATTTTATAAAACTTAAGATGTTTTTGACATTTTTTCATTTTTTGTGGACTTGTTTTGATCTTTTTACGCAATGACACCATTTTAATCTCATCCAGCTGCATGTTCGATTACGTGCGTTTTTAATTAATAAAAATTTATTACTTGGAAAATATAAAAAATCGAACAAATTTAGTTTTGTTATTTTTTCTTTCTATGCACACAATTTCCCAGCTGGACGCCGAATTTCTACGTCATCTGGAAGTGGGTTAGACTTTTTATTTAGACTGTCTATTTCGTATTTTAAACAAGTTAACCCCAAATAAAGACAGAATGTCAAAATAACAACATTTATGTAACTATATTCTCGCTTCAACGAAATCGACCGTATTTATATACATCATAACGATCTTCTCGGATGTTATTGAAGCATCTAATTCCCTATGGATATTTTCATTTGAATTGTTCCCATTCTGTTGACCAGCACATGCATATCAACGAACAGCACATTGTTCTTGTAAGGCATACATCTCTTGCAACCCTACCAACAAAATCGAAATAAACCCAATTATTTTGTATATTAAAATCTTCACCTAACCTAATTGTGTGGATTGCCACAATGAAGCTCTATTAATATTATTTTGTATTCACTATTAATATCATTTGCTTCCTTAATTATTTCATCCATAAATGTTATGAAAAGTTTCTGTTGTTTTTTACATTATCATTATTAGTCTGATTATTTTCTATTAAGAGATTTTTAAGTGACAAAAAATTCAATAGCAAACCGCTTTCACCATAAAGTAACTGATAGTTTACAAGTCATAACTGACATAATTTTAACAGCAAACTCGTAGTAGTAAATTACTTGAACATTAAGAATCCCCAAAATAATGTGATTTTTTTGTTTTTTTTTTTCTTATAATTTGAAAACTTATGTTGCTTTCTGATAGGACCTATGGGAAAGTTGGAGCGAATCAGAAAATCTTCAAAATGAGTGTTCATAAATCTTGCTTGCAGCTTTTCTCAGAGATAAAAGTCGAAAAAACGCTAACAAGTTAATGTTTTTAAAGAATTCATAACTTGCTTGTAATAAAAGCTAGAACCTTAATCTTCCTCCTAATGATAATAAACTGAGGAGGATGAAACATATAATTATATTTATCGTAATTTTTATCATGTCTCCCGAACTCAAGAAAATACTAAATCCACCCATGTGTATTTATTATTACTTCCAAGACAAATTGAAGTGGAATAAAATATCTTTATTATATACCTAATGGGACTTAACTCTTTCAAATTCTTCTAATTTGACAGCTGTTTAACTATAATACATGATTTTTAGAATTTTTTGTGCTACCTGTATATCTAAAAACAACACATTTTCTAATGTCAAATTAAATGTCATAAATCAAATTTTCATTTTGCAATTTACATCAATAAATCTAAAGCCATTGACAACGAAGTCGGAATGGACTTTGAAACGTTTGGTTTGCCTTCAATACACTTCGTTTTATTTCTATTGTGGTGTTATTGCCCAAAAAAAACATAAAAGTAATCAAGAATATGCCACAAACAACATTTAGAAGACAACCAGTTCTTAGGACACTACTTTTTCTGCTTCTTCTTTGATGATTTCCTTTCTTAATTACGAATTCTTCCTCCTCGTTTGTATTTGGATGTACTTAACTCTCCATTTGTGCTTATAATTTGATTCAGAATTAATTATTTTCGTTGCTACAATTTTTAATAACATTGTCGAATTGTCGAAAAGAATAATTTATAAATAAAAATAAATTCCCTTTTCTAAAGTCTGTTGAAAATGACGTTTTTAATCCAGCATTTCAAAATGATTTAACCACATCATAACCAAACAATTAAAAAGTCAGTCACTAAAATGTCAAATTTTCCGTTCTTGAAATGAACGTCGATGTAATATAAACTTTTATCGGATATGAACAGTAAATCAAACACAAAAACCTAAAATCGAAAATGTTCGATCGGTCGAAGCAACATTCTAATCCGTGAAATGTGTAATACGTTCGAATCCAAATACAAAGTATTGGAAAAAATCGGCGAGGGCTCATTCTCTGAAGTGCTAAAATGTGAACATAGATCCACCAGAGTCGGTTATGCTGCCAAACGCCTCAAAAAGGTATACAAATCTGAAAACGGCATAGCTAACTGTCCAGAGCTCATCGCTGCTCACAAGGTTCCGTACCATCCAAATTTGCTCAACATGCTGGAGTACCATTACGATTCGTTTTATGGGCGAGTCATTTTCATTTTCGAGCTGATGGATATGAGCATGTATGACTACCTGAAAACAAAAAGAAAAGGCCTATCGGAGTTCAGAGCTCGAAATTATTTGTACCAAATGTTGAGCGGACTTGAACATTTACATACGCATGGACTATTTCATCGAGATATAAAACCAGAAAACGTCCTAATCAAATTTCCTTCCATATTATATTCACCGCTGTCCCAAGCGCTGCCAAGTGAAACAGTAAAATTAGCTGATTTGGGATCAATTAGAGGAGTATTTAGTGAACCTCCATACACTGAGTACATTTCAACCAGGTGGTATAGATCTCCTGAATGTCTGCTAACTGCAGGATATTATGGTCCAAAAATGGACATCTGGGCAGCTGGATGTGTATTCTATGAGATGCTCACGCTGAAGCCACTGTTTCCTGGGTGCAACGAAATCGACCAACTCCACAAAATTCATCAAGTTTTGGGATCCCCATCGATTCAATATCTTCATCGATTGAAATCCCAATCACAGAATTGCGTAAACTTTCCAAAATTGAAAGGCTGCGGTCTGGACATGTTCTTACCATTCCTGACAAGGAACGGAAGAAGTGTGATGCGTCTTATGGTGGAATACGACAGCGAGAAACGAATCAACGTCAAACGATTGCTCAAAAACTCATACTTTGATGAATTTAGAAGCCCTCCAGTTGTGGTTAGAGTTCACAAGCCGCGACCAATTCCGCACAGCTGCAAACGAAGCATTGGTGATGACGCCAGTTTTCCAGTCACTTATCCAAACGTAAGGAAAAAGAGTGTTAAAAGGGAAAACTATGCAGATGAACTTCAAAGAAGCAAAGACAACTCGTTGAGTTCCTTGAAGTCAGTCACGAACCAAAGAATATCTTTGGGTTCTATAAACGAAAGTAAATGTCGTTACAGTGGCAGATCTAGCAACAAATCCAGCACAAAAAGCTCGATGGATTACAATTCTTCCACTCAAAGTAATCGGAGAACCATTTTCAATATCACATCCTTACCATTGGTTCAGTATAAAGTCCACAAAATGGATGAACGCTACACGCCTCTGCGCATTACACCTGTAAAGACACACAACGCTTTCGAGGCGGGAGTGATTAAGAATTGCATCAAAAAGTCCTTGAAATCCAAAAGTGCGCTGGAAACTGGGCACAATCATGTTCTAGATACGCATTTCAGCTCGAAATCATGTATCGTTCCGAAACAGAAGTTGTATCAGAAAATTGTTTGTGAGTCGAAAAATATGTGCAAATTAAGAAAAAAAATGTATTAAATAAAACACAATATTTGTGAGTTACTATTCATACATACATTTCAGAATTTACAGAAAGGAACATAAAACTAAACAGGGGCTAATCTTATTGATGAAAACCTTTCTAGAGGTGATGGATAGGATAACATTAAGAACTAACTAGTACGTTAATATCAAGTCTCACTGATGTAGAGTTAACGTTGTGTTTATACTTGCTGAGCAAAATCCCGGAAATACACATTTACAGGGTGTTTCAAAAGTAATGTAAAATATTTAAGGATTCATGAAACAAACTTTATATGAACATATGTCCTAAATGAATATTTGGAGATGGTAAAGAGTATGGTAAAGTTTTCAAAACATAATCTTCTTGTTATACTATACTAGCGGTCGCCCAGTGGTCTATATGAATTTGCATATTGCCAACAGTTTTTTCTACTATCATACACTTTTTGGTGTACTTATACAAAATAGCCTATTATTCGGTGTATATATCGCTCAACATCAAATTGAGGTTGGCCTTTTTCTCATCGATGTCGTCTAACCCATATACTTAATACTGATATAGAGCTATTGCCCGTAAGCGGAAGGGTCACTGACTAAGAGAGACAGCAGATTATATCGTGTTACTGTACCTAAACCGTTTTGCGCTAGCGTTGCCAAGAATCAAACAGAGAGAAAACATAATCAACAAGAGAAGAGCCAATTGAGGCATTTTCCAACATGCGCATAAGATCCGAAGTACAGTAATGCGTTATAGACATATATACGTCTGGACTGTGATGTTAGCGCCTTCCTCTAGACTCTGCTAGCAGTATATTAATTGATAAAAAAAGTTTACATGAAAAAACATTTAACAAACTTGCTTTACCAGAGCAATATGAAATCTAAACATCTTTGGGTATTATGAGTTCTCTGTCTCTGAATATAATTTCTGAAAGGAATATTTTTTTCTCAAATTACATTTCAACTGGCCTAAATGTAATAAAATATTTTAGATTCAATGAATAATTTGGCCAAGTGCGAGTTGGATTCGCATACTAAGATCTATTATTTAATTGCCTACAAGTTTGCTTCAAATTTCAATTTTCAAAATGATTACCTAGAAATGTTTTTCAAAATATCATATAAACTATGTGTTTTAAAATTATAAAAAACGTACACTTCTATTTGATCTATTAGACAAGGCCACTTGATGTTGAAAAAATACTATTTGCCCCCAAAATTAAGATTACGATTGGTGCTTAATTTTTTTCTAAAAACTTTGAAAGAGGTCTTATAGAATCCAATATTTTTCTAAATTTCATAAATAAATAGGGAATATTTTAAACATTTTCTTTAATAACTATTTTATTTCTAACTGACTTCCAAAAAGGAGGAGGTTATCAATACGTCGCGTATTTTTTTTTGTATGTATGTTACCTGATTTCTTCTCCTGTGGTGAACCGTTTTGAACGAATATGGTCTTGTTTAATAGAGTATATATCCGAATTGGTGAAACTTCAAATTTGGGAGAAGAATTCTATTGGTAAAGTGATAAAATTTGTGAATGAACACATGCGTGCATGGAAATCGACCAATATCCCTAACATATTGGTGGATTTTTCGAAAACTCCTTATGTATATAGTTTTTTAACGTTTAATCTATTAAGGAAGATCCCTAAGTGATCTCATATACTTTTCTGCGACGTGCAACTTGCAGTTTTGCAGAAAATTGCCGAAAATTCCAAAATTCTTATCAAAAATTTCATCGAAATGATATAAAGGACATTTCCTCATAAATATTTTAATTCCAACGTAATTGTGCGGGAATTTTATTTTTTCTATGTACATATCAAGCATATAGGTAGCAAAGCATAGTATTTTCGGCTCCTTAAATCAATAAGTACCAAGCTCATTTTGTTTGTATACCAGGCAAATACCTATTTAAATGAAAATTTTTCTATTTTGCGAAGACGGTGCTTTTGGTCGTCACATTCTCCCGGCCTAATAGAAAATTCAGTGACAACACATGTCAAATTCTAAACTGCTATTTGATGCATTTATATACAGGATGTTTAGTTATAGCAAACAAAATCACAAATTGGTGATAGAAGGAGTTGCATTTATATGATGAATGAAATATAGGTAAGGGCGTTTAGCCGTATATACAGGATGTTTAGTGGTATAAAAATGTTGAAAAATATGTGAAATTAAAATTATATAGGGTGATTAAAAAAACTGTAAACCAATCATATACAGGATGGTTGAAATATATGCTGAAGTTGAATTATATTTATACAGTGTTATTAACAAATTATTTATTTTATAGCCCATAAGAAGTTGTATAAAGTATGGAGAGGAATTAATGTTACACAGGACGATAATATAAAATGTTAAAAATGAAATAATTTATGGGGTAACCCAGAAGGAGTTATTACTATGGTTGAAATAGAGGACGGATTTGACTCCATAAATATGGGATGGATTCTACTCCGTCCTATAATTTACAAAAGGCAGCAAACACATTTATGCTTGTCAGTGGGCAGTCGTCTGTACAGGATGGTTGGTACATAAGGGGAGTGGAATTATCTATAGTTATACAGAAATGTCAAAAAAAGTTTAACAAAGTTAACATGGCGTGTTCCATAAGGCATAAATATATTTTGGGCTTATTATGTCAATGCGTACTAGTACATTTTGTTCGTAAACATTTACCAGTCAATTTAAATGAAAATGTATCATTGTGTAATGTTGAGGCTTTCGATGTTACCTGGTCCTGTCTGTTAAGGTTATACATACAAAATAAAAAATAAAGAATGAAAACTACCTGGGTTCAAAAAAACTAAAAAGTTGAAAACAAAACATTTAAAATATATATATATATATATATATATATATGTTATATGAGAAGTGCACTAACTTACAATTTACACGTTAAAGTTACCATAGGTGCTTGAACCGTAATTGACTTCACACAAGTATCATATTACAACTTCCTAGAATTCTTAGAAATCACGTAGACGCTTTGTTCACATGAAAACTGATGACATAGCGTCAGCATTTTTACGTTATAAATGTAACCGAAAACAATTCTCAGTGTTCATTATCTTCATATAACTTCATACATATAATATTGTCTTTGTAACTTAAACATATTAATTTTTTGTAATAAATATATTTTTTTAAAAAGTGAATTTAGTGAAACCAAATCTAAAAGTGGCGCAGTCAGTAGGATATTCCAGACGTAATTAGAAGAAGAAACAGTCTAACTAATTACGGTGGTTTCCTAACCTTCGCGGATACAAAGAACCTACTTGGACACCAACTACCGAGCTCAACAAGGGAACAAGCAGCGGCTAACCAGTGTTCAGTGACGGATAGAACAAGTCCTATGATAGGAATAATCACGTAAGCGTTTAAAAAAAGTTACAATATTTAATAATTGTTGAACAAACAGTTCTATCATTTTTCCTAATTTAAATGAACCATCCTAAATATTTACCCAAGAACGAATTTTGATATTTTATTTTGATAGTTTAAGATATTCTAAATATTTATTTATGTTTATACCTTTATTTAACTTATACTTATTTTAGAACCAGTAACAAAAATTTATTTCTCATATTTTTCTTCATTTTAATTACAATAACAATTGTTTACTTCGCATTTTCCAAGCTTTGTATTTTCCTAATATTGCACAATCTTGAGTAAAATTACAAAATGCCAGAAACTAGAGCTGTAGCACAAAATGTAGAGCCCTACAAGCTCTCAGAAATTTTCGCCATTATTCCCGAATACGATGGGAACCCAATATTTTTAAACACTTTTATCTGTTCTTGCAATACCGCATATAATATGGCATCTGATAATCAACAAGTTCTGTTAATTCTCCACATTAAGAATAAGCTCCGTGGACGAGCGGCTGAACTAGTTAATTCACGTGACCCCAGCCATTTAGCAGATATTCAAAGTCTATTAGAAAATCATTTTGGAGATCCAAGGGATCTCTCCGCCCTTATTCAAGACCTCCAAAGAATGAGGCAATTACCCAACGAATCTCCATTGACATTTTCAGCTAGGCTTCAAACACATCAAGCAAAAATGTTATCAGCTGTCAATAAACAAAATTTAACTGTAAAGGAGAAACAGGCCCAGATTGACTTAATTGAGTCAATGGCTCTAACTAGCCTACTTACGGGTCTAGAGCCGAAAATTGGCCAAATTGTGCGAGCCAGTGATCCCAGAGATATCCTGACGGCCATTTCCCGTATTAAAAGAGAATTACAGCTGTCCAATCTGGAAACTCAAAAATTCTCAGTCAACCGAAATGCACCCCAACAGACTCGTAAACCGAATAATGGTCCACCCCCAAAACAATGTTCGTTTTGCAAAAGAATAGGACATTTCAGCAGCGAATGCCTCATCAGAATGAGACAATCCCAAAATTCTCACCCAAATTACTCGGGCCATCGCCCATATTATGCGAATCAGTCTGCTAATCAACCTATGAATTTTAATAATAGGCCTCAGTTTTCTCACCACCAACAACAACCCTCAACAAGTAGACCAACCCCAACTTCTAGTAATTTCAAACCAAATCCGAGTTTTTTCAAACAACAACAGAAAACTCATCACTTAAACAACGAACAATTCGATCCGTATGAACATAACTATGATTTTTCTTACAATGAGCAACAGAACTTTCAAACACCAACTGAATACAAAACCGTACCAGACTATTATTACCCTGATACACAAAAACACGACAAATTCGAATATCATTCCAGCGAAAATGTTTGTAATGATAATTATAACCAACAATACGATGAATATTACGATAGCGAACAGTTTTCTTTCCGACAAAATTTTCAGACTACCCCGGTAGAAACAAAACCCCCCGATCACGAGATCTCCGATCTCCAAACACAAATTCAAACGATGAACTTGGACGATTTCAATCCAAACCTAAACTTTCCCGAACAGAATTTCCTGTAAGGCCACTTCTTTCGGTCAATTCGAAAAACCTTTACTACATCACCGACTCTTCCAATACATACCAACTCCTTATTGACACCGGAGCAGGACTATCAATATTTAAGCCCGAAACTTGCCAACGATTTAAACAACGATTTCCCGAAAACGTAGTCATCCAAGGAATCACTGATCAGAAAATCTTAATAAACGAATCCACCCTTGTACCTTTCAACGTCGCCGACCCACACAAGGTATATATTTGCAACATCGACATTGAATTCGACGGATTACTGGGTTCAGATTTCCTTGAACATTATAACTGCGTTATAGACTTTAACAACAAACAACTTGTGACTAATTTTAAAACTTTACCTCTCTACAAAGTTACGGATGATACGGTCATGCGTACTCAGAACCCTTCAACTTTCAATAACTGCATCCCTGTTAATACAATCTCTATAGAACCCCGAACAGAACAAATATGTAAATTAAAATGTAACCTCACTAATACGGAGGCTTTCCTATCATCCGCCGAAATAGAAAAAGTTTATCTTCCCCGTGCCCTTGTTAAAATTAATGAAAAAGGCGAATTTCTTACTTCAGTTTTAAATGCAAATGCTATCCCCAAAACTGTTAATTTCGACAATTTGGAACTCGAACCGATAACCAATTTTTCCGTAAACATTCTTTCCGAAAATTACTCACAAAACTTAATCCAGCCTGATAGACAAACTACAATTATGGAACAACTTCGTTTAGAACATCTGAACGATGAGGAAGCCGAACTTATTTCTCAACTTTGCCTCGAATATTCCGACATATTCTATTTAGAAGGTGACCAACTGACTTTTACAAACGAAATCAAACATTCAATAGACACTAATAACGCGAAACCTTCTTTCACAAAGTCATATCGGTATCCCCAAATACACAAACAAGAGGTAAAAAGTCAGATATCAAAGATGCTTGACCAAGGCATTATACGTCCGTCTAATTCGCCGTGGTCATCCCCAGTTTGGGTAGTTCCCAAAAAACTAGACGCATCTGGTACCCAAAAATGGCGTGTCGTCGTCGATTATCGTAAACTAAACGAACTTACTGTTGACGACAAATACCCCCTACCGAACATTTCGGATTTACTTGACCAACTTGGCAAATGCCAATACTTCACCACTCTCGACTTAGCTTCAGGGTTTCACCAAATCGAAATCGATATAAAAGACATCCAAAAAACAGCATTCACAGTTGATAATGGTCATTTTGAATTCGTTAGAATGCCCTTCGGTCTTAAAAACGCTCCATCCACCTTCCAAAGGGTAATGGATAATATTCTTTTAGGTGTTCAAAACGAGAGATGTTTAGTCTATATGGACGACATAATCGTTTATTCTCCGACTATACATGAGCACATAGCCCGACTTTCTGAAGTTTTCAAACCATTGCGAAAAGCTAATCTAAAGATCCAACCCGACAAATGCGAGTTTCTTCGCAAAGAGGTCGCGTATCTTGGCCACCTTATAACTCCCGAAGGCGTGAAGCCTAACCCCTCAAAGGTAGATTGTATCTTAAATTTTCCCCAACCAAAAACCCAAAAGATATCAAGTCCTTCTTAGGGTTAGCTGGTTATTACAGGCGATTCATCCCCAATTTCGCCAAGATTTCAAAACCTTTGACAAGATTACTTCAAAAAGACACACCTTTCCAGTTTGATTCAGAATGTGTCAAATCTTTTGACGAATTAAAAAGAGCCCTTACTTCTACTCCCATACTCATATACCCTAATTTTGAAGAGCCATTTATTCTTACAACCGACGCCAGTTCATTTGCTATCGGCGCAGTACTCTCTCAAGGCCCCGTAGGTAAAGATTTACCCGTAGCCTATGCCTCCAGAACTCTCTGCAATGCTGAAACTAAGTATTCAACCATAGAACGAGAACTCCTTGCAATAGTGTGGGCGGTTAAACACTTTCGTCCGATAATTTTTGGCCGTAAGTTTTTACTTCTGACCGATCACCGCCCGTTAACTTGGCTGTTTTCTATAAAGGATCCTGGAAGTAGACTTGCAAGATGGCGCCTTAAGCTCGAGGAGTACGACTATCAAATAATTTACAAACCCGGTAAAGTAAATAAAAATGCCGACGCTCTCTCTCGCATTAAAGTTAACAACTTTAATGAATACATATCATTTCAAGCAAACAATCACCTAACACCATTTACAGTACTCCCAACAAACGAAACTGACGATGACTCACAAGAACCCCAGACAAGAAGTCCCATTAATCTCCAACAAATCTCTGAAGAATTTAGAACTTTTGTCGAGCGATATCAAACTGTCTCGCTCATAGATTACGACAAAATTCAATTTTCTAATTGCCAACTCTTAGACCGAGAAAACAAAAACATCTTAGTATTTCCCCAAGGCTCTCTCATGAAAGATTTTCACCATGACATCATCGAAGACATTTTCGAGGAAAATGCTGATTTCCGTACCCCTAGAGTAAATGTCTTTGCTAGCAAAAGTGTCAGAAAAAGACGTTATTACATCGTCCCTCTCCCTTCTGACCCAGAAGTAGTCAACGAAATTCTTTTCGCATCTTTGTATAATAGTAGAGATGTGTTCACTGAAAACCAAGTATTCTGTGTTGAGAATAACATTGAACTGCCCATTTTGGAAATGCTTTCGTTTATCTTTTCCGAAATCGATATCAAATGGAAAGTTTGCCAAAATATTGTCCAAACGGTTGAGAAAGACCAAATACCTATCATTCTCGACCAATTCCATAACGGCAAAAATAATATACACCGAGGTATCAACGAAACTATCCGCAGAATAAAAGAAAAATACAATTGGCAAGGACTGACTAAGGACGTTGACAATTTTATCAAAAACTGTCAAACTTGCTAGAGAGCAAAAGTTTACCGGAAAAATCTCGACAGCCCACTTGTCATTACTGAAACCCCACGGACACCCTTTGAACGTGTCAACATCGATATCCTAGAAGTCCCGACAAAAAACTACGCATTGACTATCAGGGACGAACTAACAAAATTCTCTCAGGCCTACCCCATAACTGACAAATCCGCAAAAACCGTTGTTAGTACTTTACTACTATATTTCCAACACTTCGGTACCCCATTACGGATACACTGTGATTATGGCAGGGAATTCGACAACGCTCTGATGAGAGATTTGTGTAAGCTATTTGATATCAAACTGTCCTATTCTAGTGTGGGACATCCCCAGTCGAATGGTTCATTAGAACGATTCCACTCGACCTTACTAGACATGATTAGAATCCACAAATTAGAAAATCCCGACGAACACCCCTTCAACATCCTTCCTTATGCAATCATCGCATACAACAACTCCGCAAACAAAACTCACGGATTCACTCCTTACGAACTTGTTTACGGACATACTTCGAGTAGGACTCCCGAAACTCTATACAACCAACAATCATTGATAACTAAATACATCCGAGATCTCAACAACCGTATCACACACTATTATAAAATCGCTCGTGAAAGAACAGAAGTTCAGAAGCACAAAGCGAAAGCCCGATTCGATAAACATGTTTCCGAAAATCTCCCGAATTATCAAATAGGCGATAAAGTCTATATCAAAGAATCCCAAATCAAGGACAAACTCCAAAATAAATTCAATGGTCCTTTCGAAATCCTGGAGATTCACAAAAATTCCGCGACATTACTAAATCCAAAAACCAAACAAAAAACTAAAGTAAATTTCGACAGGATGAAACCTTTCTCAGAAAGTTAATTTCTGTTTCAGGTTGTGCCTGCTGTTCGGATTAGCAGTAACCCAATATCAAGTCGAACCTATAAATAACACATTAGGGATATACTACCACAACGAAGCCCAAATAACCGTTTCTAACAATAAATGGACACTTTTGGTCCACAAAAATATTTCGGCCCTCGAACACGTTTTCACGACAAATAATAGACTTTTACAAACACTTATCGAAACTGTTAACTATAAATCTTTCGCAATGAATTACTTCCGCTCAGATGTACAAACTCATATAAATCTTCTAAACCAAATATCCACCACAATTAAAGACAAATTTATCGAAATAAATATGGACACCAAAAGACCAAAACGCGGCATACTTGATGGCGCAGGTACTCTTTTCAAAGCAATTACCGGAAACTTAGACGCGGATGACGGTAAATATTTTACTGATAGTATCACTAGGCTCAATCAAGGTCAATTACAAATAGAAAATTTACTCAAAAACCAAATCAGTGTAACTACCTCTCTCATTAAAAACTTTAACGAGACCGTCCAAAAACTGCAAATTGACGAAAAACTC
This sequence comes from Octodonta nipae, assembly GCA_034190945.1. Lineage (NCBI taxonomy): Eukaryota > Metazoa > Arthropoda > Insecta > Coleoptera > Chrysomelidae > Octodonta > Octodonta nipae. The sequence continues at coordinate 9,591,044 of CM067218.1, forward strand.
TTTAACAGCAATATGAAAAAACTAGAAACTACAATCGGAAAAATTAACGATAAAGTCGGCTATATCGAAACGAAACTTATGTTGCTCGAATTATGCGAGAAACTAATGGAGAATTACCTTTACTTGGAAGATAGCCTAAATGATGTGCTAAATTCAATTACTTTCGCGCGTCTTAAAATCATACATACATCTATTTTAACGCCGGAACATCTCATTACGGCATTGCAAGAAATATCGCAAAACCTAATAAAAAACAATCTTCCACTACCAATAAAATACTCAAGCATTGGACAATACTTGGAAATTATCGAGTTAGAAGCTTTCCAAACAAACTCTGATCTTATTTTTGTCTTAAGAATTCCATTAGTAGAACAACAACCATACACCCTTTTCCGGTTATACCCTATCCCAATTTACGATGACAGAACTGGATTACATCACCTTTTGTCTTTTACTCAAAAGTACCTCGCGAAAAACGAAGACTCTTTAATGTTTATTTCAATCAAGGACTTGAGCGCGTGTAAACCGCTTGCTATCGGAAGAAAATTGTGTCCCGACCTATACGCCTATCCTATAGACTCTAACGCACCGTGTGAAGTGCAACTTCTGAAAAGTATTCAAAATGTGCCGGACAATTGCAGGAGTGCAGTAATTTTTAGTCAGGGTTACAGTGTCCAAAAACTTGAACAGAATATGTGGCTTGTCGTGACCTCCGAACCTTTACGTGTTGTGGTGAGTTGCAATCAAAAGAACTCAACAACTTTAACTCTAGTGCGCAACTCCATTCTAAAACTTCAATCGGAGTGTAGTGCCTTTGTAGGTGTTACTAAGGTCCAGGCTGAGTCTGGAAAAGAAACAGCCCTTTCCGAAGTCTATCACACAGTTACAGTACCTTACAACTGTTGCGATACAGTTCCAGAAAAGGTACAAATTCCCGAGCTGAAACCCTTCGACATAAGCAGCATCAACGTGGAGGAACTGGACGTTGCGAACCATAAGTTAGAACAGTACTCCAGAGACCTAGATGGTCTTATAAATCAGCCTTTCCTAACCAAGAACATCTCTTGGTTTACGTATACGACAATAGCTGTCGTCATGATCATTTCAGCGATCATGATTTTTAACATCATCAAAAAGAAAATTGAGGAGCGCCCAAAAGCCCAAGAAAATACCGACCAACCGACGACGCCTTCATCGTCTCTAAGAATGCTGCCTAAAATAAGGCCAGTATTAAAACCAAACCCGATCACAGAGACAACTGTATAAACATTTCTTTTATAATAATGATTTTTTTTTGTATGTTTACCCATATTTTATGTATTACTTTTTTTATTTTATTTACTAACCATTTATCGTTGTTATATTATATACGTTTGATTTTTGACTTATTATCGACACTAACATATTTTATACTAACAATTTTAATTTCATTTCCGAATTACCTTTGTAATGCTAATACTACCATTTGATATTCCTAGCGATATTCTGCTATTTACAGATGTTTCATTTTTATTAAAAAGTTGATGTAAAGCATCAACTTTTCATGTATAAGGGGAGTTGTTATATGAGAAGTGCACTAACTTACAATTTACACGTTAAAGTTACCATAGGTGCTTGAACCGTAATTGACTTCACACAAGTATCATATTACAACTTCCTAGAATTCTTAGAAATCACGTAGACGCTTTGTTCACATGAAAACTGATGACATAGCGTCCGCATTTTTACGTTATAAATGTAACCGAAAACAATTCTCAGTGTTCATTATCTTCATATAACTTCATACATATAATATTGTCTTTGTAACTTAAACATATTAATTTTTTGTAATAAATATATTTTTTTAAAAAGTGAATTTAGTGAAACCAAATCTAAAATATATAACCGACTTCCACCTATAAATAAAAAGCTAAAAATAATTATAACAAAATACAACTCTAGCAAATAAATAATACATTCAGTGTTGTTAGGTACCTACCCAGGAAGTAAAAATGTAAACATTAAAAGGTGCTCATTCTGTACAAATTAATTACCTACCAATCTAGTATATTTTTGAAGTCGGTTCCAAGCAACAATCAAGTTTGATGAAGTAGTACATAAGTACGCAATGAAGGATTTTAGATTTGCTTGGCACCGACTTCAAAAATATACTAGATTGGTAGGTAATTAATTTGTACAGAATGAGCACCTTTTAATGTTTACATTTTTTACTTCCTGGATAGGTACCTAACAACACTGAATGTGTTATTTATTTGCTAGAGTTGTATTTTGTTATAATTATTTTTAGCTTTTTAGTTATAGGTGGAAGTCGGTTATATTTTTTTAAAAAATGTTTTAACCTACAGGAAAAATATATTTGGATTTTTCATGACGATCTTTTCATTTGACATATTAGGTTATGCGCTTGTATGGTACCCAAATCACATATTAACATTGACACAGCAAACATGTATGTATTTATGTAGTAAACTAAATGAAATTAATTAATGAAGTTAAGTATATTTATTTAACTCGTCCCAAATTATTTGATATCATTGTGTAATAATTAATTGAATTTCTCTCATAACATCACTTTTCTCAGTGTAAGTAAAAGTGTAAGTAGTTCTCTGTAGCAAATTCACTCTTTAGCAGAAACCAAATTCACTCAACTTAATTAATTCACAATATTAGCACTCGACACGCATTATTTTTAATGAACACATTTTTAAATTAATGTTAGAAGTTGTTATAATAAATTATATATTGACCCCAATATGTTGTTAATTATTTCCGTATTTCAATGAGGAACTAAGCAAGGCGGTCCTTTCTCTTTTCGCGTTATCTTCAAAAATTAACACACAATGCTATGAATTTATATATAGATCAGATATATCTACGTCATGGACCAACATCCATTACCCAAACTTATATTTTATTATATTACGAAATGGCATTGAAACATTTTTGAATTACACCTGTTACAACAGTTTCTTTTAATAATAATAAACGACGTGCTTCTTTTAATTATAAGACAAATAACTGATGTTAAAATTAGGCAGTGTTGTGTACCAAAATTTAAGATAAACTATCAATATATTATTTCTCCGGGGTTTGCATTAGATCTTTTCTAGCACAATTTAGTAGTCCAGGTCATTTACGATAATACGTGACAAAATTATTAGTAGATCAAAACCAATATCAACGTGTTCTAATGACAGAACATTAATTGACATAAAATTCAACATTTTTTTATGGATGAGTTTTTTTTTTCAAAATGATGAGTTTTTTTTGTCAAAAAAAAACTCAAAAAAAACATATTCTTGTGTCGTGACCAGCCCAGTTCCATTTTAAGGTGTAATTTTTCATTTCGGATTTCTCTATGACTCGTTGATTTTTTGTTGTTTGTTTTGTTGTTGTTTTTGTTGACAGTTTTTTGCGTTGTTGGTGTTCCCGAGTCAATACCAATTGGTCGAACATCCCGGTGCATTTGATTTGAATACATCTTTCAGCTTGCCAAAGGCAGCCCAGGTAAGTCCTGTCCACCTAGTTTTTAGATCTGGTTATCTTTTTCCATGCGGATCTCGTGTCCCAGATATTTCTAGGATGTGCGGAATTTCTTTTCCTTCCAGCATAAGGTTACATCTGGTGACTACATTTGCCATAAATTTGGTATTGGCAATGTTAATTTTTAAGCCTAATTTCTGAGAAGTTGTGGATAGTTCTAAGACCATTTCATTTGCCTTATCTAGTCGGTCTGAAATCAACACGATATAGTCGGCCAAACGTGGTTTAGCTTTTCCCCATTTATGTTTATGCCTTTATTGCCTAATTCGATCTTTTTAAACATATACTTTATCTGTGTTGTGAAAAGTTTGGGGAATGCTGTGCACCTTGTCGGACCGATCTTGAACCGATCTGTTTCCGAGTGTTTCTGTTGCCTGCTCACATATGTGTCACAATGTTGAAATGTAATGACGATCTATGCGACAGTTTGCGAGAGCTTTCAACAATTCGCGGTGATTTATGGAGTGCAATGCCTTTTCGTTAGTCTATTTTCGTATATAAAACGATACGAGTAAATACAAGTACATACTCGATACTTTTCTCCGATACCAAGTACTTTTAGTATCGATACTTTTCAATTAAGTATCGAGTAGGTATTAGTCAAAAGTACGGACCGTGGGTCAAAAGTACTCATATACCAATGTCACTATTTCATTGATAAAAAATTGCATTCTTAAATTCTTAGAGCATACACCTTCTGGAGGTAGCCTGCAATGCACAAATGTCCTACCAAAGGATAGAAAGAGAGAACAATAGAGAGTAAAGAGGCTATTTCACTCGATTGGTAGATTGAGCCAATGAGCTCAATGAATGCAGTTCCCAATCGAGTGAAATAGCCTCTTACACTCTATATTGCCATCTCCTTCTAGCGTTGCCACGATTGTTTTCGTTCGGTCGGTGTTAACACTGTTAACCTAAACAGTACTGACAGTAGTCGGTGTTTGTTTTATGTTTAAAGCTTTTTAATTTTTTGACTGAAAATGGGGCCTCCGAATTACAAAAGCAATTACAAAACCGCAAGCTGCAAAAAATGCTTTAAAACCGTGCTGTTTTGTGGCAATACTTTTACTGATTCGATACGAGTAAGTATCGATAATTGATACAGAGTAAGTATCGATACTTGACGACCGATACTGTATCGAGTAAAAGTATCGATACATTGGTGGTATCGTTTCATCCCTAGTCGTATTGGACGTAGTAAGGCTCGGAAACCTGTTTGTTCTCTTCGCTGATACAGGTCAAGTTTATTTGTAAGCTATGCGGGGATGATTTTAGTGAACAGTCAGCAGACTTAATTGTAGTGTTTCGTTATTGCTTTGAGTAACTCACTTACTCCTAATTAAATGGCTTCTATAACGAGAAAACAACACATAAAATTTAAAAAATTAGAAACCAATCAAGAACTATCTTCTTTCAAATAATTTTTTTTATTGACATTTGTTTATAATTGACTGAGTTCTGAGGTAACGTCTAAACACTGCAGCCAAATTGAGAACAATAATCATGTATCCTTACGAACTTCGGAATAATGAATTGTTATGGTATGCTTGGTGCCTATTTTATAGATTAGATAAAACATTTCGAAAATTAAAATCAAATAAAAAATAGTTATAGTCACAGTAGTGCGAGAATGTTTGGACTGTATGGAAAAATGTCCCTAACTAATGTGAAACAGCGAAAGCAATGATGCCTATCTCTTTGAGATTTTATGGCACTTATTTTTGCATTTAAAAGAAATTGATTTCAAAAGCGCAGACATATGATATTTTTGGTAAAAAGTAAAGAGTAAGTGTTTAAAATCTGGTAAAGTTTGGTGAATGTTTTTTTTATCTAAACTTCATTTAACAGTTAATACAATAGTCGCTCTGGCCATTTTTTTAATTAATAAAAAACAAACTGTTTCGTGGGATCCAAAATCGATGTTTAGTAATGTTAAGATGCCTAGAGTACGAGTACGCCAATGTATCGCCAGCTAAGTGAATTTGAAAGGAATCACAAAAAAGACTGATCCGTGCCGGGATCGATGGTAAAATGACCACGTTTCGGCGTCACATCTGCCCTCTTCAGTTCGGTTCGCATAATTCTCGTAGCCCTCCGCTTTCGCTTCAAGTTACTCGAATACTAAGACTTTCAGAAGCGCTCGCGCTGTTATATAGTCGCGGCTCGGCGCCTATTGGTTGGCACCGTGAACGGCTGCGTGTGATTTGAGTTATTGGACGGGTCCGGGCCGGTACGGTGTTTAGTAGAATTTTCCAACAATTCGATAAGTTCTGAATTTCATTACGTGCGTTTAGACTGTGAGGTCTCTTCGCTATTTCAATTGCCTCTCTTACGAGTCTTGATTTCGGGTGTTCTATATGTGCCAGTACTCTGGTGTTCTCAAAGTCTATTCGGTGTGACATCGTGGTGGCGTGTTCCGCAATGAATGTTGTTTTTTCCTGCTTTCTTACAGCGTTCTGGTGTTCATCACGTCTAGCTTGAATTCTTCTATTAGTTTGCCCCACATACACGCCACCACGATGTCACACCGAATAGACTTTGAGAACACCAGAGTACTGGCAAATATAGAACACCCGAAATCAAGACTCGTAAGAGAGGCAATTGAAATAGCGAAGAGGCCTCACAATCTAAACGCACGCAATGAAATTCAGAACTTATCGAATTGTTGGAAAATTCTACTAAACACCGTATCGGCCCGGACCCGTCCAATAATAACTCAACCGGAAATAATAAATCAGCAGGCGGAAGGCGTGCCCACTGAGCGCCCAGGGCCAATCACAGGCAGCCATTCAAGGCGCCGAGTCGCGACTATATAACAGCGCGAGCGCTTCTGAAGGTCTTAGTATTCGAGTAACTAGAAGCGAAAGCGGAGGGCTACGAGAATTATGCAAACCGAACTGAACATGGCAGATGTGACTCTGCCGAAACGTCGTCATTTTACCATCTTCTAGTTACTCCAATACTCAGTATTCGAGTAACTAGGTTCTAAGACATGAAATACAGATAGCTTGGGATCGTATTCCTCAAGAAGAAATAGCCCACCTTAATGGATCAATGCCAAGACGTGTTGGGGAGTATATAGATAACCGTGATGGACAAACACATTATTAACAAACCTTATAAAAAAACTTCAAACTCCTTGGTATTTTTTATTCAAATTTTATTCATCTACTCCTTACTGTAGAATCTGTGATTTACCAAAACAATATTAATTATAAACATCTCATTGTGGGTGTTGCGACTTGTGTGTCAGTGAGTAGGTATAGATTTATTATCAGTTATATTCCTTATATACAGAAACTTTAATAGCTTGACAAGAATACACTACAAAATATTAAAATCCTTACTTACTTCTGATTTTATTCCAGTTCGAACATTTCCACGATGTTTTAACTAAAAATATGTCGACACACCACCACCGATCAACGTTCAAACAAAACACTTTGCTCTTTGCTCTACAACACTTCCAACGAATCGCCAAGGTAACACAACCACCCGAAGACAGTTTTTTCAAGATCGTAATCGTAATTTTTCTAAATACAGTAGCAGCAAGTCATAAAAATTATTATTGCTCTCAACTACACTTCGTCCAACAAAACATATCGAAGCTCGGATGGAATATCAACGACAATTTGCTTATAATGGGTCAAGTACGACACATTACTATTATTATTATCATTTTACGGCGACCGTGAATTTTTTTACGCCCGCATATATATACCGTAATACGTGTACATAGGTGTATGTGTATGTTGGTCTATTGTCGTATTGGACGTTCTTTCGATACCGATGAAAGAGTATCTCGAAAGTGCGGGCAGATCGACCGTCGAGGACTGAAAGCAAAGCAAAATCAACAGGTGAAAACTTCATTGAACGAGAACGAAATCACGTGTGTGTCGGCGAAAGTCGGAAATGTAATCTTTTCTCTGCATTTCAGTAAATTACTAGCGTATTTACTCACTTATTTCTATGTGTGTGTGACGATTATTGAATAAAAGTGCAGCTAAAGTATGCACTTTGAATATATTCCAGTCATAAATGACCGTATAAGATGAAGTTAGATCAAAGTCGGATTGAGTATGAAGTTTACTTTCTAAAAAGATTAAAATGGGTTGTTCGCAATTTCCATTGTATTTTACTTAGCAAATGATGTAAATACAAAAGTTATATATATAAACAGCGTGTCTCTAATTCAATACCGTGATGTCGTTTTAAATGTTATACAGGGTGTCCCATAACTAATGAACAATATGCTAACTGCAGTTAGAGGAGATCAAAATATACCGTTTAACACAAACATGCCTAAGTAAAATGTTTATATTAAACGATATTCAGGGTCCTAAAGTTGGTATTTGATTTTTGAAAATTTGTGATATTTGAAAAACGGCTCCATATTGTTACGAGAATTCATCCGACAGCTGGTGCAATCGGCCATCAACCAATTCGTGGAAGGGACATTATTCCGGTACTTCTGGGAATCCGAAATGGTTCGACTCTCAACAGGCCGACTGCTGCCGTTACTGGGAATTCCCTTAAAGCTTCCAGAACATGAAAGAGTTTCGCGATAGTTCGTGGACTTACCAGATAATTCGAAGAGAAATATATAAATATGAACAGCTGGCGATACGAGGCATTTAGTTTTCGTCGGTCGTATTGTATAGTTAAGATAAAATGTAAATAGTTTCTTGTGAATATAACTTGTGTTAAAGTAGTGGAAATAAATTAGAGTGAGTTGGACTGTGTTTTTAAATAAATCCAAGAACTGAACTGAACCCGAGTGTGTAAATAAAAACATTACAATATATTGAACTCAAATTGGGTACAGCATAGTTTTCAAGAGCGATAAACAAGAATTTGTTATCATTTTTCATGGTACTCTATCAGGTGTTTGTTACGAAGGTCGAATTAGGGAAATCCATGTTTATTTTTTAACACCTCGTATAATTTGCGTTTCGACGATAAATAATGAAACTGCCATAATTTCAAGGCGTTTTCGAGGTATTGGCATTTTAAGACTAGCGCTTAGTCATTTAAAAACATTAATGATTTCAAAAACATTCAATTTAATTATGAAAACAAAAAAAACAAATAGATTTACTTCATCAAATGTTGAAATTGACCACCACTTTTCAATTCATTTTATTACACTTTTTATGAAATGTCGTCTTACCTTGAAAAAGGTTGTAATGTTATTTATTTTTAAGAATATTCGCAACTTCTGAATTTTCGCTAAAAGCTCCTTTCGAGTATTAATTTCATTGCTGTACACCAAAGATTTCATGTATCCCCATACGTGAAAGTCCATAGGATTAAGTTCTGCAGTACGAGGCGGCCAAGCGAATTCACTGCCACATCCAATCCAACGATACGGAAAGTAGTCATTTAAATATTGCTGGACTATAAGTGGATAATGTGGCGGCTCACCATCGTGCATAAACCTCATTTACTGCCTTGCAAGAAAAGGGTAAATTACCCAAATTCTAAATAGTGTTATCCGTTTAATCTTGTCGGAAGTTCAAACGGACCAATGAAGTGATCGCCTATAATTCCACACAAGATATTAATGGTAAATTCATGTTGAAAATGAGCTTCACCATACTTATGAGGATTATCAAAAAAAAAAATAGTGGTTATTCCTCCAATTGAAGACTCCACGCCATGTGAATGTAGCCTCGTCAGAAAATAGGATGTTTTCAAGAAACGTTGGATCTTGAATGTTTTATGTTACATCTACTGACAGAACTGTAGTTTACGTGGTCAGTCATTGGGCAATAAATTTTGTACAGGCGTAAAGTGATACAGATAGAATATTTCTGTACGTAAAATTCGTCATATAGTCGGTTTACTTACCCCAGTAGCTGCTTGCAAGCGCCGAGTACTTAATGCAGGATTTTCCAGAATTCGAACCAAAATATCATCTTCATGATCAGCTGAAATTCTTTTAGGTAGACCACCAGAATTTTTGGTGTGAAACGAACCTATTTCACTTAAATTTGTGTATAATCGTTGGAATATTTTACTATTAGGCACATTTGGATATAACTGTGCATATCGTCTAACTGCAGCACTTGAATTATAATTTGTTTGTGCATAATCACAAATCATATCCCTTAGTTCACTATTTGCAAATTCTTTAATTCTAGGCATATTTAATGAAGGCTTTATTCCAATTACTGACTTCAAAAACACAGTAAATAAATCTACAGTATGCAAAGAAGAAATCAACAGTTCATGTCAAATTCCCAACGTACTTAAAAAAATCTCTTTTGAGGCTGCTTGCGGTGTTATGCTGTACCGTATTTGAATTGCAATATCTCGAAAACGCCTTGAAATATGGAGATTCAATAAGTATACGCTTTTTGAATTGAAATTATGGCAGTTTCATTATTTATCGTCGAAACGCAAATTATACTGGGTGTTAAAAAATAAACATGCATTTGCCTAATTCGACCTTCGTAACAAACATCCTTCAAGAGTACCATGAAAAATGATAACAAATTGTTGTTTATCGCCCTTGAAAACTATGTTGTACCAAATTTGAGTGCAATATATGCAGCCTTTTATCAAATTTCACAATTTTTCAAAAACCAAATACCCACTTTAGGACCCTGTATATCGTTTACTAAAACATTTTACTAAAACATGTTTGTGTTATATTTTCACCGCCTCTAACTGCAGTTATCGTATTGTCCATTAGATAAGGGACACCCTGTATATTCTTACTATTACTGGTTTGTTCCGAAAGAAGATGTCCGGTTCGTTATTTTGAAATAGAACACCCAGCATATTATTAAATTTTTCGGTTTACCAGTTGAATTTTAAAGTAACTTTATTGTTAATAAGTTTTATTATTTTCTGTTATCTCAAGGCAACAACGTGATTTAAACAAATTAAATCAAGTATGTTAATAACCGTTCAAAACTTGTACAGGCTTGTGAACGTAGGACGATATATCGTTTCTAGGTGGGATCTGTCATCACTTGCACTACCCTCAAAAGACTAAATAAGTTTAGTGTAAAGTAATAACACGCCCTCAGTCGCTGACCGATTGAAAAGCGACTGACTGAATTCAATCCAAAATCAGAGAGTGCTAAGAATCTCTGGAAAAAGAAAGGCTGCCATAGGTTAATGACCGTTTCTACACATATACAGGGTATAACATAGTTGATAACTGAGTCACATCTGCCCTCTTCAGGTCCGTTCGCATAATTCTCGTAGCCTACTGCTTTCGCTTCTAGTTACTCGAATACTAAGACCTTCAGAAGCGCTCGCGCTGTTATATAGTCGCGACTCGGCGCCTATTGCTTTTCACCGTGAATGGCTGCCTGTGATTGGCCCTGGGCGCTCAGTGGGCACGCCTTCCGCCTGCTGATTTATTATTTCCGGTTGAGTTATTATTGGACGGGTCCGGGCCGATACGGTGTTTAGTAGAATTTTCCAACAATTCGATAAGTTCTGAATTTCATTGCGTGCGTTTAGACTGTAAAGGGATCCTCGTCTCCGTATGTATATATTCCTTCTCAGAAAGCTCTACAAGATCAAAAAGCTGTCGGGAAATTTCCTTCATGGATTCTCGAAGATTCGAGGAATTTCAATAGCGGCAGCCGCCGGCCTCTACTCGCCAGACAAACTACCTCTTGGATTCTACGAAATATCGAATGAATGCCGATTCTACCCTTTTTTCGATACCAGTATCAATATTTTGATGGCATTCACCCCAACTAAATTAGTAAGTAGTAGACTAAGCTAAAACTAAAAGTTTGGGAACCCCTGATTTAGCTCATAAGCAGTTGTATATACAGTAGGGTTACATATAGAGTGTAGTGCAATTATAGTTATAGAGTAGTCCATAAGCAGTTGTTATGCAGGGTGGTTAATAAATGTTAAAAGAATGTTAGGATTGATAGGAATGGTGGAGTAAAATTATAGTTATACAGGGTAGTTTAAAAAATGTTAGAGTTTTACAGGGTGATTTAAAAAATTTAGAACAAAATTGTTATATTTGGTTGTCCATAAACAGTTGTCATGCAGGGTAGTTAATAAATGTTAAAAGAATGTTAGGATTGATGGGAATTTATGGTGGAGTAAAATTATAGTTATACAGGGTGGTTTAAAAAATGTTACATTGAGTGACGACAGGAAGATGCATATTCACGGTGGCTGAAATATATGGTGAGTAGTATAGTTTTACAGCGTGATTTAAGAAAAAATTAGAACAAAATTGTTATATTTGGTTGTCCATAAGCAGTTGTCACGCAGGGTAGTTAATAAATGTTAAAAGAATGTTAGGATTGATGGGAATATAGCGTGGAGTAAAATTATAGTTATACAGGGTGGTTTAAAAAATGTTACATTGAGTGACGACAGGCAGATGCATATTCACGGTGGCTGAAATATATGGTGAGTAGTATAGTTTTACAGGGTGATTTAAAAAATTTAGAACAAAATTGTTATATTTGGTTGTCCATAAACAGTTGTCATGCAGGGTAGTTAATAAATGTTAAAAGAATGTTAGGATTGATGGGAATTTAGGGTGGAGTAAAATTATAGTTATACAGGGTGGTTTAAAAAATGTTACATTGAGTGACGACAGGCAGATGCATATTCACGGTGGCTGAAATATATGGTGAGTAGTATAGTTTTACAGCGTGATTAAAAAAAAATTAGAACAAAATTGTTATATTTGGTTGTCCATAAGCAGTTGTCATGCAGGGTAGTTAATAAATGTTAAAAGAATGTTAGGATTGATGGGAATATAGCGTGGAGTAAAATTATAGTTATACAGGGTGGTTTAAAAAATGTTACATTGAGTGACGACAGGCAGATGCATATTCACGGTGGCTGAAATATATGGTGAGTAGTATAGTTTTTCAGCGCGATTTAAAAAAAATTAGGACAGAATTGTTATATTTTGTAGTCCGTAAGCAGTTGTTATGCAGGGTAGTTAATAAATGTTAAAAGAATATTAGGCTTGATGGGAATATAGGGGGAGTAAAATTATAGTTATACAGGGTGGTTTAAAAAATGTTACATTGAGTGACGACAGGCAGATGCATATTCACGGTGGCTGAAATATATGGTGAGTAGTATAGTTTTTCAGCGTGATTTAAAAAAATTTAGGACAGAATTGTTATATTTTGTAGTCCGTAAGCAGTTGTTATGCAGGGTAGTTAATAAATGTTAAAAGAATATTAGGATTGATGGGAATATAGGGGGAGTAAAATTGTAGTTATACAGGGTGGTTTAAAAAATGTTACATTGAGTGACGACAGGCAGATGCATATTCACGGTGGCTGAAATATATGGTGAGTAGTATAGTTTTACAGCGTGATTTAAAAAAAATTAGAACAAAATTGTTATATTTGGTTGTCCATAAGCAGTTGTCATGCAGGGTAGTTAATAAATGTTAAAAGAATGTTAGGATTGATGGTAATATAGGGTGGAGTAAAATTATAGTTATACAGGGTGGTTTAAAAAATGTTACATTGAGTGACGACAGGCAGATGCATATTCACGTTGGCTGAAATATATGGTGAGTAGTATAGTTTTTCAGTGCGATTAAAAAAAATTTAGGACAGAATTGTTATATTTTGTAGTCCGTAAGCAGTTGTTATGCAGGGTAGTTAATAAATGTTAAAAGAATATTAGGATTGATGGGAATATAGGGGGAGTAAAATTATAGTTATACAGGGTGGTTTAAAAAATGTTACATTGAGTGACGACAGGCAGATGCATATTCACGGTGGCTGAAATATATGGTGAGTAGTATAGTTTTACAGCGTGATTTAAAAAATTTAGAACAAAATTGTTATATTTGGTTGTCCATAAACAGTTGTCATGCAGGGTAGTTAATAAATGTTAAAAGAATGTTAGGATTGATGGGAATTTAGGGTGGAGTAAAATTATAGTTATACAGGGTGGTTTAAAAAATGTTACATTGAGTGACGACAAGCAGATGCATATTCACGGTGGCTGAAATATATGGTGAGTAGTATAGTTTTACAGCGTGATTTAAGAAAAAATTAGAACAAAATTGTTATATTTGGTTGTCCATAAGCAGTTGTCACGCAGGGTAGTTAATAAATGTTAAAAGAATGTTAGGATTGATGGGAATATAGCGTGGAGTAAAATTATAGTTATACAGGGTGGTTTAAAAAATGTTACATTGAGTGACGACAGGCAGATGCATATTCACGGTGGCTGAAATATATGGTGAGTAGTATAGTTTTTCAGCGCGATTTAAAAAAAATTAGGACAGAATTGTTATATTTTGTAGTCCGTAAGCAGTTGTTATGCAGGGTAGTTAATAAATGTTAAAAGAATATTAGGCTTGATGGGAATATAGGGGGAGTAAAATTATAGTTATACAGGGTGGTTTAAAAAATGTTACATTGAGTGACGACAGGCAGATGCATATTCACGGTGGCTGAAATATATGGTGAGTAGTATAGTTTTTCAGCGTGATTTAAAAAAATTTAGGACAGAATTGTTATATTTTGTAGTCCGTAAGCAGTTGTTATGCAGGGTAGTTAATAAATGTTAAAAGAATATTAGGATTGATGGGAATATAGGGGGAGTAAAATTGTAGTTATACAGGGTGGTTTAAAAAATGTTACATTGAGTGACGACAGGCAGATGCATATTCACGGTGGCTGAAATATATGGTGAGTAGTATAGTTTTACAGCGTGATTTAAAAAAAATTAGAACAAAATTGTTATATTTGGTTGTCCATAAGCAGTTGTCATGCAGGGTAGTTAATAAATGTTAAAAGAATGTTAGGATTGATGGTAATATAGGGTGGAGTAAAATTATAGTTATACAGGGTGGTTTAAAAAATGTTACATTGAGTGACGACAGGCAGATGCATATTCACGTTGGCTGAAATATATGGTGAGTAGTATAGTTTTTCAGTGCGATTAAAAAAAATTTAGGACAGAATTGTTATATTTTGTAGTCCGTAAGCAGTTGTTATGCAGGGTAGTTAATAAATGTTAAAAGAATATTAGGATTGATGGGAATATAGGGGGAGTAAAATTATAGTTATACAGGGTGGTTTAAAAAATGTTACATTGAGTGACGACAGGCAGATGCATATTCACGGTGGCTGAAATATATGGTGAGTAGTATAGTTTTACAGCGTGATTTAAAAAATTTAGAACAAAATTGTTATATTTGGTTGTCCATAAACAGTTGTCATGCAGGGTAGTTAATAAATGTTAAAAGAATGTTAGGATTGATGGGAATATAGGGTGGAGTAAAATTATAGTTATACAGGGTGGTTTAAAAAATGTTACATTGAGTGACGACAGGCAGATGCATATTCACGGTGGCTGAAATATATGTTGAGTAGTATAGTTTTACAGCGTGATTTAAAAAAAATTAGAACAAAATTGTTATATTTGGTTGTCCATAAGCAGTTGTCATGCAGGGTAGTTAATAAATGTTAAAAGAATGTTAGGATTGATGGGAATTTAGGTTAGAGTAAAATTATAGTTACACAGGGTGGTTTAAAAAATGTTATATTGGGTGACCACAGGCAGATAAATATTTATTTATTTATTTATTTATTTATTTATTTATTTATTTACTGTTCAAACAGGTTTACACCCAACTACAGAACAGGACAAAAAGCAACTTAAGAGTAACAATAAGTAAATTAAAAATAACAGTTTTAACCAAAGTTTACAACAAATATCAACGATATTGAATAATTCAGAACATGTACACAAGCTAAAAGTAAAAATTGATCTTAGAACTAAGAAAACAGACAGTTCAGACAGTTATATAATAAATAAGATGAATAGACTATTTCAGTTATCTAAAAAGCAGGTCTTTATGGCTGAAATAGTACAATTAAAGATGTCAAGCGGGTAATTCACCTCATTACACTTCGAACACATTTTATAAAGTGGAGAACGTTTTAGAATATTAGTACGGGAAGTGGGAAGGTAAAACGTGTGATTTGTCCTAGATGTGATTCTAGGCACAAAAATATTTAGTTTTTGCAGAAAAATTGAGTCGTTAAGTTTATTATTGATGAGTTTAAACAGAAAAATTACTGAATGACTGTCTCTCCGATGGCTGAGTCTATCTATTTTATGTCGGGTAAGAAGTTCAGTGTTTGTGATATCAATTCGCGGATAAGCATGATCTATTCTATATGACAGGAGTTTTAAAAACCGTCTTTGAATTAACTCTAATTTTTGTATGTGAACCATGTAAAATGGACTCCAAATTATATCAGCATACTCAATTTTAGACCTCACAAAAGCAAAATATAACATTTTTAATGTCTCTTGTTGCACCAAATCTCGGGAGTTACTGGCAACAAAGCCGTACATCTTGTTGGCAGCAGAGAAAACGGAATCGATATGAGCAGCAAAGGAAAGCCTACAGTCAAATGTAACACCAGGTCAGTAAAAGTGGGCGGTCGCTCAAGAATAGAATTATTAATTTTATATTGAAAGTCGATAGGATGTTTCTTTAATGTGTACGACATTACTTTACACTTACTTGTATTGAGAGATAAATTATTATTTTGGCACCAAATTTCAATCAGTTTTAGATTTTGAGAAAGTCTCTCGCAGTCGGAGATACTTTTGATTTTACAGTAAATCTTCAAATCATCAGCATATAATAAGCAATTTACGTCTAACTTATTAACGATATCATTAATGAAGATATTAAATAAAAGAGGCCCAAGTTACTGCCCTGGGGGACACCTGAAGTGGCCACGTATTCGACAGACTTAAACCCATTAAAGACTACCGACTGTTTCCTATCACTCAGATACGACGAAAAAAGTTTAATCAATGAATTTGATAGACCAAACTGAGCTAGTTTAGATAATAGAATTCCATGATCGAGTCGGTCAAATGCCTTCGAAAAGTCCGTGTATACTACATCACACTGTACCCGATCGTCTATACATTCAGCCAGAAATTGAGTCATGTTGACAAGGTTTGTGATAGTTGAGCGTCCTTTCATAAATCCATGTTGATAACATGTAATAATATTGCTAAGTTGAGAGTACATTCTATTATAAAGTAATGTTTCAAACACTTTACTGAAGTTACACAAAATTGAAATTGGACGAAAGTTGCATATGTCAAATTTGTCTCCCTTTTTAAAAACTGGAATAATTTTAGACGTTTTCCAAATAGCAGGTATAGTAGAATATTTAAGGCAAATATTAAGTACGGTAGTTAATGGTGAGGCAAGAATTGTTGCAGAATCTTTTAAAATAAAGGCTGGAATGAAATCAGGACCCATCGTCATTTTATTTTTAACCTGCTTGAGTACAGACAAAACCTCCTCTTCCCGAAAACCTGATATGGTGAGGTGTTGTGCATTAGTAATCACGTGATCAAATGTGACCATCTGCGCGCTAACGGAAAAAGATTGGGCAAAGAATTCGGCAAAACCGTTGAGTATTTCAGCAGGATTATGAAGCACTTGACCGTTATACGACATTCGATTCGATATCGCAGTACAACCTTGTTTACTATTTATAAAAGCCCAGAATTTCTTAGGATCCCCCTTCATATTTGCTTCAACCGATCTCACATAATTTTGCTTAAATTGAAGATTAAACTTAGACTTTAGTCGCAATTGTTCAATGATACCAGGAGTAAACCAGGGTGGATATTTCCTTTTAAAGATTTTGGTCTGCTTTGGAACATACGCATCAAATACAGAGTAGAGCTTACCGTAGAAATATGAACAAGCATCCTCAGGACGGTCAAATGCTTCAAGGAAAGTCCAATCAATATCAGTAAGACGTTGATACAGTAAAGGAAAGTTGGCCTTTCGAAAATTAAATTCGTTATATGAGGATGTGGGAAAATTTCTCTTTAAGTTGCGAATGAAGTTTAATTTACAAACAATATTTAATGCCGGATGATGTCTATCCAATATTCACGATGGCTGAAATATATGGTGAGTAGAATTAGTTTTACAGCATAATTAAAAAGGTTTTAGAGCAGAATTATTATATTTGGTAGCCCATAAACAGTTGCATATATAGGTTGGTTACAGTATACCACTCCATCCTACATTTTAGCTATACAGGGTGGATAAAAATTTTATTTTTATTTGGTTCCATAAAATAAATTTTTCTATTCATTTAATAATGAAAATTTTGTAAGATTGTTTACTGGGTACTAAGAATATCATCACACAAGATCTTAAATATATCCATTCAAGCATCAAAATTTAATGCAATAATACAAATTAATTTTTTCATACAAATTTTTACTCACCTCCCTTTGTTATGTTTTGCGTTTCGTATTTGTTTGGGGAAAGAAATAACACAAGACGTTAAGCTTGATAATTTAATAGGATTTTATTCGGACTAACAAAATTTGAATCCATTCAGAGATACATCAAAACATCTAAATAGTTTCGATAATTTTTCTTATACCTGATTAAATATTAATATTAAATTATTTTGTCTATTCATGGGTTTTCTCTCCTCCAAATTTTTTCCTGTAACAGATAAGTATTTAAAAATTGTATATGTAGAACAAAGTGTAGTAAGGCAATTTCGTAAAATTGCCCGGATTACTGGCTGTCTGTACAGAGATTCTTCCTCACAGTTTTTCTGAGAGAAAGAGATGTCTATAAAATGATCAACCAGTATTCCTGTATATAAGTAATGTGTTGTATATTGTGTAATACTTATCTGTGTATGGAGACGTTTCAACTCCGAGTCTGGAGTCGTTGTCAATCGTTTAGTGTTGTTTTCGAGGCTTTTTTCTAAAAAATTTTCGCTTTGATTTTGAATTTATTGTTTGTCAAAAAATTTGACACTGACAATTTGTCGTTTGGCGATCACTTGACGCTGAGGTTACCATTTTTTTGTTCTGTTAGCAGTAAATTCTTCCAGTCCAAATGAAGGTCGGCTGAAGGTGCTCCGATTTCAGTGTTGTTTATCATCATACAGCTGGCTTCTTTAAGTTTTCTCTTTTTTAAGTTTTCTTCTTTCAACAAGATCTTTGTTTTATCCCAGTCTATCCTATGGCTGCCGGTGCTCGTTAATACATGATTGGCCAAATTTGATTTGTCCACATGTCTTCTGGAAATGTTATATTGATGTTCTTTTTTCCTTACTTCTAAAGGTCTTGAAGTTTCACCGGTATAAGAATGACCACAGTCACACAAAACACTGTACACACAATTTTTAGAACTCTGGGTTGCGTTAAACGGTTTGGTATGTGTGAGGATAGAGCGCAAGGTATTATTTGTTTTAAAAACAGTTTTTAACGCTGTATTTATTTCCAGAGTTCTAAAAATTGTGTGTACAGTGTTTTGTGTGACTGTGGCCATTCTTATACCGGTGAAACTTCAAGACCTTTAGAAGTAAGGAAAAAAGAACATCAATATAACATTTCCAGAAGACATGTGGACAAATCAAATTTGGCCAATCATGTATTAACGAGCACCGGCAGCCATAGGATAGACTGGGATAAAACAAAGATCTTGTTGAAAGAAGAAAACTTAAAAAGAGAAAACTTAAAGAAGCCAGCTGTATGATGATAAACAACACTGAAATCGGAGCACCTTCAGCCGACCTTCATTTGGACTGGAAGAATTTACTGCTAACAGAACAAAAAAATGGTAACCTCAGCGTCAAGTGATCGCCAAACGACAAATTGTCAGTGTCAAATTTTTTGACAAACAATAAATTCAAAATCAAAGCGAAAATTTTTTAGAAAAAAGCCTCGAAAACAACACTAAACGATTGACAACGACTCCAGACTCGGAGTTGAAACGTCTCCATACACAGATAAGTATTACACAATATACAACACATTACTTATATACAGGAATACTGGTTGATCATTTTATAGACATCTCTTTCTCTCAGAAAAACTGTGAGGAAGAATCTCTGTACAGACAGCCAGTAATCCGGGCAATTTTACGAAATTGCCTTACTACACTTTGTTCTACATATACAATTTTTAAATACTTATCTGTTACAGGAAAAAATTTGGAGGAGAGAAAACCCATGAATAGACAAAATAATTCAAGACCTCCTCAACAATCTTTTCGAAATTACTTAATTAATATTAAAGATACATCACAGTACTATGTGCATTAAAAAATTATTAAAAAATACGTTATTCAAATTAGAATTTTTCTTTTTTAAGCTATTACAAAAAAATGTTCTATTAAGAAAACATTAATTTGGTTTTCCAGTATTTGCTAATTGCCAGAAGACAACTGAGAAAGTTTTCAAAAACATTAGTGCTTTTCTACGTAATATATGAAATGCAGAAAAAACCCTTACATTTGGCTTAATATATTTCGTTTTAAGATACAAAGTATAAAATATTTGGTTGTTGTATAAAGTACAATTATTAAAAATTCCCTATTTGCTTGGTAGGTCGACAGATTTGCCAGGCTGATCCTTCAGCACACCTTCGAGATCAGACACTGCTGCTGACACTTGAAACAGTCTTCCGAATACGTCGGCCAAGTCAGTCTCTTGATTCGTTATTACAAAGTTTTCTGAAAACAAAAAAAAATGTAAACTGTGTTGTATATTCAATTTTTGAAAGACAGTGGTAAACAATCTCCTACCGTCCAGTCAGTATTCCTCAGGTGTGGATACAGAAAAAAGTCGCATGGAGCTAAATCTGGAAAATATGCCGGATGGAGTAGCAGATTGTAGCCAAATATAAGGATTTTGCCAAGGTGACTAAGAATTAATACAGGGTGAGTTTTTTTTGATGATCATTATCTCGGAAACTAGCGGAGATAGAGCAATGGTTAAATTGGGAAAGATTTGCAGTTTTACTGGTCCAATTTAATGACACTTTCGGATTTTGTAAAAAGTCATGGCTTACTAGATATTTTGAAAAAACGAAATTCTGTCGATATACTCAAATCCCTATAGCTCCTTTGTTTTTGATTTTATAAAAAAACTGTAGATATCAAAATTGAAGAGAATTGTACCCCGAATATGATTGTCATGTCCTCGTTTACGTGACAGCTCTCGTTTTCCAGATATGACACAAACTTATCTTTTATTGAATGGAAACCATAGTTGGCTATGACCTCAAAAAGTCGGTCATTTTTAGAGCTTTTCAACGATATAGTTATTCATAAAAATAATGGATGCTTTTCTCTCTTATTTTCACTTTTAACATAGGTAGCCATGAAAAAGATTGTTTCCACTTTGAAGTTTCCTCATTTGAGAGTAATTCCATTAGTAGTGCTGAACTGACAGTCGATATTGACAAGTCATCGTGATAAAATGGAATATTCTAACGAAGAAAAACTGAATATTGTGGGATGTTATATCATATGCCATAAAAATTCAGTTCGTGCAGCTGAGGATTACTTTCATAGATATTATAATTGTCGTTAACCTGCTCTATGTACATTTTAAGAGGCTTTACGATAGTTTACGCAGATATGGATCTTTGACTAATCAAATTAACGAAGCAGCACAAAAAATGTTTTTGCAATGGTAAATCAAAATCCATTTACATCAACTCGTGAGATTGCGGCAGAAGCTGGCACATCTCAATAAACTGTAGTTAAGGTACTGAAAGCGCACAAGTTCCACCCGTACAAACTTTCAGTTTCTCAAACTTTGCATGCTGGTGACGAACATCGACGTATTTTGTTTTGTACATGGTTTAGAGACATGTGCCTTGACAATCCACAGTTTCCATTAAAGGTGTTATGGTCAGATGAAACTAGATTTACTAACTGCGATATGTTCAATAGACACAATGAGCATATCTGGGCTAAAGAAAACCCTTTCCATGTAGAACAAAGACGACCCCAGATAAAATTTGGTTTTAATGTTTGGTGTGGTATCATAGGGTCTACTATTCTGGGGCCTTTTATCTATGACAAATCACTTACTGGGAAGCGCTACTTGCATTTCTTGCATTACACTTTTCAAGACATGTTGAATTTGAGAACTCGTTTAGAAATTGAGTGGTTCCAACATCGACGTATTTTGTTTTGTACATGGTTTAGAGACATGTGCCTTGACAATCCACTCGTTATTAGACACTTAGAAAATATCTATCCAAACTCTTGGATAAGAAGAAATGGCCCACGCGAATGGCCTCCCGATTTGGCAATTATAGACGTCTATTTATGGGGTATACAAAAGAAAGTATGAGACAGTTGGTGACCTAACGTAGGCGGTATTACAAGTAATTGAAGAAATTGATTGGCGGTCTGTGAGGAAAGCGGTAATGTCAATCTTAAAAAGATGCAATTTTTGTCTAAATAACAATAGTGGACTTTTCGAACATAAATTGTAACCATTATTATGTACTTTAATTTCTTAAGTTTTTAGTAAATACCTACTTATTTAGTTTTTTCGTTATACCTGATATACTAATAAAAAAATCGTTCAATGTTTTTTGGAATAGTTATTAATAAATCAATCTATTTCATGGCTAACTACGTTAAAAGTGAAAATAAGAGAGAAAAGCATCCATCACTCCGTTATTTTTATGAATAACTATATCGAGTATTATATCGTTGAAAAGCTCTACAAATGTCCGATTTTTTGAGGTCATAGCCAACTATGGGTTCCATTCAAAAAAAGATAAGTTTGTGTCATATCTCGAAAACGAGAGCTGTCACGCAAACGTGGACATGACAATCATATTCGGGATACAATTCCCTTAAATTTTGATATTTACACTTTTTTTATAAAATCAAAAACAAAGGAGCTAGAGGGATTTGACTAAATCGCCAGAATCTCGTTTTTTTTTTAAATATCTAGTAAGCCATGACTTTTTACAAAAATCCGAAAGTGTCTTTAAATTGGGCCAGTAAAACTGTAAATCTTTCCCAATTTAACCATTGCTCTATCTCCGCTAGTTTCCGAGATCCCCATACTGATCATCAAAAAAAACTCTCAATATTACTATTATCGTGCTTCAACTAAAGAGGGGTAGGGTTGAATGCCTTATAGCCGCGATAATTTCAGAAAATT
Source organism: Octodonta nipae (assembly GCA_034190945.1). Lineage (NCBI taxonomy): Eukaryota > Metazoa > Arthropoda > Insecta > Coleoptera > Chrysomelidae > Octodonta > Octodonta nipae. The sequence goes on from CM067218.1 coordinate 9,613,561, forward strand.
CGTGAAAGAGATATTTTATGTCAAAATGCACTAGACGCACTTACTATAACAATACAAATATGAATTTGTGCAACATTATTACATTTTCCACCATGCCTTAATAGAAAAATCGCATCCTTTAATTAAATTAATTTGCATTTTGATTTATTAAAATTTGAAAGTTGTTTGCAAGAATTAAAATAGTATTCCTTACCTGGTTTGTCATGTACCAACTTCTTGCAGTAAATATTCAAAATGGACACAACATCATTATCTCTTTCGCACATATCATCGTACTCTCTAAGAAAATCTTCCCTATTGCACTTAAAATATAAAATCACAGACGTCCATTTTTCATTCTCGATCAGATTGCCCAGATTCAACAGCAAGTTTTCGTTGCTAACGAAGCCGCTTAGAGCAGTGGCTATCCCTCCGTCTGCGTCTGTATCTTCGTAGGCTCTCGTCAGTGCGTGTTTGATCGACAAAATTTCGGCGGTTACATCTTTCAACTGAAAAATATTAACACGAGTGATTTCATTAATTCTAACAATTCGATTGGAATAATATGGTTATTTCCATTAAGTTCAAATCAGGACTAGAAATGTCTAATCATTAATCACAATAACCAATAATATAATAAACAAACATTAATACCATTCCTTTTAGAAAATAAATTCCGCAAAATCTGATAGTCATTCACGGACAGTGAATCCCGAACAGAGTGTGTAGTCATACCATATGAATCACCCTCGCTGTTGTTCCTAGCAATTATTTTGAAGTCGATACATTTGCAATCAAGGCAAGTAAATGCAATAATTTATATTTAAAAAAAAACCAACTTCAGCAGACTTAAAATAAAAGCCGTTTAGAAACGGTATGCAATCAATTTTCAGACATATCTTCTTTCTTATCTGATTTAAGGTACAATTCAATTGAAAATTTTAGCGCGTTCTTATCTCTCTCTTTTTCTCCCTCTCTAATTTTTATTCTTTCTCTATATGTTCCAAATATATTTTAACTTTTTTATTGTTTTATTATTTGGACCACTTTCTATAAATGTAACTCTAATTCACTCTATATTGCATCCACACTGTATATGCTTCTGTGTATTGGTCACCCCTATATAACTTATTGGTCTATCATTTTCTGAATCACCCTGTACGACTATAATTCAAGTCAGCACAATATTGCAACGGTCCTGATATCTTTAAAACCACCCGGTATAAGTAAAAATCCTCTCCACACTATTGATTCTTTCTATTTCTCTATTGATTAAATTATTCCTGCATACCAATGATTTTACTTCGTCCCATATGTCTAGTATTCCATTTATGCAACTGCTCATGGTCTACCCTATATAACAAAATTCACCTTTTTAAACCACATTTTATGACTATAATTTTACTTTATTTATTTCAACCACCCGGTATATGCAACTGCTACTAAAATATTTTTAATCCATGTCAATACCCCGTCCTACGTCCTATAATTCAAATATCCTGCTATGCTTATATAACACATTTTTAATACACCCTGAATAACAATAATTTTACCCCACCCTTACTTCAAACACCTTGTATAAGCAACTACTTATGTTCTAAACTATATAACTTTTTTAAACCTGTATAACTGTAATTCTACCTTATATTTCAACCATCCTGTATATTCAACTGCTTCTGACAATGTTTAAAGACTTTTGAATAATTGTAATTATTCTCCGTCCTATAACGCAAATATCCACTCTGTATCTATATATAAATAGGCAAAGACAAAACAATTAGGTAGGTCTCTCAACCGATTTTCTTCATTTTTATTTTGTTTAGTAGCTACTGACGACCTTCAGTGCAGAATGCTAATATTAATTTATAATATTGGTTCATTCATTAAATAAAATATAATAAAAATTCATTATTTACGTCCATAATGCCAACGCCAAACAACTGAATATACCGCCGCCGCCGCCAGGCTCAAAACATTGAGTAATTATATATAGAGGGACCAATGCTGTTATATACTTCTGGAAGTGGCATGTAAGCGTTGTTAATGTTTAGTGGTAAAGTAATCGTTGTATATTATAATTATACAGGGCGATTCCAAATATGTTAGAAATCATTTTTTTCGTGGGTTGCACATAAGCAGTTGCATATATAGGGTGTTTAAAATATACAGTAGAGTGCAATTATAACTAATAAAATAATTATATAAGGAAGCCATTAGCGGTTGAATTTACAGGGTTCTTGGAATAGAAGGTGCAGTAGAATTACAGTTATACAGGGTGGTGCAAAAAATATTATACAGAGATGCGTATACAGGCTGGCGGAAATGAAAATGCAACATTTCGTAACCCATGAACAGTTGTATATATAGGGAAGATGAAATATAAGGTGAGAGAAATTATAGATATACAGGATGATGATAAAAAATGTTAGAAAAGGAAATGATTTATAGAGTAGCCCACGAAGAGTTCCATATATATGATGATAGGTCGGAGTAGAATTATAGTTACAGAAGATAGTTAAAAATGTCATAAACAAAAAGAGTAAATACGGTGGCTCATAGACAGTGTCGTATACAGAATGGTTTACCGGTTGGTTCAAAAATGTTAAAAAATATGATATGTGGTCCTGAGCAGTTGCATATACAGGGTGGTGGAAATATATAATGAGAAGGAATTATTATAATGAGGATTTTAATAAATGTTAGAGAATTGAGTGCAATTATAGCTATACAGGGAGGTTAGAAAAAATAAATATGTAGGGTAGCAGTTGAATTGTTGTCATATTAAATTAAGAATTACGAATTTGAACACAAATAAAGTCCTATGAATTATATCTGAAAAAAACTTGAATTTCGTTACTTATTTGTAGAGGCGAGATATAAGACCGACATCTAGGATTTTCGAGGAAACTATCACACAGAGGTTCCGAATCTGGATCCGTTCCGTGTAATTGCTGTTCTCCCTAAAGTCCTAGGATAGAATGCCAAGATAAAATTTTCAGGTTACTTAACCTGCCAGACAGAAATATTGACACAATTTGATCGAATTTCGACCACTGGGCGACAGCTAGTAAATATAGTTTTGCTCCACTCTTATTTCAACCACCTTGTATGCGTAACCACTTATGTGCCACCCAATAAGATATTTTTAGAACTACCCTGTATAACTAATTCAATTCCAACTTATATTTCAACCATCCTATGTATACTACTGCGTATGTACCACCTAATATCACATGCACGCACGCACACACCTACAACCGCATACCAGCAGTTCGCAGTTGGCCGACATAACAAATTTTCTTTTCGATAAACTAACGGAATATTTTCTGCCATTTCACGCAACTATAAGCCCCGTAACTTAACTTCGTCTCTAAAAGAAACTTACTTCAAACGAATCAAAATGAAAACCATTACAAACACCCTGTACGATATACTTGACATTTAAACTAGATATTTATGATGAAAATTTGACATTTACCATGATGTTTATAGTTTTTTTGCATAAATTTTCCGATTTTCAGAAAAATGGTAAGTTTAACGTTATAGAAAATTATAGATAATTATATGGGACCTTTCTGTAATGTTCCTTAATATAATGCAGTTTAAATCATCAAAATTGCCGTCTTTGAATAATCGCTCGTCATACATAAAAAAAAAGTTGCAGACGAATTGGTAACCTCCTCCTTTTTGGAAATCGGTTAAAAGTAGTAACTATCGACGTTCCCTCCCCCCGGATAAAACTATTTACACTACTATTAAAAATATATCAGAATCAGACTTTTATTAATCAAAGAAAAATTATCACACATTTAAATGTCCTTCTAATATACACTTGAATTGTTGCTCACTGTAGTTTGTGATGCTTATTAATACCTAATGACTGAACATTATTAACTTTAAAATGTGATTAACTATACAACAATTTTTTTCTTTATATTTTATGCGCCAATGATGCCTTTAAATTTAACTGATTAAACTGATTTCAATTAATTGAAATTAAATGTTCTTTTTTTAAATAAAATTCCAGATTTGAACCTAGCTAATGCTTATGATTTTGCATGTTATTCTAAACTAAATACTTACATTTGCGCTGTTTAAAATTCCTTGTAAAGTCGCCATAATTTTGTTTCCAGCTTCGACCAATAACAACAATTGGAAATAAAGCTTGTACAGAGCTTTACCTAAATCTAATAAATACTGTTCATGGTGAAAATCAGATTGCTGTCCACTCAGTTTTTCCAATTTCAATGTTGTTTTCACTGTATCACAGTACTGAAATTTAAAAAATATTCTAATAAAAAAAATAATCAACAGAAAAAAAGAAACAGAACGTAATATGTTTGTTAGTACAGATCAGTTGCCAATAATTCTAACAGTTAGAAAGATTCTCCACTAATCGATTGTTGGCAAAGCCAACTGTCGAGATCGCTGATTCGCTGAACTGTTTTCAAAACTAGTCTCTTCGAATAAACTATGTCATTATAACGCAAAGATCGAATCGGAATCACAAAACATTCAATAATTTAGCGTTCTATCGTTATTTTATATCGTTAACGACTTCAGAATACGGCTGCAGAGAGCACTTAGGTTAGGTTAGTATTATTAATTACCATATTTTGGATAATCTGATCTCTCTCTCTCTCTCAGAACCTAAAATATTACCGACTTAAACCTTCTATTCAGAGTTGAGAGAAAAAACGGTGGGACATAAAAAATGGCATGTACAAAAATGACAAATTTAAAATTATTGTTGAATTGCGATATTGCCATATAACAAGGGAATTTCCAAGTAATAATTATCTTTATGACAATAGTCAACACCCATGGGGTTTTAGTAACAACTAGTCTCAAATCGCACTATGCTATACTTTAACCTTACATATCATAAATAAACATTATGTTCTCAAAATAACACCATACTATTACAAAAGAAAATGGTATTTATATAGCTAACACAGAGATACTAGAAACTTCTCGTAGAGCCGAATAACATCCTTGCGTTTCTACTGGTAGTCGAGAATCTACATCAACAACTCTAAATTGTAGCGGTTGCCGTTCACGTTCGTTCTTCTCTTCTCTTGATTGGTCTCAGTTGTTTCGTAGCAGCACCATTTTGTTGTGTCGGTCAAGTAATAGATTGAATCGTGGTAGGAGAGATAATTTCTAGTCCAGATATGTAACAATATTTGTATTTCTTAGAACGATTCCCTTCATTTAATACCTTCCATGATGAACTAGATTTTTTTTAACTTGATCTACAAATTTAACCTTAGGATTTCAAATAAACCATACATGGAGTTTTCTATTTTCTTTATTTTAAAATTTAGGGTTACTAGTTTCGGAGATATTGTATTTCCCATATCTTTACTTCATTTAATACATGGCATGATACACATCAATGTTCTTTTAAATTCTAGATTCAATTTTTTTTATTCATACTATTCGCCTGTACAATGATTTTTTTTCCATCATGCTGGGTAAATAATCCGATACAAATTGGACGATGTCTGTCATTTCAAAAAAAAGGTCACTTAACTAAGAATGTTGGGAGTAGAGTGCAACCTTGAAAAGTTGTAGCAGTGCCTAAAAAAGTTTTCACCGAACAAAAGTCGACCAAACGACTCGTTGTCATTACTGGTTCGTGTTTTATTGTTTACCAAGTCAATTTAGGCAATCGGGGCTAGCCCAGATTATTACTACCACTAATCTTTCTCCAGAGGACTAGAAAAGATTGCTCCAAGACCATATGCGATCCGAGAAACATCTATATATAAATAGGCAAAGACAAAACGATTAGGTACCATTTCCTCCTCTGTCTCTCAACCGATTTTCTTCATTTTTGTTTTGTTTAGTAGCTACTGACGACCTTCAGTGCAGAAAGCTAATATTAATTTATAATATTGGTTCATTCATTAAATAAAATATAATAAAAATTTATTATTTACATCCATACTGTCAACGCTAAACAACTGACAGTGCCGCCGCCGCCAGACGGTCAAAACTCAACAAACATTGAGTAATTATATATGGAGGGAGCGATCGTTAGATATATTCTTAGAGCATGTACTTCTGAAAGTGGCATGCAAGCGTTGTTATTGTTTAGTTGTAAAGTAGTCAATGTAGTAGATCAGTATTAATTTTTCGGGCGCGTTGCTGTAACTTTCATATTAAATATTCTGTTTTTAATGTGAATTTAATTATTTGATTAATATATTATTATCACAACCTTCCCGAAGATGTGTAAAAAATTGTCAGACAGCGGACAATAGAGTTCTCCTAGGGTTGTTGGTCCTCTCTTTTCTTTAATATTCCTGAACTTGATTGAAACCGCAAATGACGAAAACTTTTAGGTTGCAAAGAACAATCTTCCAATTATTATATCGAATATTTTGCCAGCAGCGGTTCTAGCCAAAAGTTTGGGGGATCATTCATTTGTCAAAAATATTTTTATTTCAATAGATTTGTCAATATAAGTGAACAATTTTGGTCATTACATCTACTTCTCCGATTTCTCCACAACTGTGTTTCTTACAACAATATACTTTTTACAATTTCATGAAATAAGGTCGAATTTCGACCACTGGGCGACTACTAGTTATAACAAAACTTCTGGAAAACTTGAATAGTATCACAACAGCCCCCACCTTTCAGGTTGTTGTGTCATATGTTTGGTACACTTGAAGAAATATTCAGGTGGGTCAGCGTTTATAATATCCATGCGTAATTGACACGCCCCTACTTCCCAATATGACTGCAAAAAGTTTCTGGAAACGACTGAAGATTTGAATTATCTTATTAAAAAACATATATTTTAGCGATTGTACCTCACGGTTGTTGCACTATCGTTAAATTTGGATTATGCTTGCCTCCTTCTTCCATGAAAAAGTAATCAAGTACATCTCATTAATTAAATACAATCCGGAACTTATGTGGAATTGGAAAAAGACCAATCACTAAAAATAAACCCACTTCACAGAAAGAATCTTTAGTTTAATCGCTACATACTAAGAAGTAAGACTTTAGAATTTGTTTGTTCTTTATGAAAACGGGGTTTTAAAGTATTTAAAGCGTAAACAAGACCACCACGGCACCGCACCCGGTCGCTTGTCGTCCTTCTCGGATACTTGCCTACAGTTTCCCTGATTGGTTCCCCTTTATGCTTACTGCTCCGCCCCTTTGGGTCGTAGCGTGATGTTATAACATTTATTTTCTAATGCAACACGAATTTTTCATTTAGGACTGGGAATTCCTGAGAATTATATCAATCCTCTTAATTATATCAATACAGATTTACCCGGAAGTTTTGTTCAACGTACCATTGTCGCTTGTTCCTTTTTGTCACAAAACGTTTCCAAATGCTCCTGGACCTCCAACATACCATACTTCAAAGTCTCGATGAATTTAGAGTTGTGGATGGCAGTCGGATTGAACCAGACTAACTGAGTAGGTAAAATGCGGTAAGCGATTATATCTGTCATGGACATTAAACGTGAACTGATCAATTTGATGGTCGGTAAACCGCTTACAGCAGACTGAGACATGTGGGAACAAGACTCTTTAGTGATCTCAATGGCTGACAAACAAATTTCCTGAAACATTAGTCACAATTAATGTTATGCCAAAATACAGGGTTATTATAAATGATGGACCCATTTTTAAATATTCGTAATAATTAAAGTACATCTCCAAAATGAACAATCTTTATACAAATGGAAAGAGGAAGTTTCGGCGAGCAATGATGGTTCCAGAAGCGGCCGGTAGAGTTCGTGCGGTAATAGGCGGCCATTTATTTCCCTTTCAGTTGTGAGTAAGATGGCTACCGTGGAGCACAAGGTTTTCTGCGTTCTTGAGTTCGCAAGAAGTGAGTCACAAATTCTAGTGCATCGGGCATTTCGTACAAAATTCGGTATTGAACCACCAAAAAGCATTGAAGATGATGACAGACATAGAAAGTTTTTTCGCTGTAAAAGTTAAATCTACCAAGTTATGGAAGATTCACAGGATTTCATTTTCCAACAAGACGGAGCTCAGCGGCATTGACACCTTCATGTACGACGCTTTTGAATGCTTCCTTTCCTCAGCCTTGGATAGGTCGCAGAATTGAAGACCTGGCTCTACACTTCTGGCCACCGAGATCTCCTGATGTCACTCCATGTGACTACTTCCTATGGGGTTATGTTAAGGAAGCTGTTTACGTCCCACCTCTACCAATAACTCTGAACGATCTTCGGAACCGTTTCACAACTGTTTGTCATGCAGGAGACGGCGGACACATTGAACATTTATAATGTACTATAGGACCCGACAGACGTTGTTCTGTCCACAAGTGGCTTTGAGGTCTTAGCGGGATCAGCACTTTTTTTTTGATATTGGAATTCTATAAGTCGTATACAAATGTGCGAAAAAATAAAAAAAAATCGTTTAAAAATAATAGGAATTCCTAGAATCCGATCTTAGTGCCACCTAACGGGTCCAACTGTAAATCTAAACCATTCTCGAATCCCCTTGAACACACACCAAAAAAACTGATCAAACTCGGTCCAGGCTTTTAGGATTCTATAGAGGACATACAAACTTTCTCGTTTATATTGGGAATTCATCCGCTTGGGTACGCAACCTGACGGATAAAATATGAACTAGTCTAAGCAGGTCGAGTATAAACAGCTGATGTTAGATAATATGCCAAAGCTGAAGTTTCAAAGTGTTTAAGTTTTTTTCTGAAATATTCAGTAATTAATTATTATTAATAAGCTTAGTTATTATGTAAAAATAGCTTTAATTTTAATATTTGATCAAAAATTTTCAATCATGGAGTTTCTTCCTCGAGAAAATAAAAATAAAACTCTTTGCTGCGTGTATGGATGCTATAGCAAGTCCACTAAGAACAATACAGTTCGATTTTATACCTTTCCTCCTACAAATTCAAGTTTTGTGTTCATAAAAAATAAATTTGGTGAAGATGAATTGATTGACCGTCGATTAGCTTGGATAAAAGCATTGAAAATTGGAAATCCAATTACACAGTCAAAAAAAGTGTGTTCATTACATTTCATCAAAGATGACTTTATACCAACATGTAAGTAATTACCTATAGAATTTTTTTTATAATTATATGTTTATCATCAATATGAAGCAAAATATTGTTTAGTGTAATATTTGTCAGAAAAAATAATAAACAATAAACATTAAATTTTATTTTTCATTGCAGCCAGTGCCAATCCACGTCGTTCTCATTTAAAAAAAAACAAGCGTTCCATCATGTAATCATCCTGAAACATCATTAAAATTATTTGATCAACCAAATGTGAATCAAATTGAAAAGAGAAACGAAAGACAACGTCGGAGATCATTGAATAAAAAATCATCCGTTATTATTGATACAGATAAAGATGATCAAGTACAAGACATCCCATGTAATGTAGATCTGTGTATTGTGTATAAAATATAATATTAACATTAAAGTGATTTCATAACATTAAATTTTTCAACGCCTGATAAATTTATTTTTAAGTAAAAATCTAACCTCTTGCAGTAGAGAAGTGTAGCTACCACGTGCTTACAGTTTTCACTCAGACCAGCTGTACACGAACATGACATTCCCATTATTTTTCCATCATGTGATATTACGCCTACAATTTCATGCGGTTGATTTTTTAAATGAGAAGTTTGTAGACAGTATGCAATTATTTTATACTCATTATCACAACTAGTATCTATTTGCTGTAGACAACATTTGATTAGATGTCCTGCATCAAGTATATTTTCACCGCCGATGAAACTCTCATGACTAGGTTGAGTAGTTGCAAACTCACAAATTTCTTTAATTGAAACTTTCATTTTTTTTTTAATATTTATTATAAATTTGATTTTAATGACATATACACATATACACACGACAGCTGATTTAAAAATGCGTTTTAGAGTAGTAACCGCTTCTGCCGCAAGGAGAAGCCACGCCCCCGGCTGAATTCCTAATACGGGGTGGGTCATTTTAATCTATGCACCCTAATCGTTTCGTTCCTAGGCATGGTATGAAAAAAGAGTTTATACAAAAGTTGTTCAAGACGAAGGGGGACACCTTTTGGTGCAAATAATTTTTACCTTGAACTGGTAAACCGTGTTTTTGACACCTAATTCGGAAAGAGAGGGAATTTTTACGTCAGAGGTGATATCGATTGAATTTTTTGTAAGAATATAACTTTAATGTAAGAAATATGTTAAATTTCTAAGTTCTTCTTGGGAAATAACACCACAGTTGTTACATTTTACCAATCTTTTGGTAGAACAAGTGTACAGAGATTGTTTTCTTCTTTTATCAGCAGTGATTATTACATATCGTAAAAACATCTGAAATGATTTATCCAATGAAGAAGAAAATTTATTTCAAAATATATTTTTACATTACTGTGATGCGATAATTATCACTCAGGTGCCTGTGTCGTTATTTAGTCGAAAAATGTGAAAAATAGTCATTTCAGGTTTTTAAGCGTTTGACCTTGACGTAACATTTTGAACGTCAGAAAATTATTGTATTAATATATCACTTCGGACGTAAAATTTCCGGCGTTTCCCTAATACGGTGTCAAAAACAGGGATTCCCATTTAAAAAACACCTTGACCTTCAAATTACCTTGAAAATGATGCTAAAGATCAAAATTAATTGCACCAAAAAGTGTCCCCCTTCAGCTTCAATAAGTTTTGTATAAACTTTTTTATATACCATGCTTATGAACAAAGCAATTCGAGTGCATAGATTAAAATGGCCCTCCCTGTATATATAGAGTGCAAAAAAATTGAAACTTCGAGTCTCCATAGATATAAAGGTTCTTCATTGTGAACTTTAATAAATACACATCTTTAAAATGGGTCTAACATTAATATTCAATCGATATGTTTCAGTAAATCAAATAATACTCACTGATACCAATTTTTGAAACTGGTGAAAGAACTGAAGGGTATTCGCCGGTGTTTGAATCATATTTGATTGAATGTAACTAGTCCAGTTCTCTAACATGTCACTTTTAGCCATCCTTATGTTCATCAAACTGGACATGTTAGGAGAGGCATTGCAGGGCGTCACTTCACCAAGATCCCCAACACTTGAACCACTACAAATGAATTAATATGACACATGAATTAAATGAATTAGAATGAAATAAATGTATAACACAGTTAGCACTTTGTTTTTACCTTGTGTCTGATCTAGCACTTGAATGAATTTGTGACGTAGCTTCACGTAGAGCTAAAGACGACGGTGGGAACATGGCGCTACTATCTACGATGCTGTTGTCGAATTCTGGAGCAACTGCGATTTCATCTAATGGAGATTCCGAACCTAATTCATCATCAGATGATTCCTCCGTTAATAATCTCTGAAAATTATATAAGTCAATCAAATAAAACCGACGAAATTTTTGAAAACACACGCTCATAAAATGTTGAAACAAATTATCACTTCAAAGTAATAGAGAGTAGACACAACTTAAAGATACTTATATATGTGAACGAAAATATAATTTTGTATGAGAATTTACTTCTGCTACATATAGGGTGTTAGGTGAATTGACAGACAAGTTTTGAGAATAAGTAGAATATGTAATCTGGAGATGTTTAGCCATATAGAGTGTTTCTAAAATAGAACTCATTAAAATAAGCCAATAAGTTCCTATTAACATGTGCCCTAAAACGAACCCTTAGCAAGTAATATGCCTTTAAAAAACAGTCCAATATAGCCTGTTATACGCTAGCTCCCTTTCACTTTACCTTTAGTATTTATCATCTTTAACAGCGAGCAACCCTTATTTGCGGCCAGATTTAATTAGGCAACCGTATATCATAATGAACAGAAAAAAATAGCTTTAATTTAAAATATAAATAATAAATGTACGTTATGAGCGTATAAATGTAACAAAATATACCTGTGTACACCTGGCTGCGAAGAGGTGCAGCCAAGTGCGCAACGGCAACCGTTTTTTTTTTCCAGGGTGAGTTTTTTTGATGATCAGTATGGGGATCTCGGAAACTAACGGAGATAGAGCAATGGTTAAATTGGGCAAGACTTGCACTTTTACTGGCCCACTTTAACGACACTTGCGGATTTTTGTAAAAAGTCATGGCTTACTAGATATTTTTAAAAAACGAAATTCTGTCGATTTAGTCAAATCCCTCTAGCTCCTTTGTTTTTGATTTTATAAAAAAAGTGTAAATATCAAAATTGAAGGGAATTGTATCCCGAATATGATTGTCATGTCCTCATTTGCCTGACAGCTCTCATTTTCGAGATATTACACAACTATGACCTCAAAAATTCGGACATTTTTAGAGCTTTTCAACGATATAATACTCGATATAGAAAGCGCACAAGTTCCACCCACACAAACTTTCAGTTTCTCAAACTTTGCATGCTGGTGACGAACATCGACGTATTTTGTTTTGTACATGGTTTAGAGACATGTGCCTTGACAATCCACAGTTTCCATTAAAGGTGTTATGGTCAGATGAAACTAGATTTACTAACTGCGGTATGTTCAATAGACACAATGGCTAAGGAAAACCCTTTCCAGGTAGAACAAAGACGACCCCATATAAAATCTGGTTTTAATGTTTGGTGTGGTATCATAGGGTCTAGTATTTTGGAGCCTTTTATCTATGACGAATCACTTACCGGGGAGCGCTACTTGCATTTGTTGCAATACACTTTTCAAGACATGTTGCATAATTTGAATTTGAGAACTCGTTTAGAAATTGAGTGATTCCAACATGATGGAGCACCTGTTCATAACTCGTTATTAGTAAGACAACACTTAGATAATATCTATCCAAACTCTTGGATAGGGAGAAATGGCCCACGCGAATGGCCACCCCGTAGTCACTCCAAGACGATTTGGCAGTTATAGACTTCTATTTATGGGGTGCGCTAAAAACAAAGTATACAAAAGAAGGTATGAGACAGTTGGTGACCTAAGGGAGGCGGTATTACAAGCAATTGGAAAAATTGATAGGCGGTCTGTGAGGAAAGCGGTAATGTCAATCTTAAAAAGATGCAATTTTTGTCTAAATAACAATGGTGGACTTTTCGAACATAAATTGTAACCATGATTATGTACTTTAATATCTTAAGTTTTTAGTAAGTACTTTTTTAGTTTTTTCGTTATATCTGATATACCTAATAAAAAAATCGTTCAATGTTTTTTGTAATAGTTATTAATAAATCAATCTATTTCATGGCTAACTACGTTAAAAGTGAAAATAAGAGAGAAAAGCATCCATAACTCCGTTATTTTTATGAATAACTATATCGAGTATTATATCGTTGAAAAGCTCTAAAAATGTCCGATTTTTTGAGGTCATAGCCAACTATGGTTTCCATTCAACAAAAAACATATCTCGAAAACGAGAGCTGTCACGCAAACGAGGACATGACAATCATATTCGGGATACAATTCCCTTCAACTTTGATATTTACACTTTTTTTATAAAATCAAAAACAAAGGAGATAGAGGGATTTGGCTATATCGACAGAATTTCGTTTTTTCAAAATATCTAGGAAGCCATGACTTTTTAGAAAAATCCGAAAGTGTCATTAAATTGGGCCAGTAAAACTGCAAATATTTCCCAATTTGACCATTGCTCTATCTCCGCTAGTTTCCGAGATCCCCATACTGATCATCAAAAAAAACTTACCCTTTATATATTGTCGTGAAGTGGACGATATTTTATTGAAAAACAAGTCAATGAATTTTTTTACGAAAAAAACAATTAATAATAATTTAATTAAAAATACTAGCGGCTACATTTTGATAGGCAACCTGCTAGATATATATTCTCCTAATCATAAATATGCATAAAAATTTGGTTTTTAGCAAACACTCGATGGGTGCACTAAATGCTGCAGCCAGATCTTGTACTAAATGATTTTCGAGTAAATTGAGTTTCAAAATTGTTCTGCCCTTTAAGTTATCAGGCCAAGAATTACAAAAATCTGTTTACCATGGCAAATAAACGACTGACGTTGCCACAACGCTTAACAATTTAAATATTGATAAATAGTCAATTTAACTTTGCAGTGTTTAATTAGTAAGTGTTGATTAGAAAATTTAAGTGTATGCTGCCGCATACAGACGCCTCGCTTCTAATGCATTCCAGATGCACGGTCGTACATAAAAGTGCCTATCTATCATTTCCGTGTTTGAATATGACTTCATTTTATGAGTTGCAGTTGTTGTATACTTTTCCAATCACCACTTTTACGAATTAAACACTGCAAAGCTCCATTGACAGTTTATCAATAACTTCAAATGTTAAGCGTTGTGGCAACGTCAGTCTTTTATTTGCCATTTTTGTAACTTTTGATCCGATAACTTAAAGAGCTGAGTAATTTTCAAACCCAATTTACTCGAAAACCACTGGAAATATCGATTTGGACAAACATAATATTTTTTAAGTAAAATTGTAAAGATTTTATAAACATGTAGAGAAAATTGTAAAACAATAAAAACAAAAAAATACGGGCCGAAAACCCCCTTCATCCACCTAAATAGGACGCTTATGATTTGCATGTCTAAAAACGGAGTAGCAAATGTTATTTAACATAAAAAGTTATGTAGGACCCTTACATTTTTTCTATTTATTTTCGACCGTTTTTTTCAATAACAGAAAAAAAAAAAAACAGTTTTGTTTGCGCCCTTTTAAGGGCAGAGAACTCCCTAAGGGTGCAATTTAGAGCATATGTTAACAGGACTTTTTTGGCTTATTTTAATAAGTTCTATACACAGTAGAAACACCGTATATACATACACAAACAGTAGTTTTGCATATTTTTTAAATATTGCTAGCTAAAATAGAATGTCGAATACTGCGCTGTGGCAGGGTACATTCACGAAGATCACAAATGGAGTTGATATTTCGTACAAAAAAAATATTTTATCAAAATATAATATAATCAGTGACAGTGTAGCTATTTATTAGTGAAAGAATTTTCAGATTGGCCCAAGAGATTACAGATAAATTTTACCTCTATTTAACAGATATATTTGACGTATAATCTGTTTATTTCTTGTTTGCCACATTTGAAATATAAGAACTGTAACATAAATCTTATTTTCATTATCTGAAGTAACAAGATGATAACATTACCTTGAGCTGTGTCTAATAACAAAAGTAACAAAAATTCTTTTGTGTACATTTTCTTCTGTTAAGTACAAAAAAGTTGCAATATTCATTGATAGAAATTTTGATTAATATTTTTAATTGAAACGAGGATCAGAATAGGGAGAAGAGGGGTGAAAATGAGAGAACCGGGGAAGAGGGAAGGGATGAGTAAAAGGGATAAAAAGTTCACAAATTTTAGGATTTTACCTGTTGGGCAAACAATTTATTTCACTGGAGAATATATTTAAAATTTCCATAAAATTGAATTTGCAATTACTTTAAGAAGTTAAATAGTGATGAAACAAAAGAGAAATTATTTAATAATACTTACAAATACATTAATGCTTCAGAGAGCTCTTCTTAGTATCTAAGACTTTGACTACTATTTTAGGTTTGCTTGCACCACTACACTTACGAGATTTTCTATTCTGTAAATTTATTTTAATTGACGTCTGAACAACAAAAAATCACAGAACACGAAGGACAAATTACTGTTAAAAGCATGTGTGTTGTCAAAATGCGAAGCCAAGAATAAGCTTAGTCGAAAATAACTCTATTTACATTTCTTTTGATAAAAAAAATACAAATAAGAAATACTCGTTAAAATAGGAGTTTTCAGAATTATATGTGATTAAGTTTTGTCTTATTTACCTCACCTTCTTGTCAAAAGTATTTAATTTTTTATATTATTTACTAAATAAATTACATTTTAAAAATTGAATTTATTAACACATGGACAAAACATTTAAAGTGGATGACAAATAACTATATTTCTATCATACAAAGTTAAAAACCACAAATAAAAATAAAAAGCTGCAATTAAATATTCTTCCTTAACAGATACCCTTGGTTTATTAACCTGTCTGCATTTTATCATAAGACTTTATAAATTCCTTTTCGCCTTAAAAACTCCTAGGGGTTGTCAGATTTAACGTATTTTATCTATATAAACGAACTAATAATCCTGTGAAGTGATTTGTCCCCGACATTAACTTACACAAACTTGTGAACAATCTGGTTGCATAGTCTTTCTTAACTCGATTTATATCAGACAATATTCTAATTTCTATTGGACTAAATTGTATATAAACTACCAACGTCTATCGAATAATTATTGCCAGTTCTGAATAGTAAGTATATCCCACATATAAACAAGCAAATTTCAACGTCTAGTAGTGGAAACTACAGGTTTGGGTCAGGGAGCATATACCAGCCCAAAAATCTCCCCATGTATAATAATAATGCAGACAATGTGACAAGGATGGAATTAAAGCAGAGTCAAAGCAACTACACGAACTACACGAAAAGTAACTATGCCACGGTTACTAGTTTTCTTAAGTGATAGAAATAAATAATCATTAGTTTGAATATGATTCCAACGACAATCTATATTTTTTATATCTTAAATTAGAAGAACGGAGAATTCAACATTCCGGTTTGATTTTGAAAATTTTAAGGTTGTTGTGAGGCCTAAACACGATCACATCACGACAGGAAATTATTGCATTTACAAATAAAACTTTTGAGAGATTAACCAAGTTACAAGTTCACAGGAATTTTAAGGAGAGTAGTAAATGTTTTCGATTTATCTAGTATCCTAAGTCCTGTTACAAAGCAACGCCCGACATTTTATAAATAAACTTTTAGACTTGTATTCAGCAAAAATAAATAAACTCTCAGTATTATTTTCAGTAAAAAAAATATTTTAATAAAAAATCTGAAAATGTTCATATTTCATATCTATAATGGCACTTTTCCATATATGTACTTGGTTGTTTAGCTTTTACTTTGCTATTCAGATACCCCCATAGAAAATCTATGAGCGTCTAGTTAAATTTTGTGGTTAATGTCAAACGATGAAGCTTTTGCTTAATTCATTTTATTTACGAAATGCTTTCCTCCTGTATTATCCATAATGACTACTAATATAAATGGACCTGCTTGTTTACATTAAAAATGGATTAAAGGTGTAAATTGAGGGAATTCATATTGTGTAATTTGTTTTAGGCGTGAAACTTGTTTGAAATCAGTGATTATTTTGTATAAGTGTAAAACACAATAATAAAGAGGTATTTCAGTATTTTGCATGCAGGAAAACGGCATACAATTGCTGAATTATCTTCCCACAGGTAAGTGTCAAATCATAAATGTAGTAATTGAGTTTTACAAAAGGTCATTTAAGCAGTTAATGAAACTACATTTTGGGTGAATAAAAAAAAAGTTTTGATAATTACTGATACATATTAGTAATTAAGCCACTAATTGTTTTGTTATTGTGAACATCTTTTAATCGGTGCGTAGTTGTATTATTTTGAGTCTGAATAACATGAGGATTTTAATTTAATGCTGTTGGAGCCCGAATATTTGTAAACAAATATATCTATCTATGTCTCTTTCTGTTTTTGTCTTGTGTCAACCAATTTTTCTTTCGGTCATATATGGAAGTGCCGGGTCCATTTATATTAATAGTCAAAGGTTATCCATGATTGCTGATCATTATCGCGGTAGGCCTCACAATGACCTTGATCTTAAACTTTGACGTTATTTTCAGGGTCATATTGAAATGTAAACTTTTTAGAGTTTTCTCTTAATCTGTAAAAAATCTCAACCGTCCTTTGAAAGAAACATTTTATCAAATGATATTTCTTCTGAATTTCATTCCTGTGTAAAATTGCTATTTCATTTAAATCCCTGCATAACAAATACTTTAAAAAAATTGAAACGTTTCATGAATACAGAGTAAATAAACGCAACATACCAAATACTTTAACGGAATAACTAAATTTAGAAAGAAACAAATGAACAAAGTTATTATGGAAAAAATCAAGGAAGTAAAAATGAGTTGGCTAGGTAATAACGCAAAAAAATGTGAATAAGAGAAATTTTGGGATTAAAAATAGAAATGAATAAAATTGTCAATAAAATATTTATATCTTTTAGGGGTGAAAACACTTTTAGAATTTACTCATTCATGTAAAATAAATAATAACTTCACAAAAAGCTTTAACGATTCGAAAAATGTACACAAACATACCCGAATTTTTGTTACGATTAAATGCCACCAATAAACACAAACTGTTGAACAAAACAAAAACGCGGACTCACATTATGGTTAAATGGACAACTGTGTACCTTTCTTACAGTCAAGACAGGCGTTTTCTCACTCAAGCTGTCTTCAAATTTGACGTTGCTATGATCGTCTTCTCCTTGGCTCAAAAGACGACGACGTACGCCCCAGTTGAAGTTATCTGTGCTTTCACCCTAAAAAACAGCCAATTATGTTTAAAGACGATCTAGCTAAATGTAATTTAACTTACCTCGATGCTTTCGCTTTCGTACTCCAAGAAATCGAAATCTTTGAAAACATCCAAATTCTGTCGCGGTATCGTCTCGTCTGGATTCACCGCTCATATCTTCATTTCCAGCCGATACCTCTTCAGTGCTTGACGCCATACTTGACTGACGTTCAATCAAGTCAGAGGTCTGACTGAATATAACCTAAAATGCAGACAATTTTGTAAGTCATATATTTTTATGAAGTTTCAAATTTCTTACTGATGGACTTTTTGGCAATCCCACTCTCTGGCCACAGGTTGTTAAAAGATTGACCAGACATTCCCTGACGCGACCCTAAATAGAAAAATAAAAGATATTGAAATATTTAAAACCAGGAAGGCATGACAAGGGAGATGCAGCTAATCTCACATAGTTAATTACATTTCAACAAACTATATTTTAAAACATTAACGTCTCCCAGAAGAAACAAACAAATTATGACAACTGTAATAAATAAAACACCACAAAACACATAACTTTAGATAATAGCTTAGAACAGGGGTCTTCAAATAAGGCCTAGCAGTGTCATCAATCCGACCTAACAGCTGATTTTGAAACATAGACATATTTTTTTATTATATTTATGTGTTCTTGGGAAATAACACCACAATTGAAACAAAAATCTCTATATTCAAGGAAAAAACAAACGTTTCCAGGTGTATTGTGACCTCTTTCTCAATGGCTTTAAACATGTATTGAAAATATAAAAACGCAAAATGAAAGTCTGATATATGACATTTAAGTTTCTAGATATACAGGTAGCACAAAAAATTCTAAAGATCATGTATTACAGTTAAACTGCTTTCAGGTTGGAAGAACTTGAAAGAGTTAGTTGTCTTTAGAATTTATGCATTTTTGCATTTTATATTTTCAATACATGTTTAAAGCCATTGAAAAGGAGGTCAGAATAGACCTGGAAACGTTTGGTTTTTCTTTGAATATACAGATTTTTGTTTCGATTGTGGTGTTATTTCACAAGAACGCAAAAATAATCAAGAATATGCCACAAATAACATTTAGAAGACACTTTAGATATATTCAAACATTTCCTGCACAAGAACTTTTGAGTTGTACTTTGAACTAGGTTTGTACCTAGACGCTTGTTGGCTATAGTTCCAAATTATCCGCCAATCAGCGACCTCAACAGTTGGCTGTGCTAATACTTGAAACGTCGTTCCAAGTGCACCTGGTTTGCAGTTAAAGTTGTAAAACAGTTGCCTCTCCTGTGTTGGACCTAAGAGTTTTCAACCACCATAATTTGCTACTAATCCTACTGATATTTCTTTTCATAACAACGTTTAATGTGTTCATGGTTTCATTGCAAATCAAACATAGCCCTTATTACTGGGCTCGAATCACGAAATATTAATGATTCCATTAATCTTGATTGTTTTCTACTGACTCTTCGCTTCTGTTCCAAACTAGTCAATTACAAAAACACTTCCTTCGCCTTCTCTAGGTTGGCTGACTCGCAGCCGAGCCGCTAGTTTGAGTGTTTGTGTTCCTGCACTTCCGAAAATCCTACTAGCAATATCTGCTAGCTACCAACAATTGGAGACATATAGAGAGGATACTACCTCCTCCTTTTTACCACCAGATGTCTAGAAAACTAACACAGTTTTGCCCCTTACAACTTACTGGGGTAATCAGGCTGGAAAATTGGGAAACGCTTAGCTAGAATGTTCTAGTCAATTAGCAAAAGATATTCCAAGAATTCAAAAGATAAAATGACACTTATACAACAGAGAGATTCCATTCCAACGTTGTGGAACACCTTAGGGCCCGCTCCCTTATCTCCTAGCAGATAAGATAAATGGAGCAATCATCAGGGACACTCCATTCAAAAATCCACTGCGAAATAGAAGCATTAGACTCGTTTGATCTACACCCTACTCTATACTTTCTGAATAACTATATAGAACAGAAAATGGTAGAACTTCCTAGGCGGATATGTGTGACTCCGAGTATTATTCATGTGCATGCCCTAGAGAGCGGGAGGATAGACGACGGCCGTGTGAGGTGTAGGACGGGAGGGCTCCTGCCCTGGAAAGGGAGTGTACCTGTCTAGAATCCGAGGCAGATCCTATTCCCATACGTGCCTGGACACCTATAAATACAGCCCTGATCGCTGTATGGTGCTCCGGGTCGACTCATGGACCGAGAACATCGTTCATACATGGGTTTCATAGACTTTGGGTTGACTCAGATCTCCTCTCCAGATATGCACTATACAAGGCGCCTGTAATCTTCGGGTGTGGGAAGCTGTAACAGAAGAACTCCGCGCTGCGTATATCGAGACCGGAGACTAAACACGAAAGGCTGGATCGCTCCAACAAGCGTTGTATGCAGACCCGAGGCCGTCGATTGAGGTGTCGGACCAACATACAAACCCTTTTTTTGCTGGCACTAGTATCCGAATTGATGGCGACTCTATGAGCTCTGGAAAGCTAACGAAACTCGAACAGACACGTGCAACTGCTCGAAGATGTAATTGAAAACATTGATAAAATTTGAAAACATTGATGTTTTTTGGCCGATATATTTTTAACATCGATGTTTCAATTTTAAATATCTAAAAATTCTTGTAAAAGTTGAATTTTGTAAGCACGCAAACCAAGATCTTTCCGCAAAATCTTCCATAAAGTGGATGGACACATATCCAATTCCTGTGCACGATGGCGGATAGACTGATTCGGGTTTTCCTCTACGCTACGCTCTACAACAGCAATGGATTCTTCTGTACGCACTGTACGACATCTCTGTGGATGCGTATTATCATTTATAGTAAACGTGGTGCGAAAACGTTGCATAGTTAATCGAATTAATTGGTCTGATGGACGATTATGTTGACTGTAAAATGGACATAGTGCGTGATACGTATTTCGAACAGAACCATGATTTTCAAAACAAATTTTCACAATTTGGAAGCGTGATTCAGGCGTCAGTCTATTCATGATGAAATGCCAAACCAAACTAAACATAAATCACTTGACAGCTGACAAGAGTGCCGCCGGTTAAAAGAGTGTTGCCAACTTAAAGTTATATACCTCTAAAAAAACATCCTTTATTACTCTAAAACAGAGTAATTAAAATCAATCATTATTTGTGTTCTACAAACTGAACTCACGAAACATCCGCATTTTATGAATAATTTTGTAATCTTAGCTGCACTTTCCCTATAAAATACGAACCTGACACATCCAGGGCCGTTTCCATCCAGAAGAAAGCGTCGCATCAGCAGGACTTATCGAACACGATCTTCGTGGTGTTGTCCCAATTTTCGAAGTGGTCGGTTCCTCCGGCTTATTATTTAAATATCGCCTGCCGATTACAGGTGTTTGGGACATATCAAACGTGAATTCCATGGTTCTACCTAAATACAATCACAATCAACATTATTTTTTTCTCACTTTAACATATTATCCCACACTAACCTGGTAATTCCTTCTTTGCAAAAATGTCATCATTAAAAGATGGGTGCGGAACCGAGGTCAAAGAATGAGCCCACTGTGAATGGATGGTTATAGGAGGAGCGACCAGCGAGCTGGATCGACTGACAACAAGTTTTAAAATTTTCAGTGCTTCCTTCCAATAAGCTCCTTCGATGTACTTTACGATTACTTTAATTAAATCGGCGTTCACTGGTTGCGCAGCTGCAGAAGCTAAATCGACGTAGTGTAAAATGCAATGGATTATGTTCAAAATTGGTAACTGAAGATTATTCGGGCCTTTTTCGAGAACTTCTATAAGGAACGACAGCATATTTAAACTCAAATGCGAGTAGGTATCGTGCAGATACTTTATAACGCATTTCGTCCATTGAAAACTTTCTTTACTGAATGTCCTTCTGCTGTATAAGTTCATTACTGTGCCCAGATTTTCCAGTTTTTTACTTTTTTCAATACTGACCTAAAACCAACAATTTGTTAGTTACACTAGGATAATTTTACACTAAATTTGTCAAACGAATATTGTACCTAATATTAGAATCAAAATATTTATATTCCATGAAAAAATAGTGCTAAAAACCTTAGAAAGTTTGTATAAAGAGTTTCCCAAATTGTATTTCCAAATACTTATCAACCTAAAATTATAAAATTGTCTAAAATTCTAACGTCCTTCTCTGAAATTCTCAGTTTAGAGAGTTCAAAAACTCTCTAAACTGAGAAAACGAATTCTCGAAAATTGTCGTAAATTCTACCAGAAACATCCCTAGTTTTATGAGAAGTATTTAATTGATAAAAAAGTAAAGAGCAGCCAAAGTAAAAACCGCCTTGAATTCAAGAGGAACTTTAAACCTACCTGTCTCCTGCTGTAACATTTTTATGAAAAAAATTGAAGAACAAACAGATTAAACCTTTGGTTTGGTGGCATTATGTTGATGACATAGTCGTTATTTGGGAACATAATCTTGAGGATTTACATGCATTACTTAACGACATAAACAACACAGAACAAACTATTCAGTTTACACTAGAGCTTTAAAAGAATAACAAATTACCATTCTTAGACATTTTAATAACCAAAACACAATCGACATTTGAAACAGAAGTTTACAGAAAACCGACTCATACTAACAGGGATCTCAACTTTCAACTCTAATCATCCAAATTCAGTAAAAAGAAGTATCATCAAATCTCCATATGATAGAGCAAAAACCAACTGGTCTAACATCAATAAATTCAATGAATAAAAAACGTTTATAAAAAATGTACTTTCCGCCAATAATTACCCAAATAAATTTATTAATAAAGAGTTAAAAAAAAACGAATACCAAACAATCCCTAACAACCAACATCAAACTTCACCAAGCAACACTGACTCCCAAGATAATCACATTAATACAATAACTATACCATACATACAGGGTCTATCAGAAAGACTAAAAAGAGTGGGAAATAGATATAATATCAAAACATCATTTAAAACAAGAAATACACTAAAATCAATTATATCAAAAACCAAACCAAATAACACAACTCAAAACAACAAAAAATTGCACTTATAAAATCCCTTGTGAATGTAATAAATTCTATATTGGAGAAACTTCTAGACCTCTAAATGTTCGAATAAACAAACACAAAAATTACATAAAAAACGACAATTTGAAAAATCCAACATTTTTGAACATGCTTGGTCATGTCCTTGTAAACAACCCAATATTGGAATAGTTCATAAGGTTTTGCCTAGGATTTCCCATATGATTTTAATGGCATCATTGAATCAACAAAACTCTTTGATCGCATTATATAACAAAATCGCACCTAAGAGCGCCACATAAAATTCAGAAGATCTCCCTTTCAAATTCTTCCAATTTGAAAGGAACTTTATGATTATATGATCTTTAGAAGTTTCTGTGCTACGCTGTATATTACAAATAAAATTCTCTTAGTTACGTCAGAAGTCAAATAATACATATTGTCAAATTATTTTAATTTACATCTTAGAATTGTGCCTTTTTTATCCATAGTTTAACCATTGACAACGGGGTCTGACCTAGACCCCGAAACGTTTGGAATATACAGCAATTTTCTTAACTGTGGTGTTATTTCCAAGAAGTACTTAGACATTTAAACCTACAATTCTGAAAACTCAAGAATTTTTTATCAATTTAAAAATTTAGATTTTTCACTATATTTTAAACATTTAGAAGATAATTCTACAACTCTCTAAAAGCTTGCAATATCAAACTGTTAAGTTTTGTGTAAAATCAAATCTATTTCGATTAAAAGTGTCAGGAAACTGTAATTTTAGAACAATTGTCTAAAATTAACTAAGTTTCACATTATAATAAAATTCTCGTTAAGTGGTAAATTACAAGAAAAAACCCAATATTCTAGAATATAAAAAAAATACGGAAAATCCTATGAAATTCTAAGAAATCAAACAATGTGTTTGGGTCACTACCAGAACTGTTTACATTTTCATAGACTTTTCCAAAACTTATAAAACTTTTGAGTTTTAAGGAAATCTCTAGAAAAATAGTTTTTAACTGAGAAAGCAGATTTTTCCTAAAACTCAAAACCACTGACACATTTTATAACTGTGCTTAACTACAAAACCACTTAAAATTCTATGAGAACTTTAAACCTTTGTGAATATTGAAAAATTCTAGAAAAACTATATTTCCATAAAATACTTATTCCATCTATTTTAAACATGTGCAACTGATACAACCCAACCTAATGTAAAATTACATTAATATACTTATTATTAAGCATTATCACATTATTGTCAATTACCTGTGCGATGTTTTCAGCAGCCCTAATACATAGCTCATTGGCATCTTCATAATTCAACAGCATATAAGGCAGCAACGCAATAACGTTCATTGGAAACGCTATGCTTTGTGATGGATCGATTACAACGTAATTCAGCAAAGGCGTAAACTGAGACAGGAGAGCCACAACTGGTTCGTATATATTCGGATGAGTACAACCCTGAAACAATAATATTGTAATAAAAGATTGTTCAAATTAAAAATTAATTTGACATTAAATTAAAACGTAGGTCAAATTTAGGAGTATAATTATAATATAATGGAAATGCTGTGAAACCTGTGGTTGATCACAAATGTAGAAACACAGTTTTCCACCCTTTATTTTAAACACTCAACGCCATTTCAACAACTCTAAATTGTCATCAACAAGGAGTAAACCAAGCTAACTAACTAAAGCTTACCTTGAGAAGAAGAGCATGGACACCAGGGAATGAATTCCACCTCAACTGAGATTGTAATTTTTCCACTTTGTCTCTTGCATCAGGTCTGTCAAGTGGTAATCTGTGCATTATTCGAGCTAGAAGCCTCACCGCCAATAAAAATTCGTGCTCATAGTCTGATTCCAATAAAGATACAGCTAACCAGAATAGCTGGGCTAGTATGGTTAGCTTGTCATCCTGAGTCGCACTATCACCTGTAAATATTAGTATGTCTTAAAACTTTCGACTTGGCGGCTATTTCGAACGCAATGATTTTAGTTGGTGTACCTAATAATTTTACTATTTGAGTCACAATAGCAAAATTGCTCAAAATCATTTTTTGATTCAAAACTTGAACTCATAACTATTTATTAAGCAAGGTAATTTTTCTGTTGATACATTGGTATCCTATAATTTCTTCCAATTCAAGAACAAAAATATTTACTCGATTTTCTATAGCAAAAATTTATTTTTGTTATAAACATTATAGTATATTGTGTTACATTTTATTATGACTCACTTTCTTATAAATCATAAATATAAAGAAAAAAAATATCGCAAGAATGAGTAATTGTATCTATTAGCAATAAGTAATGAAAAACTCATATATTCTTCATCAAAGATTAAAAAACGAGATATGAAAAGTGCGTACATTACTCATTAACATAAAACAATTTAATGGAAATTTTCAAAATACACATTACAAAGGAGTAAACTAAATGAAAATTCATCTCATTTAAAAAATATTGGAAATTCATTAATTAAAATTGATTAATGGAATTAAATACTCATTACAATTATAATGAATAATCAATGGTCAATGCATTAAATAAAATAATGCATTTTTGCACCTGTGTTGGTAAGTTAGTAAAGAAATTGGAATGAATTGGATGTGTGAAGGCTCGATCTATACATCAAATTGGTGCTAGAGCACTGTTAACACTTTTTCCAACAAAATTTGTGTAGCGATGAGGCTGATTTCTCACTTGGCGCTCTGAAAATCTTAGTAGTTGAACAGAGGTCGTTGTACTCATGAAGTCAAAATCTGTTGAACGTTATGGTTTGGAGGCGTCTTTGGTTGGTATTTCTCCAAAGACGAGGAACTTGTGAGACTTACAGTAAATGCAGATCTCCATATAAAGCGTCGTCTTAGTTGTTCAGGTCAATTAGCCACCAAGATCAGTGGATCTCAACTAAAATATGCAAAAAAAAAGTGAATGGACTGGATAACAAATGCCAATGCAGCTATCTACAAGATACAGTGTTCCACACGAAGTGCAGGGCCCAAACTTTCCAATAAAACAAAAATTTATCACAATTTTGATTTTATATTTGTGTAATTTACGTTTGCAATCGAAGCGAGAAAATAGATAACCAATTCATTATTTTATACATTTTTATGTACTGTAATTTTGTGGAACCACCACAGTCTGACTGTAAGATTGAACCTATTATAAACCTAAAATGCAGTTTAAACTGTATTAAAATGAAAATTTGATCACTTAACCCCCCTAAAACTGTAAACTCTTCATGTATAATGTTTAAAAGCAAACACATCATAAGGTAGTTATTCTTTATTCTTACCTAACAACTTCAAGCTTTGTGCTGATCTCGACCTCGCCAAATTGACGGAATATTTATTCATAACACTTCTATGATCTGCCTCTGTGCTATGTCGATTTCTTTCTTTAACGTCTGTGGATGACTGAGTATTCTTCCGCAATCCGTACGATACGGTATAGCTTGTGCTCCTCGCGTGACCAGCTGAAGTATAATCCGACAACGGCGTACCAACGACGTTGATTTGTGAACCGTCAGCATTACGCTTGCAGTGCGGTATTTCTTTGTTGTTGAGATTCGGAGTCGACTTGAAGAAATCTCTCATGAAATCTAATGGTCGAAAATCGGATTCTAGAGATTCTACTGCTGCTTCTAAAGTTAGTAACAATTCTGTAACGTAACCTGTAAATAAAATTGAGAGAATTGTAATTTCGAAAAAAGTGCTTTTAAAGCATTCACCTATAGAAATTTAACGAGACAGCTCAATATTTTTATGATGTATGCAACCAAGATTTACCCTTGGTGCCAGGTATTGTTGTTTGCCTACTGTTACAGGCGCAACTCACAGCATTGATATGCACAACTGAGTGCGTCATCCTGATAGGAGAGGGGAAATATTATTTTCGTAGGATATGCAAAAGCATAAAATCCCTAACATGCATCCAGATGATAGTCGAATTAGGAACCAAAACATTAGGGTGACGGTGGCAAAGTCCCAAGGGGTGGTAGCAGCATTTAGCCCAATCCTGCCAAATGAAATGAGAGAGAGCAGCTTTATTTGCTGTGGTAAGATCACTATATATCCATAGATAGGGTCTGTGAAATGCTCCGAAATAGTGAAGAAAAGTATGCAGTAAGTAATGAATGGCGTTCCATATCCTTGAGTATATAAATGGAAAATTGGACCAACGATTACGACAAGTGCACCAATACAAAACATTAGGAAATGATTCTGTCCTTAAAGACAATTGAACAAGTATTTCTCACAAATGTCTGGACATGGTTGCTTCAGGCAATATTTACACATGTTTCTGTTGGTTGAGCGCATATGAGTGTACTGTGAGAAAGTGAATACCCCTGAACACATATTCTGTAGGCTAGGCTATCAATTTATCAACTTGATGCGCAGGACATCGCTAAAGGTATTAAGAATACAGTATTAATTATAAACAGGTCTTGCACATTGTTTAAAGGCATCTTTTCTTAAATGGAAGACTAGAGTCTTGTTTAATAAATTCTTGGGATGTCGTATTTTTTCAAATAGTAGGAAAATAGCATAAATTTCTATGAAATTACAAGTAGTAACTTTGTAATTAGAAATAATATGCTCAGGAGTTTGATTTTTATCGTAGAATTTAGTTCAAGTATCATCTGGAATGCCCCAATAGTACCACTTGGAGCTCGGCTAGTTGGTTTTTATTAACGATATCACAATTTGATTCGAACAGCAAATTTATTTCCAAGTCTATTAACGATCTGATTAACAATGTGGATGCAGTTTTGAAAATTTATCTCTGGTAGTCGCAAGGTGGAAGAACTTCCTGTTTAGTTTTAACTAAAAACAAACCTTACCTTGCATATCTTCGCCTTGCTCAGCAACAGTTTCAACAAGACGACTGAGAATATCTGACAGCATTCTTGAAGTTATAGGTACTCTCAGCGACCTAAATATCTGCAAAGATCTACCCGCATAGTGTCTGGAGGAACAGCTTAAACCCAACTGCAAAGCTGTTTGCGCCCATCGTTCGTTTATGTGAGCTGCAGGTAAGGAGACTTGAAATACCTTGAGGATATACTGGAGGAAAATGTCAATCTGTTCGGCGCTTTTAATAACCCACACTTTGGCAGTGATGTCTTCGTAACTCCATAGCGGAGCATTCCCTCGATTAGCCAGGAAGTTTATCAAAGATTTTATTATTACGGACTCGGTGAAATCTGGTTTCAGTGACGCACATTGTTCCGTATTTTCTGGAAGGACAATTACTGGAGGAACAGGCACAGTCTTCTCGTCTTCTAAAAAAAAATTGAATGTGGCAACTTTAACCAAGTCATTTCTTATGAATTTTCTTACCATCTTCATTCTTTGGTGCATTACCGAGTGGAGCATTAACTTTAATAACTACCTCGGCAGCTGCGGTTGCCTTTACAGGACTTTGCATTAATTCGTGGAACAAAACATCCGATTCTAAAAAAAATTAATGAATTTATTTTTTAACCCTTCATTTCATTTTGTTGCATATTTGCCACAAATAGTTTGAATGTATGTGATATTAAAAGGAACAGTTATAGAAACCAAATTCATGCAAACTTGTAACATACTCCATAAGAGTGTAATGTGGAATCCGCGTACTAGGTATCATTTTCTTTTAATCGTGAAGACAAACAAATTATCATCTGCACTAGTGATATTTGTATATGCTATGAAGCGCAGTCCGTTTGTTATGTAAAGTAATGCATGAATCAAGAATTTAGTGTTTATATTTGGTTGAATACAATACTAAAGGTATGTACTAGGTAGGCACTTATCTTACACATTGATGAAAATATTATATTTGCCATTTTATCAATGCGTCATACATTCTTATGTTGCATATTTGCAACTTCATGAAGATTTTATCATATCAATAAATTTATTTGCAGATGTCTTACCGCAATAAAGGGATGAAAGATTCATTGAAAAA
This sequence comes from Octodonta nipae, assembly GCA_034190945.1. NCBI lineage: Eukaryota > Metazoa > Arthropoda > Insecta > Coleoptera > Chrysomelidae > Octodonta > Octodonta nipae. Next base: position 9,642,966 of record CM067218.1, read on the forward strand.
CGCGGAACTATATGAGATTATTGATCATTTTGGTTGTCCCACTTGAGCGCACAAAAAATGTTCCGTCATGATCTCTCACTTGGCCGTGGAACGCTATTGGACAGCGGCACATATCGTGTGACGTAATCACTGCTATTGGTCAAATAGTTGGTGGTGCGAATTTCAAATATCAGCCATAGAGATATCGCGGTTGACAGTTGACATGGCGTCAGTGGCAAAAATGCCATCAAGCGGCAGCTGAACGTGGGCTGGTCGTTTCCACGTCGAACCCTCTACCATACAAGCCAGTAAGACTTGGTATACAGAAATAATCATTTCAGAGAGTTCGTACGTACTGTCGCCGACTGTTCGTATCGCTTCATTAACTGGTGATGTCGGTCGAGCTGCCCCCTCTGTTTTCATAATTTTCATAGAGTATAAACTCATAAAGTTCTAAACATTTCTTAAGTTAGATGTTTACATATTGTAAAAAAATAAACGAATACATTTTTTAATCAAATAGTTTTTCAATATGCACATAAAAAACAAGAATTGACACCAATATAATTTTATTATTTTTCAAAATTCATGAAATGAAGGGTTAATAGCATCAGTTTTTCAACAAATTTGTAACAAAAATTTTTACTCACCTGTAAAATTGTGGTCAGTAACTGACAGAAGCGTAGGTGTTGACAGTCCGAGATCTAAATGTTTAGTCTTGCTGTTCAGCAAAATGTGAGCTACGGTCAAATGATCATTATGTTGAGCAAGTACAATGAGTAGATTGAGGAGTAACTCTTTACAGTGATGGTATACCAATGAGCGAGTATGATCCAGTCCCAAAAACAGTATGTGCAGCATGAGAGGTACATGGATAGACCAATCCAATTCGATTCCATCTACAACGATGTCACATAGAAGCATGACACCAACGTTGCACCTAATGAATAAACTTAAATGTATAAACTGCTCTATGTATTGGGGAGCTAGGAGTAGTTAAAGACTAACAAATGAACTACCTGGTATTTGAATCGGAAGACAAAGGAAGAAGCATAGAATAGAGCTGAGGAATAAACTCAGCCCAAAACAAAGCAAGAGACTTTGGAAGTGACGGCATGAAAAACTGAGGCAGAGACAAAAAACAATAAATAGTGAGATATACAGAATGAGATATCAAACAAAAGTAGCAAGCAAGACGTTAAGACTAAGATAGTAGAGAAAATAGCAATAGACGTAAAGACCGAAGAAGAGACAACAGGAGAGACTTGCAGAGCTAAACAGAGAAATAGGCATTCGAAGAAATAAAGAGAGTTCACGGGGGTTCAAGGAACGAGACTTCGAGGAAAACATTCGACAAGCAAGAACAACATAAAAAATAATGAAAAAGACAGATGAAATTACTAGGAGGGGGATACTGTAACATAAAAACCGAAAGTGCAGGGTAAAAATGAGAGATGTATATTTCTCCACTTCATTTTCCTACAGTATTTAATTTTAAATTAAAAAAAGTGAATCTCAGAGCCAATTATCTGTTGATTGAATTTATTCATTAATATTTAGTTTTTACACTATTTCCATCTAATGACCACTCCAGTAACAAAATTAGTAGCAATATTTATTATAAACAATTATTACTTAAAATGTTAAATGAATAGTGGAAGAGGAAGCGACAGATGTAGTGAGAAAGAAACGAAAAGAAAGAAGAGACTAAGGAAGAAGATACAGAGAAGGCAGGTTGACAGTCAATAGAAGAGAAAAACAGACTGAAGGGTACGTTGAAACAATGAGATACAAAGAGACAGGAAAATAATAACAAGAACAAGACCGAAATAGAAAAAGGCAAACGAAACCTAAACGAGAAGATGAAGACATTGAAGAGAAAGACGGAAAAACAGATTCGAAGTCAAAGAAGTCGTTAACACAGATTACGGGCAAACTAAAAAAACACAGAGCAAAAAATAGAGAGACGGCCAAGCATAAAAAAGCAAAGAGGATTTATTTGAGGCACAGCGAGAAATCGACAAAGAGTGAGGCAAAGCCAACAGAAAAAATATCAGAAAAATGTTTTCCGTCATTAGATGGATATATACTCTATGTTTATAATATAAAATATATTACTCTTCTTAATAAATGAATATATTTCCGTAGTAGTTATATTTACAATATTATACATTTTAATTAATTATAAATGTGTAAAACTATTTAAAATTTTCAGTTTATCGGATTACATATGTTTGACTAGTAACTTTGTCTACAATATGATAAAATTAATAAGCTAGCCATTTGGTTATCCTTGTGGAAAAAGAATCCTTGATATTAACATAAATAATTACCTGTGAAAACCAGAAATCGGTTGAGAGCTGTCTGGCAGATACTCAGTCAGGGGTGCAAAATAGCCCCCGAATTCAGGCATCGGCAGTGGGTGTGGCTGAGGCACGGGTACGTCGACTTTTTCACGTAACACGACGTCCTCTTCGAGGACGACTTCTTCCAAAGAGTTCGACATTTCACCTTGACTTCTTTGTTTTTCCGCGCGAGCCATGTTGTATTCTGAAAAGACGTTGCAACCAGATTCTGATTTTGCTATAGAATTTTTTGAAGGATCTTCTCCGCTGTGCCTTTTAGTATGTATAGTTCCCTTTTCAATACCTGCAAAGAAAATCGTTTCAATTCACACGTAGAATTTTTCTCGATTATTTCCTACTCAGATCGTTTCTGCTGTTGGAGTCTGCCTGTCCTGACACGCCGTTTGTGCCGTCTGAATGACTGGAAGTTTTTCTCATGACAGTCAAGCGATAGAACGGAGGAGTTTCGGTTCTTTCGATGAGGCAATTCAGGGTCTCCACTGTCTGTAATTCGATCATCATTTCGTCCAATAATCTCACTGGTTGAACTCGAGCTAGATACAATGCTACACGTTTAGCCTACAATGCAAATGATTTAACCATTTTCTAGTATTTGGACATTAGATACTTACATAAGGTAGGAGTTCGCAAGGTGCCATTCCAGAAACAATAATCAAGTATCTTATAATAACTTTCATATTGTTAGGCCATGAGGTACAAAGTGTCGCCCAAACTTGTTCGATTTCTTTCGCATGATTGTCACCAAACTTGAAGAAATAAATATGTTGAATGACAGCATTAGGCCAGTGAATATGTAATATGAAAATATGGGAATTTTTTGCATAAAAGTATTGAGGCGCTGTAGGTGCAATTGCTTGTGCAAAATCCTATTTATTTATCCCGCTACAGGGAAAAACACCAAGTTTAGCACAGTTATCAATTCTATTAAAAAGGTACAAATAAGCCACATTCTACAGAATCAAAACAAGAAAACGTTTAGCTATTTTTTTATAAACAATTATTTTCAATTAAAACATTGAAAATGGCGTTTAAAGATTTTTAAAGGGGTCTGTATAATTTTAAGGTATCTCGATCTCAAGGTATAACACAATATTTTTTTTAATCGGGAGTAATATATAAGCATTTTTTTATTTTTTTCTACTTGAAACATAATTGAATTGTAATAATTGATTAGAATGGAGTTCAAAACATTTTTAGTGACAAAGTTATGCCTATGTTATTTATTAAAATAGATAAAATTTAATAATAAGTATAAAATTATTACCAGAAAAATAATATATTTTCTATGCTAATGTTGGTCTTGTAAGATTTTATTAATTTATTTTTTAATTCTCTTTACTAAAAGCATTAATAATAAAAAAGATATTCCAATTATTTGTATGAAGAAAAAATATTTTTTTGTTTATTATAAATTTTAATTCATTTTGAAAAATGTCGGTCATTTTTTTACAGTTTATTAGTTTTTAGATTTTATAATTTTTTATAAATAATTATTATGTATAAACCCCTTTATTTAAAAAAACTACTTGGCTGCCTTATGTTTTATGTAAAACAATGAAGCTGATATTTCTATCATCGCCTCTAAAACTTTTACGCAAATAAAAATTATTATCGACATATATAAATTTATCATAAAAAAATACCTTAGCTGTTATGTAAAAAATGTTGTTTAAAACCATTTCCGTTGCTTCAGCGGAACCCCATCCATCTCTGCGTTCTGTACCAATTTCGTTAGCATAAAACTGCAAATCATACATATAAAGTAAATTAGTCAAAATAGTTTCTTGAAACAACTCAAAGATGAGATAATTATAAATACGTTAATATTCTAGGTATCCACCAAATTTTATAACTATGCCTGCTACTTTAATTTATTTGTGCCCATGTGTAAACTGACATTTGTTGTGTTGTGATAAACAAGAGAAACTGAAATTAAATGTGGTGCAAAGCTGTCAGATCCAATAATTAAATACAAAATATGTATAATATGATTATCTCATGTATATAAAGAGTTAAAAATAATTCTTAATAGTTGAGATGAAGAATTTTTAAATTTAGTCCATTAAAAGTTAAATACTCATTTATTTTCTGTTTTACTTGGCACCGAATTTAAAATAAGTATTTAATCGCTGAAAAATATTATTTTTTTGCAAAAAGTAACTCTATTCAAGTTATTTTTGTTTGTTTTTTGCATGATCATTCAGATATATGACATATGTACGATGAATAACTAAAAAGAGTCAACTCAACTATGATAAATTTAGTCTAAGACATCATTAGTGTTGACGAAAATAAAAAAAGAATCATTGAGTCCACCTGTGTTGGGGCCTTACGACAATTTTATTATCGAGTTCTTTACTAGTGGGCAAAAAAATACCAAATAATTGGAAAATTAAATGTGACCCAGGCACCTAAAAACGACGGACCTTAGGCATTTGTCTAAACCAGTGGTCGGCGAACCGGGGTAAATTCCCCCAAATGGGGTAAAAATTAAATTTTTGGGGGTAAAAATGAAACTTTTGTGAGTAAAAAGTGTATATTTTTAATTTGCTATTTTATAAAACTGTTAGTATTTTTTTCAACTTAAACGCCATCTCACTCCCCACCACTAGAGTGTTCTCGAGTTATATATTTGCATAGTAAAGCACAGCCCCGGCTACCTGCTCAGTCCGTGCCATGCCGTCAAGATACAAATATATTGACGAGTCAGAGAGCTAGTTAGTTGCTGACAAGATCACCATTTTATCATTAATCATCGATATATCGATCAAGTTAAGCCGAAATTTGAAAATTTAATTCAAGTATTTTACAACTATTATTTTCTGTCTGCCTTCATATGGCAGCAAATAGGAAAAGAACATACCAAGACGAATTCCTTAATTACGGTTTTACACAAATAGAAGACAATGACCACAGTGTGTTGTATGTATGAAGGTACTGACTTCAGAATCTTTCAAAATAAAGTCAATTGAAGAAAAATTTAGATAATTTGCATTTACATTTGTATTCCAAACCGCGAAAATACAAATTTTGAAATATCTGTTAAAAGACAAAAAGATTGAATAGCAACTTGTTTGGTACATTTGATCAACGTTCAGCATCAAGGGCTAGCTTTGTAGTAGCCTGGTTGTTTGCTCGAAATAAGAAACCATACACTCTTGGTGAAGATTTGGTTAAACCAGCTGCTGTAAAAATGGCAGAGATTATGTGTTGTCAAAAAGAAGCGAAGAAACTGATTTCAGTGCCCTTCTCTGCGAGAATTGTGAAAGAATGAATTTCTATATTAGCAGAAAATGTGAAGGAACAGGTTATTTTCGCATTAAAACAGGCTAAATATTTTGCTATTCAGCTTGATGAGACAACTGATTTTAGTAGCAATTCACAGCTAATGGTATATGTTCGCTACATAAGTGCAGATAATTTTGAAGAGGAATTGCTGTTTTGTTCTCCTCTCGAGTTGAGATCTCGTGGAATTGATGTCTACAACTATTTTTTTCGTCTAATAATACAAGAAAAATATCATATGACAACAACAAGAAATTATTATTTACTTATATTTTCTGTGGGGGCAATTTTTTTTTCCTCAACTGTATGTTACTTATATTACTATTAGATATTACCGTTATGTGTTACTAGGTATTACATTGATAAATTGAATAAAGGATGTTTCAATTAAATTTTTAGTATTGTTTTCTTTCCAAAATTATCATGGGGGCTATAATATGAAAGATGCTAAAAAGAGGCGATTTCGTTTTTTTTTGTTCTTTGCCAATGTGTAATATCAACTTACACAAAAAAATTTTGGGGTAATGATTAAAAAAGTTCCTCGACCGCTAAACGATAGTCGGCATCTAAAAACTGGATCAAAACAATAGTTCAGTTTGGGTTTTCCATGATGATAACAAAAGTTACTAGATTTCGGAAGCTTTCAAAGCAAAAGTGTTCTTGTTGATATCGAAAGCATAATATGTCGCTATTATTGTACCTTTAGAACATCGGAGAGCAGTGAATAGTGTGATACACAATTTTGTTTATCTCTGATATATGAAAAACACTAGAACACGTCGCAGCCAAAAATATTTTAATTTTACATTTATGGGGAGCCAGGGAGATGCAGTTGTAACTTTAAAATATGTCGGGTAGAGAGTGCAATCTTCTGATTATTGCAACTACTTTATTCCACTGAAACAGAGCATAGATTCTCAAGGGACATATTTTGTAAAGCAATAAAGTCAGTATTTTAACTCTGAATACTTTTCTTTGAGTTTGTTCCTAAATTAAAGCAGCAACCCCCGAAAAAAAACAGTTTGGCAAATCTATTTAAATTGGAGAACACTTACCTGATAAATATGAGCATTTGTAGGCGATATATTCGGATCAACGAGTTCCATATTATGTAACCAAGGAAGCAAATATTGAAGCAAACATTGTCTAACTTCAGGTCTAGCAGTTTGAAATCTGTATGTTATTTCTACAATGAAAATACAAATAAGTACCTACCTTACACATATCAATAAACAAAAATAATACCTGAAAACATAGGCATTGTTAGTTCAGGATGAAGAAGTGACAGTTGTCTTGATAAATGAATCTGTGATCTGCAGTAAGACGTCGCTAGAATGGCATCCAAAGTGCTCCTTCCTTTGTCACCTTCAGCTGAAAATTTTTTTCAAAAAGTTGTCAAAATTAGTGCCGACTCAAATGTAAAAATGGTCTACACTAATAATAATATTGCAGTAAACAGTGGGTTTAAATTTAATTAAGTTAAAAAAAAAACTGATTTCACTCCACTTTCTAGAACTTTTATTTACAAGTAAAAAACTAATATTTACAACAGCTCATTATGAATACAATTCACGTCGAAATCATAACACTATTACCCCTTCCGATGATCGCATTTTCCGAGAAAATGTTCCAGGCAAAAGTTGTTCAGTTTTGACTTAAAAATTCAGTGACCTTGTCCCCAAGGTCATTTTTAAAGGTGGTTTCAATGTAAACTTTCTTTTTTTTAATGGAAACCCTTATTTTTTATTCTGAAATCAGAAAGAGCCGAAAATTCTACATTCAGATTTGTATTTGACCTCGAAGCCTAAGTTACCTCTCAAGGTCAATTCAAGAGCAATCGTTATTTGCAGCGAATAATGTCACTTAGCTTTGAAAAAAGGTGGGGTCCCACCGGCAGTTAGCGACTACGTATTCGTATATTCGTAGTTACCCTTTATCTTCAAAAGGGCTTTCCTCTATACGGAACTTCAGTAGGCTCGGTGTCGGTTGTTTTGTTGATGGAGCCCCACTAAACAATTATTTTGGTTTTTGTTGACTTTTTGTTTTATTGTTTTCTTTAATTTTTTGTCTTATTTGTTTTTTTAAATTTTATTATTTTTTTAGTTTTATATGAATCAATTGCTCTTTAAAGTGTTTGAGGCCAGTTCGTGGATATTTACCATTATTTTCGATCTCTAAAACATATGTTCAAAGTTATTAAACCCAACAAAAAAAAAATAAAGAAAATTATAGAAATAAAAAATGAAAAATTTTCGTAGCAAATAATGATTTCTCTTGAATGATCTTGAGTGACCACTTAGATCCCAAGTTGAAATACATATCAAAATGTAAAATTATTCGCTCTTTCCGATTCTGGGATAAAAAATAGGGGTTTCCATTTAAAAAAAGAAGGTTGAGCTTGAAATGCCTTTAAAAATGACTTAGGGGTCAAGGACATGGTCACCACTGAATTTTTAAGTCAAAACTGAACAACTTTTGTCTAGAACATTTTCTCGGAAAATACGATCATAGGAAGTTAGGGGGGGGGGCGGTACCGGTATTTTTGTTACACCCGATATATTACTTTATACATCCTACATCGAATTTTCTGGTCGTTCTACATTTGTTCGCACAGCGTTGAGATAAACAGTTTTTGCCACAGTCGAAAATTCCAGTTTATTTTTTTATTATTATCCCAGCGAATGATGTTTTATTGGAATGAAAAATACTTTAGCTTGCTTTAGTCAGGGACGGCGTAGATAAATTTTATAACAATATAAAGAGGCAAAATTTGGTTGTTACTTTATAGGGGATAATCTCTAAACAATTGAACTGATTCTAATAGTTCTTTCAATAGTAATAAGTTATATGATTTTTATTGTAAAAGGTAGATCTTAAAACTGACAAACATAATAGTTTATCTCTTAGAGTCTGTTTATTTTAGTGACGAATGTCCGTTTTTTGCGGTATTAGTCTGATGTAAACCCACATTTTTTTAGAAGTCACATTGAGGTCCTCAAAAAGTTATTTATGCGCAGGAATACTAGGAAACCATATTGTAGGATTAACATAAAGTAAGAACTCTTGCTACAAAATCAAATCCTTCAGGTAATTTCACTGCAGCGCCGGCGTATTATTTTAGACTAGGTCGAGATTGGCTAAAAGAAACTTATTATAACAGACTACACACTCTGTCCTATCGAATGGCCAGGTGGTTCCTCAAATTTGACGCCTCTCGAGTTTTTTGTGGGGATATTTGAAGTTGAAAGTCTAACCTAAAAACACTATATTAGATATTTGAAATAATATTCCACAAGGACTATTTATATATGTAAGAGAATAAAGGCTACAAGTATTGCCTGCAAATGGCATAAGAGGAACACTGAACTAAAATCACCTTAATTGCACTTTCCACTCTATTTGGTTTTTTAAAAAAACCTTTTCTGACGCGTTTCGATATTAACTATCTTTGTCAAAGAACTGAAAGAGCTGAATCAATCCAGTATAAGAGGAACAATTTAAACATAAAAAAATTCATACAGTTCAAAAGATTATTTAATTTTGATATATAATGAATATTAACATCTAGGAGTCTCAGGGAAAACTAACTCCCAGAGACCCAAAAACTCCAAACTCTCCAGTTGTGTGACCAGGAGGCAAAAATACATCAGAAATCATGCATTACATGAACATTGACAAATTTTTCTTTTTTTCTTTTTGTATTGGTTCAATGGATTGAAAAATCTCCAAAACTCAGGATTATAAAAATAATATCAAGGTATATTCATACACATTTATGACAAAATGAGAATTTATTGCAAGGTAATCCATCACAGATAAAACAATGAAAGTACAATAAAAATACTAGTTTCATAGAAATTATTGTGTATACATTTTGATTGTTATGGTTAACATGATATTCAATTTAAAAAAATTTAATACTGACATTTAAATATCAAAATTCGTAACATTAAACATTAATTGGGTTAAAATTACATTTAAAATACTAATACTTAGTTATTTTTTACAAAGCATTTACTATTAATATCACAGTTCTTACTAATTATTAAAACAAATCTATATAAAATTGTCTAAGGAAGCAGATTTTATCACAAAACTATGCTATTGAAATGCAAGCTTCAGTCTTCCCACATTTCAAATGATAATTAAAACTTTCATGAGCACAATCCAAAAACTTATGAAATACAAATCTTTCCACTTTTTGATAATGCCAACTTCATCTGTTGTTGGATCCATTAACATTCCCAAGAAAATCAAATGTAAACTGCTCAGTATAGAGAACAGTATATTGAAGAGTACACACAAAATATAAGATCTTTTATAATTGTGATGGCATACATCTCTGCAAGGGTAAACTCTTATGCAAAAATTAAATGCCTCAGATAAATAATTTCTCAGTGAGTACTGAACATAGGAGAAAATACCAACGGTAATGAGAACAACTGATACTTTTAATTCAAAACCATGCAATAGGGAAGACACAACAAAAGTAGCCAAAATTGCCCAAAATTTACCATGTTGAATGTAAGACCTGTACACATATTTTTTAAGAAAATCATGCATGGGCTTGTTCCAATATATAACGACTGTAGCTAAAGCTGTGGGGAATTCAATTTCTGCTGGAAGGCTAACAACATAATTCCATTTGTCAGGATTATTCCAAATTCTTGAATTTTTGTAACCTGCTGCTAGCATAGTCGATTCTGACAAAAAACTTATAAAATAATGGCTCATTCTGAACGAAACGGCTTCTTTGTAAGCTATCAACCATCTATTTGAATCATCAGGAATGAAAAAATTTATGACGCAATTTGAAATTACCATAAAAACTAGGGAAGTTATTACAGCCTTGGTGATAGCAAATAGCCACCACTTTGACTTAATCGTTGGGATTCTAAAGAGTAAAAGATATTCTGCAAATGAAATCCAAGGTCCAAACATTATATTTGAACCACAACACATGTAACCAAAGTATTGAATTAGAGATGGGCTATTTGCTGGATTTTTGTCAATATCATCTACTAATGAAATTAACTTCATAGTAAAAACCATTATTATCCCTCGAATTTCCATCCAGGTATTCAATTCAAGCATAATGTATTGACATAATACTAATGTAATAACAGTCCCACACTTAACGATATTTGAACCATTGAAATATTTAAATTTATTATTTCGATCAATAACACTCTTTAATTGTATAAAAATATATGATATAACAACAAAAGTTACTATTAAAACTTTTCCCGTTACATGTTCCAGTGTACTGACGAAATAAAGTCCAGTAAGTCCACACAAAAGATGTAATAAAGCATCAGGAATTTTTCTACTTGATACTATGAGTCCAAAAACAAAGTTCACTAATATTAATTTCAACACTACTGTTTGAACACTGGCCAGGGATGGAAGGATACAATCGTACCAAACATTAGAGTAAGATGTTTGATACACTTCTTCATTGTAAATGTAATCGAAAGTTTCTTCAGCTTCGTCATATTCGTCCAAATACGGTGAAACGCTCATCGTAGATTCTCAAATATTAAATAGTTGGTGCAAATCAAGTTAAAAACAGCTTTCAGAGATTTAATAACATAAAACAGAAGCGGCAGTATCACAAGTTTTATTTTTACATAATTGAGGTTAGAATAAACAACACAAATATGCCGCAATGACGGTGTTTATTGACATTTGACGTATTAAGACGAAAGTAGGGTTAATGTTTATACGAGGGGAAGTCGAAAGATTGAAAATTTTTTTCAATAAATTAGCAATTAATAATAACGTATTTTACGGAAATTTTATATTAATTAAAATTAAATTGGTAGCATATCAATATATTATAAGTGACCGAACCAGAACAGCTCTTTCAAACATACCGCCTTTTTCAATTTGCCTGTATATTTTTTTCATTTTGTGTATTATTTATAGTTTACTGGAAAAGCTGTGAAACCTTTGGTGTATCCCAGGTTTATACACGCACAGTTTTGTACGCTAAACTCAAACTATGAAAATGATAGGAAAAAAAGTATTTTTTTTTCTCAACAGGAGTATGCTCATAAACCAAGATCTTTAGAAACGGATATACAAACTCAACAACGGCTTATTATTTCTTTGCACGAATCCCGTGAGGAAAGTCAAGAAAGACTTGCGAAACAACAGAATAACGAGCAAACAGAATATCGGATATGGGAGAAATTGCCAGAAATAGTACCAAATAAATATCAATTCTATTAATTTGTTAAGTCAATTAGTTTTTATATTTTAAAAGACAAACAGTCCACACGAGTGAGTTCAAGAAATTCCAACTCAGAGACAAAAAAATGTACATCAACAAATAATTGGCATATCATATCTCCGAAGATTTCAAGTGTAAGAAATAGAAGGCATGAAATAGTGTACTGTATTATGTTGACTTCAAGGGTCAATTAAAATCACTTCTGATATTATATGTCTCGCCTTGTAAGTAATTCTTGTTTGATCATCCTGATGGAAAGTCTAAAGCAGGGTGTAGTAAGGAGGCGGGCCAACGTCAATACCATTACATTGATTTTGCAGTGACACAAATTTTGATTACTTCACTGATTATGCGAAAGAGGGCGCTTATAATTATACATATATAAATCATTTGAAGTCAGTCTCTGAGATAATTTAATTCATAGGAAAAAATCACAATGCAACCGCAACTATGAACTCATAAAATTTCAAAATTTTATCTGCTATATTTGAGACTGAAGGCTATTTTTTCTTATAAATTATCTCGGAAACTGTGAGTCGATGACATACGACGTAGTTATAAAACATACCTTATATTTTTGAGTTTTAAAGCGAAATCATCATTAAAATTATGCAATTCCATTTAAAATAACAAAGTTAAAGTCAACTAGTATAACTGGAAGAGGCCCACAGTTTGACATCAATTTAGTGAAAAAGAGCATCCTGGAAAACACATTTAAGAAATGGCTCTAAGCGATCACCATTCTGTAAAATCTCACCAATTATTTGTTTATACAAGAAGTACTCCAAATACGGCAGTTATGGAGACCAAAAGTGAGCTTATCGCTAAACTTGATGAAAATCGGGATCAATGTTGATCGCTTCAATGCACTGTAGATTTTTCCGACATAAAGTGGATATATCCATGCAAGATGGCGGAAAAATACAGTTTCATCAAAAATTATCATAATCAATTTTAGTTATTTATTGCCGCTAAAAACTCTGATTTATCTACCAGAGAATAAAACAATCAAGTGGTGAGTCATTTATTTTTAAAAGTTACAAATATACAATCAGTACTGTAAAAACACAGTTTTGCACCCTAACGCCAAACCTTTATTTTAAACACTCAACGCCGTTTCAACAACTCTAAGTTGTCATCATCAAGGAGTAAACCAAACTGGTTTGTTTCCCTATTCGGAGCCCCATCTTTTGGTCATTTACCGTACTATCCACAATTAGTGTTCGCTTTAAAAACCATATTTGGCCCACGTTCTTAATACACCCTGGTCTAAAGTGATGGTGTCGAGTATCACAGTTTTAAAAGTATAATTCACTTACCTAAGTCACTCTCAGCTAACGGTCCAACGCATCCGAAAAACCTTTTATCTAACAACTGCAGCAACTGTAAAGCTGTATCTGTTATACGTTGCCTCGGACAACCAGTATTCATTAACGTCACGTTTATAATGGCTGTGTAGTGATCACATGGATACTCTCTACGGGTATAAAAATTCATTGTTGCATGAAAATTGAGAATTGCCAAAATGTAATTATTACCTAGCGCTGAAAATAGTTGCCAACGCCAAAAAGCAGCAGTCTGCCACAGATGGTACGCCAGTATAGCATTTATCTACTACCCAATCTAACAACGGTGATACATCGGGGTTCGATTCTAACAGTAGTATAACAGTTTCTTGTGCCAAGTTATAGACCTAAAACATCGATAAAACAAAAATTAAATTTTAGACACTTGAATTGTAATTCAAGTAACAACAAGTTAACTTGTAGTACGCTCCCTAACATTTATCCAACCTAAACACAATTATAACAAATTCATCTATGCAGCCCGCTTATTAAAATGTGGCCTACATCTCATCTTCTAAAATACTAAAAAGTAATTATAATAGTTTCAAATTATCATGAGATTTTGAGACTTTGCATGTGTTAAAATAATAGTTTTGTATGGATAAAATAAAACTTTTTTTTCTCATGTATTATTTTTGTCCGACAGTTGGTAATCACCAAGACTGTTATCGTCAAATGGACAATTTCAGAGCGTAGGACTGCTTAAAGTCCTATTAATTATGTCGGATAATTGTACTATTACATTTCGTCGTTTTGAATTAAACATTTCTGAAAAAAATAGATTGCTGGTTTTCATCAACCTAACACACGTAAAACCGACATTTTCAACGTGGGGCCAGACAAAAACAAAAAAAATATAGGAAATTTTCTTCCTATTTTATTTTAAATTTTTTGCATTTAAATATAAAACCTGTATGTAAGTCATTAACAAACATATTATCATAAAAATGACATGTTTTCCGAGTTATCACAGAAAAACTACCAGCAGTCAAGTTTTACCATCGGGTTGTGCCCCATGTAAAGTCGATACTTCAATGTGGCAATAATAAACTTCAACTAAATGCTCAAGCAAACCAACTGAACCATACAGAAAATCGCTACAATCGCCCGAATTTATTTTCCAGTTACGACAAAATGAATTCTTTTTATGTGTTTGATAGTTTGCGTCTGTCACTTTGGCGCAACGCACCGTGCAATTCGCGTTTAGTGGGACATAGCCTAAACGACAAACTGTCGGACTCGGAAATCATGCATCACTCGCGAATATACGACTTGCTAGTAATCATTTTCTTTTTTTATACCAGGAACCGAGGACTATTTGAATTATTAACTTTTATTAAAGTTCTCTCTAATTTCCAAAAATATACATTGATTTTGCCTGACTTTCCCTGACCTTTTTGCCAACCAACTAAACTATTTTTTTTTTCAAAAAATAAAACAATAACATAAAATAAATAATTAGTATTGTAGGTAAACAGTGGAAAATCTCATTTTCCCTGACTTTCTAAGTGCTTCCTTGATTTACCCTACAACCTTTAGCTTCCCTAGATTTGCCAGAAATTGCATATTCTGAGCGCATATACACCTTCATCTACTTACCTTTTCATCAGTACTGTTAAGAAGTCCATCCAACCACAAATAGTACGGACTCTCTTCTGTAAGGCTATCGAAACAAGGTCCACAACAAAGCATTGAGCTCATCGCTTGCAAGGCAATATACTGCAATTCAGCATGTTTTTTATTAACTAAATCATTTTCCAGGGATGATTTAATCGTTGGAATTGCATATTTTCCAGCCCAGTTAGCGAACAATGAAAAAAGGTTTTTCTTCAAGTCTTTCTTCAAAAGACTTCTGCATGCTTCCACTAAAATCAAATATTGTCACCATTTTTAGTTTTTGCACCTCAAAGAAAATCTGTACAAATGCGTGCAGGACTCGCGCTCTGAGGAAGCTAGGAAACCAAGAGGTATATAGTATAACTTGCGGAACGTGCGACAAAGTATACGTCGGACAAACGAACAGAAGAATTTTAGCCCGTTTAGATGAACACAAATTATCTATTAAAAACAAACTAACGACATCGGCCTGTTCCAACATCAACAACAATCGAACCACAAAACAATTTCGATAGTTTTAAACAAATCGCATAAACAACCCATTACAAAACAAAACTAATCCGAGAAGCTATTGAAATTGACAAAATTTGACAACTAAACAAAAGAGTCGACGCCCTGCACCTCCCCAATACATGCAACACAGTTATTTAACAACGAAGTTTTTTAAGAATAACACCACATAAACTTGAAAGTCTGTATATTTCAAATAGTCTAAATCAGACCCCGTTTTCAATGATAATTAACTTAACACAAATGAGCAAGAAAATTAAAAATTAAAAGAATTCGTAATTACAAAGTTAATAAACCACAATTTGACATTAATATTTGACAATTAAACTGATGTAACTATGAGAATTTACTGCAGATTTGACATATCCAGAGTAGCACTAAAAATTCTAAAGATCATGTGAAATAACAAAGCTTCTTTCAAATGAATGAGTTAGCTTCAGAATTTCATGTGGCGCTCCAAGGCTTTGTTATAAAATAGTGCATCCGCCAAAAATGAGACCAAAGAAATTCTGATGTTCCAGAGATATATATCATTAAAGTCACAAGGGAAAACCTAGGAAAAACCTTATGATCCCGATACAGGGTTGTACAGAAGGACATGACCATTATTATTTAATCCTTGATTATTGGTCACCAGGGACGGCGGAATTCTACAGAAGTACTACCAATACAATCGCTTTCATTTAATAAAATTTTCAGCTTTTGTTTTATTTTGTGTTCTTCTTTGTGTATTATGTTGATGTTATGACCAAGGTTTCCAGGCATCTGCATAAATTTTTGACTTTTCGAATTGTCGTTTTTTATATAGTTTTTGTGTTCATTTATTCAAAAAATTATAGGTATAGAGATTTCTCCAATATAAAATTTGTTACATTCGTAAGGAATCTTATAAATGCATTTTTTTGAGTTTTGTGTTAAATTATTTCATTTAGTTTTTGATATAATTGATTTCAGTGTATTTATTGTAGTGAATGTTGTTTGAATATTGAATTTGTTTACCACTCTTTCAGCCTGTCTAAAAGACCCTGTATGTATGGTATGGTTGTTGCAGTAATGTGATTATCAAGAGTACTAGTGTAGTTTAGATTAGCTTGGTGTTGAATGTTAGTGATTTTAGTGTGTTCAATTTTATCTAACTCTTGATTGATGAAAAGAACGAAGCAAAACACACACATTAAACAAGGGGGGGGGCAACACCGACCAATCAGACCCGCTACGGTGGCATATAAATGTACAGCCCAAATAAATTACCTCTCAGTTCGCCATGACAACGCATTGAGAATGCCAAGTGAGACCTTGGCGAAACATCTGCGAGTTTCAAACTTGATTCACACAAATGAACGGATGTATTCCCAGATAAATATTTCTTCATATATAATCATGTTTATACAAAACCTTCAGAGCACGGATCCTACTTTCACTTGTTGGTGTTTTACTTTATCAATTTTTATAACTTAATACTTACAACTGAAATTCTTTATCATCTTCCTTATGAAATAGCAGGAAGACAAAGTCAGATCCCTAACGCTACTAGAATTTTTATCTGGCTCATTTTCCAAATAGTACCTCACGCCATCAATGAACTCCACTAACGTAGCATTTAACGACTGAGAATCCTTGTCCAATACACACGGACTTATGCCGAACGTCCCGTTGTCAGCAATATTTTCAAACAGTCTCATCAACTGCAGCCTCAGAGCGTCTCTCCTTCGTCTACGACGAACATTTTCTTGTTTTTTATCGACCGCTTCTCGTATATAGACCACTAATTCATCCAGCAAGTCACTGAAAGTCATTGTTGCAAAACAAAATTAGCTTTTTAAGTATTTAATTACCTCAATGCAGCTCCGTTGATATTTCCCAAAGCGTACACTGCAGCATCTCGAATGTCGGTTACTTCGCACCTCAAATGTGGTACGACAAGCTTGTACAAAGATACAGGAGAAATATTAGACGAACAGAGCTTGTAGTCAGATTTCTCGGCGTTTAAACTGTCCGGCGAAGAACTGTTGAGACAAAATATGACGTAAGTTAAAAAACTTTAAAAAAATACTATACTTACCTTAAGCTGAGATCTGGGCTGGCACATCTGACGACAGGATTCGATGAAAGTGGTACAACTCTAAACGCGAAAGTTATATAATTCTTCCACAAGTGCATATAAGTATCTCGTTCAGTGGGAGGCTTCTTCACAGCCGTCGCACTTCTAAGCAATGATGCCCTGTTATCATTTAGTGGCCTACAAATCCAATTAGTATATTACCAGCACAAATAGTAGTGGAAAATCATAGAAATTACGAGGGTGTCTGAAGCTAAACGGGACAGTCACTTATGGTTAAGTGTAACTTTTAATAATGGACAAGTAGTATATAAATATATTACAAAGAAACGTGCAAAGCAACAAAAGTGGAAAATATATCTGCAACTGAATCCAACCAGGAACTAGCACTGAAACTTTAACTGTTGCAGTCGGTAAAAGTGCCATACTATTTATACAAACTACATTCTGTTTTAGAAAATAACAACTACAAGCTGTACTGGGACCGCACGATACTGACCGATCGAACTGTTGCTCACAATAGACCAGATATAGTTTTAGTAGTCTCTAGAAAAACAACCTTAATTGACATAGCAAGCCCTAACAACAATAATATAAATGTTAAGCAGGCTGAAAAAATACCCAAATACAGGGATTTGGAATTTCAAATAAAGGCACAGTGGAACCTGAATAGCACACGAACTGTACCAATTGTTATGTCAACGACAGGCGTGGTTCCAAAACATCTATTAAACAATTTAAAATACCTCGGTCTGGGCGAACATCTTTACCAACTAATGCAAAAAGCCGTTCTGTTAGGAACCGCCCGGACGGTCAGAAAATTCATGGGAAACTGCCACGACTCCAACCACAGGCCTGATAACCTGGCAAAGGCTCCCACAGAGCTAAACACTTTTGATATATAGGATATCTGGGGTTTAGTGAATTTTCCCCTAAAGGGAGTGTGCTGCCATACACTGAATGGTCAAGTCGGAGATTTTCGCATTTAAAAAGAATGATGTAATTATCAAATCGAATGTAGAAGACAACTAAGAATTATGATACTGCCTTTAACAGAACATCATTAAGCGCACTAATATGATAATGGTAACCACAATAGTGATTACATGTTAACAGCGAACTTTGAAGAATTAAAAAATCCAAACAAGTACTAGTATAATCACAGAGGGTTCCCGTTTCATTTTAAAAACTAATTTAGGAGAGACAAATCCAAAAATTACGCAAATACATGAAGAAGACAAAGCTGAGAATACTAAAGAACATAGCCAGATATATATACTATAAGAGAAAGAATGTGAAACCCATGATGTAGTAAAACAGGGACGTCCAAGAAGAGTTCTGAACAAACACTAAGAAGAAAAACATGAGGAATATGAGAAATAAGGTATATGTGCGCAAATTGTGACGTAATTTTAATATAATTAATCGAAAACAAGAATGAATAAAAATAAATATACTTACGTGGGGTCGACAACAGAGTAAAGAGCATTTAGCCTTGTAAAAACTATTGGCCAAGAATGCATCGTTGCAATCGGACAGGCGCTCAAAATCCTGTCCCTTTCCAAAAATCCAAAATAGCAAACACCCCAAGGATCCACCACTGAAAAATTGTAAGAGGCCGAATTTTTGACAGATCCGTCTTCGAAAAGTCCCGCAGTCCATGCGGACGAATTCCTATCAGCTATCCACTGCAAATCTATATTAGGCACCGACTGAATGGCCGTTTTCTCTGCAGGAGGTAGTAAGTGTAGACATTTTTCCACAACTTGTGGACAATATTGATCCATTATGTCAATAACTGCTGGATAATCTGAACAATTCAATAACTTCAACAAACATTTCACTTCCTTCAGAATCATAACAGAAAGCCTTCTAGTTGTCAGTCGGTAGATCGATAACATAACCAAGGCTAATGCTTCAACTAGATGTAAAACTGACGCAAGTGATTCAGATTTGCCAACTTCAGTTTTTTTGTTGGCGGCCAGTTCGGGATTCAATTTTGATTCTTGATCTTTACCTAAAAATATAAAAATTGTACAGTTTTTTTGTATTCAACTAGGTTTGCACATTATTTGCATATCTGAATTAGAAAAAAATTTAAATGTAACTATAATTATATATTTTGGTACTTGAATCTTACTTCCGGAGTTCTTGATAAAATTTGGCAATGTGGCAACACTGGATTTATCAATGACAACTCTAGATATGTTGCAGACCACGTTTGCCTCCTTTAATTTTTATCAAAAGGATTAGAGGCGGTAAGTCCTAAAAAAACTATAGGCAGCTAACAAAAAGTGCCAATGAACTATTTATCAACAAAATAGAGGAAATCAAAACTGAAGTTTAAGTTAACTACAATGAAGACAAACGCAAACTAAAATTCACAAAGGCTGAAGGCAAAATAAAATTGTGAAATATCGAAAAGAAATAATGAAATGAAGTGACGAAAGGCTCTATTGTCAGTCAAACTATTAACTTTCAGTGCAAATTCTTCCATGTCTATATAAACTGCATGGGACAATGAAAATTCAACAGAACTTGTAATATCCTTAAGAGGCTCTGTACTAGAATAGTTTCAGTTTTTGAATGCATTTATGAGAACCCATGTCTTAATCAGTTTACCAAGTGCAACTTAGGTAAAAAAATTGAATTCTGGAGAAAACTTGTAAGAGTTTTGAACAGTCATAAGACATTTGATTAATATAGCCTATCCAGACACGAGGAGATTGGGGAGCTCGCAAACGTTTATTGAATGCATTGGAGATGGTGGAAGTCCTAGATTAATTGGCATCAAACAGTGCAAACATGCTCTTTTCGTAGTTTAGAAACTAACATAATATCCCTAAGCTAGGTTTTGTTTGAGCCAGGGGATCAACAAGGACCAATCATGCCGTGTTTACCAAGTTAGTCTGAGATGAAAAAACTGATAGAATACTATAGGGAAAAATAATAGTATCCCTACCAATGCAAAATAATTTCCTTGCAGAGTAACAGGAGATTTTACAAGGGATTTTAGAGTTATGCTGACACAACCTCGTTTCTCTGAGACGTCTTGTATTTTGCATACAAAGCAGCCCAACAAAAAATATGAATGTTATACACTTGTTACGTCTGGCACCGTATCGGGTTAAAAAATGACTGCTATTGAGGAAAGGAAACTAAAAATGTATCGGTCATTAAAAAATTCGAGATGCTTCGAGCCAGTTCTAGTATATTTCTAAAAAGTCTACTGTATTTTCGTCCCAAATTCTAAAACGGCTTGAACTCATATAAATAAATATTTTGATGCACAAGAAGGAGTCAGACCGTCAAAGTCAGATCGTGAACCTAAAATTAGAGTGTGACGAGTTAATTTTATTATTGTGAATTGCTCCTTTATAATCATCATAAATAGTAGTTTTTAATGTTTAAATGCAAGTTTGATTAGGATTGTGTTATGGTATGTTGTCAACAATACTAAATGGAGCAATCCACTGTGACCACTGGTCCGACATTTATTCTCTACTTCTCATTTCTTTCGGTTTTTAATGAATCGCGGAGTTCAGCATTGAAAAGTATTTATACTGTCACACAATTTCCTAAAGAAGGATATTTGAAACCAGTAAAGGCAATTCATCTTTTAGTTAATATTTGTATGTTTAATTTTACATTACTAATAAAGGTATCCTCTAGAAATGAATCATTTAGAACAAAAACCATTTATCCGAATAAACAAACTGTCAGCAAAAAACAATTTTCCGCAGGCACGATTGAGGATAAAAAATACGTTAGGCAGGCAAGGTTACTACGAGAATGTTCGAAAGCAAAAGTGAATAAAAATGCAGCCGTACATCAGCAGAAGAAAAGTAATATAATATTTATCGTGGATTTTTGATGTGTAAACAACGGCTATGTTCTGGGGCAAAATAGTGATTTGAACCAACTGAAAATTTGTAACAGTACTTACGTAATGTAGACGATCCAAATGAACTATTAGCGTTGTTGGTCGCCAAAGCAGTTTTCCAGGCTCCCAATAAACTTACGATCATCTTCAAACCGTGATCCATTAACTGAGGAAAAGTATCGAGAATATCCTTAGCAACGAACTGCGTAAGTCCCCACAACACGTCCTGTCGCCAGTCGGGGAAATCCACAACTAAACTCTGCAAACTGCAGAACGACAGTCCTCTCAGTTCCTCATCCATGTGAACCGTCAAACGACTTAACAAATCGATCAGTTCACCGCTCGTCATGCCATCTGGTATCAACCTGGGAACTGCAGCTACGCAAGTTCTAAACAGCTCAATCCTGGGTTTTCTTTCCCCGGTCAACATCTCATCCGGTTCTTTGTTGACGTTTTGAGTGTTGGTCATCATCAGCGGACGTCCGTATTGGGTATCCAATGCTCTCAGTATGTCAACGAAAACTCTTTTGACGTGGGGGAAATACGCATTCATGCCGATAGTTTTGGCAGTGTCTTCTGTCAACATTTTATTGAGAAAAGTTTTGCGAACTCTCAAAGTGTTGCCGCTGGGCATCACGCCCACAGATCGTGGCATGGGTGGATCACCTTCTTTTTGTTGAAGACTGTCAGCTACTACTAAAAACGCTCTCAGACCTATGCTCATTCGTTCAGGAGTCAATATTAATTTGATTGGGCGCGCAACGGAAAGGAGATCGAACACGATTTCTCTCATCGCAAAATCTAGGCGTTCTTGAGCGATAAATTGTATAATTTTTACGTAAATGTTGAGTGGTGTGTCCCTTGGGACGGTGTTCTTGGATCCTTTTGGGAAAAGGGAATTTACGATGCTCTGCAATCGGGACTGAGTAGCTGAGTTGCTCTCGCATTTGATTCTTATCATGTAAACCCACAAGAGGCGATAAAGAGATTCTGAAAATTCACACAATGGTATGTTTGGTTTGTTTTATATCTATTGGAAATCTTACCTAATGCTACCCGACTCATTTTTGGGTCTCTGTTCTTCAAGTGTGACAAACACATGGCCAAGAAATAGTGCCAGTTGAGTAGGAAGAACTGCTTTTGGCTGACGCACAGCAAACAAGTTACCAATGGGAACAAAGCTAAACGGTGTTTAGATTTCGTGCTGGCGTCCAAAGTTTGAGTGTACAACATTTCGACGAAGTTTTTCAAACAGGGGACGTTTACCTCGTTTTTTACTGCCTGAAATTGAATTGAGTTTTGTAATAACCAATTGGTCATGAACAAGGAAATTTGAAAACAAAAGTAATAAAAAGATAACTGAAATGTATTACATCAGTTAGGCTGCGAGCCCGGTTTGTTTACAACAATGTATGTTTTCATGTATTTAATAATTCAGTTAATTTGTAAACTACTGATTTGTTTATTAAATTTACGGGATAACCCTATTTTTACAATATGTTAAAATTTCCAAAGAAAACAATATACATTTGTGTGTCAACTAAAATTAATGTAATGTTTTTATTTTCACACTTGGGTTACGTTCAGTTCTTGAATTTATTTAAAAACACAGTCCATCTCACTCTAATTTATTTCCACTATTTTAAAACAATTTATATTCACCGAACTATTTACAATTTATCTCTACTTAAATTTACGACTGCCGAATACTGAATGAATCCCCTAGCCAGCGGTCCTTATTTATATATTTCTCTCGGAATTGTCTGGTAAGTCAACGAACCATCGGGAAACTTCTTTCATGTGTTCTGGAAGCTTCAAGGGAATTCGACGGCAGCCGCTAGCCTCGGGTTCACGTAACATTGCCCCCTCCTTAAGACCATTTCGTCCCAGAATGTCCCAAAATCCTTCCTGGTGTAACGATATTTGCAGAATTCTCTCGACTTCATTTGTAAAATTTTTAATTGCATTCATCAATTGATGATCAAATCTAGACTCTCAAATGTCAAAAAAGAGATTTATTGATGACAAATAGTACGAATTTTTTTAAATGAATGAAGTCCTCAATTATATTAAATGTGAACGAGCCTTTATGTATGTATTATGTTCTTTTTTATAATGTATGAAATTAGATGTTTAAAGAACCAAGCATATGAACTACATTTTTTATTATTATTAACACATTCAGGAACCAACTAACCAACTAAGACATAACCAGTTTGCCTCTGTAGAAACGTTACATGTAAATCATTTACTGTAAATATATTTTCTGGTAATAAATAAATATAAAATTTGTTAACATTAGATTCTATTTGTTCATGATTTAGACTATAATTTTATCATTAATAGTGATTTGCACACAGTTAATTACCAAATTGCTTAATATTATTGATATAATATCTTTATATAGTGATAAGTTATTTCTAACAAGTATCGGCGGTGTTGTTCAATATTTTGAGTTCTTATCTTTCTATTGATTTTTTAAAGTTCTATCTTAATATTTGTACATTTTAAATAATTCATCTATTCGAAAAAATCGATATTTAACTCGAGTTTTATTATCTGAAGGAACTAGACTATCAGTATATATCTTGAAATAATTATAAATAGTAAAGAACCTTAACTCAATCTAAAATCTAATATCTTATGTCACTTAAGGATGTTCGAAAATCAAACGTAAATATTAAAAAAACTAACAACCTTCTGTTAAAATTTGGGGATGATTGTCTTTATAGTTTTTGAAAAAGTGTGTACACTTTGAATAAACAGAGAATATTATATTTAAAAATGTTAAGAATGTTACAAAAACTCCACAATCTATAGATATACATTATATTTTCATAAAGAAAAGAAAAAACAGCCACTTACCGTCTTTTATTTGTTTCAGATAGTGAATAGATATAAAAAAAATAAGCAAGGGATGTAGGATAAAAAGGCTATGCAAACGGCTATTAATTTGTGCAAAGCTGGAGATTCAATAAAAAGCACATCTAATGTTCCTAAGAAGACTAATACAAAGACTGACAAAGACAAAAAAAATGCTAAAAAGGTTAAACAGCCAAAGAGAATAAAAGAATTTAAGGATATTTTATGCTTTTTTGCGCTGAAATATATATATAGAAGAAGACGGTAAACCAATTGAAAATTGGATTCAATGTGATATTTGTTAACAATGATGTCACGCAGATTGTTCTGCTTTTGATGACACTCAAGGGTATGCCTGTGACAATTGTCAATCTTAATTTTCTAATTTTATGGTCAAGTTAAGTTTTTTTTCAGTTGATCAAAGTTATTTCTATGTTTTCAGAGATTGAATACCCAAGTACTGTGTCCGCTTTACCCGAGGTACCGGGCAAAGCGAATACTTTCGTACTTTTTTAAATTTTAATTGCAGTTGATTATTGTTTAAATATTATTGGATAGTGATGTTCGTATTTGTAAGAGCAATAAATAAAGACTGGTTTGTGATAATTATATTGTTTTTATATTGTAAACCTTTTCTGCTATAACCTTAAATACCTTAAGGCATCCACTTTGCCCGGCCTGCCCCTACCCAGATAACACCAAATGTATATCTTACATAACACAGACATCACAATAAGTAACGAAAAAAACGTAAAAGTAATGTAACACTGACAGAATGTGTAAGTAACAAAATTACGTTACACTATTACTTTTTTATAATGTAACAATTACATATATCAATTACTCTGCAGAACATTGATGTAAAAATTATATAAATTTTACGTAATGATGTTACGACATAGTGTTACGTAAATAAGTGTGTAATAATCAAGCAAATGTGGCTTAATTATGAGTTGTATGTTACGTAAAGTGTTTATTCTGTTCTGTAACTCCACAACCGATTTGCTGAAGTTTAGAACGTCTTTAAGTAAAGCCTACTTTATTTTAAAACATCGTGCAATTAACATAACTTTACTTACCCCTGCAACAGGGACCAAAATTTCGACAAACAGTCCAGCCAAAGCGTGCTTGATATCTTTATCTTTCACTTCCAAAAAATACTGGGCACACTCCTGCATGAACTGAAAGGACGCTTCAAATTCCTCAATCGGAACCATCTTCACTCTGAAGAATTTCATGCCCATCAACAAACTTATGATGCTCTGCGTGGTATTCGGACTGGATTCCCGAGACCGCAATTCCTTCAGTTCACCCATGAACCTCGTTCTCACCGATAAAAAACGTGACTGAGCTAACACACCGATTACCTCGGCATACAGATCCGATATCATGTGTATGTTGGCCCCGTTGGGATTGTTTTGAATGCTGAAACAGAAATATTGAAGCAACGGTAACAGATTTTTCTGAGATTACTAACCCTTCGTGATATTTGAAATGTTTTAGAGCCAAATTTTCGATGTATTGCACCAGATCTTCGTGGCCCGGGTGTAATCCCATTTGTTTTAATACTTCTACCATCGCCAGGCAAAAAATAAATTCAACGGCCAAATCGCGCTTTTCCTTTTGTATGTCGGCTTCTGAGCGTTCCACGGTCTCTGCTGTATTACCAGCTACTATATTCATTATACTAAAATTAAGAAATAAAAATAATGTATAAGTTACTTATGGCATTAACTCATCAAAAAAGGTATCTTAAAATACTACTAGACAGTTTTCATATGCAAACACCTCTATGGTAAAGAGAAACAGCATTATTCATTGTAAAAAGCAATGGTGGGAAACCATCCAGGTCAGAAAGTAATTTTGGGTACAGTACAGAAAGTTATCGCAAAAATGGATAATTCTTCAATATAAAATAGTTACCTATGTTATTTTTGAACAATTTTTGTAGGAGATTTAAAATTTGGGGAAGTTACAAACATCACTTGTTGTTATTTACGCTATGAAAGCAAGATTGGAGATTTAGTAAAAAGTTCCATATGAAACATAATACGAGAACATAATCAGGAGATTCAGAGTTCAGTAAACTTCTTCTGGATATTGAGGTTGAAACATATCTTGAGATTAAAAATAAACTTATTTCTTTAAATCCAGCTTTTTTAATTCTTGACAACTCTTTATTTTAGGAAAACAGGAACATGCAACTTTATTTAATGAGAATGAACGAGTCACGGGTACAGCTAGTAGGTATATAATAACAACTGCCAATTCACAGCTCGCTATTTGGTCACAATGCTTAGAAGATAACAATGTAAATGCTGTGGAACCTTTAGCATATCACAAATGTAAAAACACAGTTTTGCACCCTAACACCAAACCTTTATTTTAAACACTCAACGCCGTTTCAACAACTCTAAGTTGTCATCATCAAGGAGTAAACCAAAAGTTATTTAGTTAGTTTTGGTTTACTCCTTGATGATGACAACGTATAGTTGTTGAAACGGCGTTGAGTGTTTAAAATAACGGTTTGGTGTTTGGGCGCAAAACTGTGTTTCTACATATAGACGATAACAAACAATAAAAACTCATTCCCTAATTAGGGCTCGTTCATAAAATACGTACACGGGGGAGATCTAAGGAAATGTAACATTCGCCGTTAAAACATTTAAATTAACTTTTCTTTAGTCTGTTTTTATTTCACTTTTCTGCTACTTTTAATCTTTGTAAATATATAAATATTTTGACCTATACTCGTAATTTCAGTCCAATAGCTTAACTTTTCTCTAGTCTGTTTTTATTTACTTTTTTACTTACTTTGTTTTGGTTTAGTGCAAAGATTTTGAGGATCAATACTTCAGGTCAAAACAAATCAAAAAGCTTTATAACATGAAATAAACAAGTTTTGCCAAAAAAAAATGAAAAAGTAAAGTTCTTGCCTTTATTACAGTGAATAATAAATTTCCGGCTTCAAAATGTTAAAGCTAAATAGTAAATACTCAATAGCGTATACACCTTTAAACTGTATAACAAAGAAAATTATTATTTCAACTCTAAATATTCTGTTATAATTTGCCCTACGTTTCTGTCAGATTGGCAACATAGCATATACTCGCAAGCTGGCCGCTGCCTTGAATGCTTTTTTGCTGCCCGGTTCTTTTAAGAAAGTGAAAGTGATTTTTGTGACATTCGACTGCGTAATGTAATATAGATTTTCATTTTAAAATATAAATTGGAAAAATAAATAACTGTTGTGAATTGTGAGTTCAGTGTATATTTTGTGAAAACAGTCATTCCCTAATTAGGAAAGCTCAAGAATTTGTATATTTCTATAAATAAAATACGTACACGGGGGAGATCTAAGGAAATGTAACATTCGCCGTTAAAACATTTAAATTAACTTTTCTCTAGTCTGTTTTTATTTCACTTTTCTGCTACTTTTAATCTTTGTAAATATATAAATATTTTGACCTATACTCGTATATTTCAGTCGCAATAGCTTATTATTTGGTATATTTACTTAAGTACGTCACAATCGGTTCGCTTGTACATTCAATATCTTAGAAAAAAACGCTTCCACGGATTCTGCGCTCTTTATTCAATACCAAATGAAAGTAATTTGAATGGAAATACTAAAAATTTCGAATAAATGAGTTAGTGTAGCGAGTTTTTCTAGGTATACAAAGATTTTATAACAATCTGTTTGGTAATTTCAATATTCAATAACATCAGCGGCTGAGCTAGTATACGATAATATAAAGACAAAGAGACCTACCTTTTCTGCTTGATATCTGATTTTTTCTGTTCGGGGTTAGAAACTTCTGACATTTGACGTTCATACCAAGAAAATAAAGCTCTCAGTAAGGAAGGCAGGCAATGTTCTGCAACCGATCCAAATGCGCTCAGGAGCTGATCAAATTGTGGATCTTCACCTCTTTGCAATGTTTTAGCTAATGTTTTTTCCTAAAATATATCTGAACTTACACACGCATATGCATTTATAATGTTAGAAGTCTACCTGAGGTTCAGTCAAAACAAATTCAATTTTTTTCTCAGCTAATATGGTAAAGTCGGCGAACAAATTTCGCATGACTATTTCGCCTGGTCTTATATCCAGTTCCATAGTGGGTCCTGAATGTAAGGTTCGTTCTTTTGAGCACCCCATGGTAGTATAATTCCTCTGATTAATGCGGGACCCAAAGTTTTTGGTTCAATACCTACAGACACCATAAATTCAGTAGATATGAAAAAATATGTTGTTAAAAAAAACTAAAGTTATCTATTGAGAACGTAGGTTTTCGCGCAGAGTCATAGCTGATTCTGCTTTTTCCAGATTTGAACCGCGTCATTTTTTCGAATTAATTTATTTATATATCTGAACCAGCACATAAACAAAGTTTTCCAACGTTTCGCCCACACTTATAAGGATCTTTTTCAAGGAAGCGAAAAAACAAAAAAAAATGTTATTTACCTTGCGGCGACCATGGACGGATCCAAGGAGGGGGCGATGGAGGCGATCGCCCCCACCGAGAGCCTTAAAGTTAGTAAATTTAATATCAAAACGAGGTAATCTTGACCCCAGGAGCCTAGAAGATGGTCACTTCTATGGGTTTAAACCACATAACGACTATTTTAAATGTAATAAATCAAAAATATGAGTTTAAAATTATATTTTGGTAAATTTTGTACAAGATCGTCCCCCCCCCCTGAAGGATGAAATCCCCCCGAGACACGTGACTGGATCCGCCCCTGGCGGCTACTCCATTCAATTAGTCTTTTTCTCACAAACACACTTTGACACTTCACTTTATTAAACTTGTCTCACTGATGCACTAATTGTAAATGACTAATAGGTACTTTTGATCTAGCAAACGAAGAAATAATAAATCCTCCGTAAATTTCAGGTAAAAAAAGGGTAGGAGGCACTTAATGGGATTATTTTTGATTGTTTTATGGCTGTGATGATATTTTTTTGTATACCTTAGTCGAATTTTATTAGTAAGTAATGTAAGTGATTTATTTTGTTGATGAGATTTCTGTTGAAATGTTGATGCAGGGTTGCCAGGTGGGCGAGAGTTCAAAACCTTTGTCTGGGTTTAAATTCTTGGGATTTTTTGGCGATTTCAAGGGTCTCATGGAATTTTCTGGTGAAATAATACGGAGATTTGGCGCCACGACAGAGGAGCTATCGAAGAGGATTTGGTGGCCCGTTTCGTGATGATGTTCAGCTTCAGCAGAGTTTGAAAGCAGGTCCGTTTTCAAACAACGTTTGTGCTCACATAGACGAGTGTTCATAGATCGACCTGTTTCCCCGATGTATATTGCCAGACACGAGCATGAAATGGAATAAACACCCTTGGATGAAAGAGGATTTTGTTTATCCGGTCCCATCATCATCCATCTCAGAAACGGTCAGTCGTGAACTCCCTGGGGCCCGATTCTCGAACCATTCGACAGCTCTACTATACGACTTTCGACGTAAGTCACATGAAAAGTTGAGGTAAATGAAGTTTAACCCATATATTAAACTTCATTTATGTCAGATTTCATACGACATACGTCCCAAGTCGAGTGGTAGAGCCGTCGAATGGTTTCAAGAATCGGGGTCCTGTCCATCGAGCTATATCAATTATTATTTCTTCGTTGGCTAGATCCAAAGTATGTATTAGTCATTTACAATTTGTGCGTCAGTGTGACAAGTTTAATAAAGTGAAGTTTCAAAGTGTGCTTGTAAGAAAAAAGACTAAATGAATGGAGTCGCCGCAAGGTAAGTAACATTTATTTTGTTTTTCTCATCCTTGAAAAAGCCCCTTATAAGTGTGGGCGAACCATCGGAAAACTTTTGTTTATATGCTGGTTCAGATATATAAACAAATTAATTCGAAAAAATGATTCTCCAAATCCGGAAAAAAAGATTCAAAGCTAACTATTGTTGAGATTGACCCATGAATACATAATTAATAGCAGTTCCACTATAATTATAACATTTATAACAATACATATTTGTAAATATTTAATAATAAAAAATGGGTGATAATTTTTCACATGTATTAGTAACAAATTTCAAAAAGGACAATCAGACTTTTTGAAATGTGTTTTTATATTGCATAAAACTAAAATTCTACAGTTTTAGTGAACAAAATAGTTTGTGAGGATTTTATTAATAAGTAAACAAGAAAAAGAATTGCCAACATAATGTAAGCATCACAATCAAAAATTATATTTATGATTATGTCATGTGATGTTCCAATATTCAGCACCACAAATGTTGGTGAGCATTTAAGAATTTCATTTGAATTTATTGTTTATTATTTTTTAAGTCATAAAGTTTGAATTAAAATGATAGTAATGGAACGTTAAGAAAGATAAGGTATTCTATTTGGTTTCTAAATATTATATTTAATTGTTTGGTACAGTATAGAATAAAGTATTGTTAATTCAAAACATAATCATATTAAATAATCTCCAATCCGATTTAGACTCTTTATTTGCCTGGTGTATTAGCCATGATCTTGACCTGAATATCAATAAATGTTTTACGCTATTAATTCACAAACGATACAGCGAGTAAGTGAAATTCGTGACCTTGGTGTCGTTTTCGATAATGCTCTGACTTTTCGAGACACATTGATCTAGTTGTTTCTAAGAGTTACAAAGTTTTGGGTTTTATCAACCGTTCATCCAAAACATTTTCTCATAATACGATTCGTTTATTATATTGTTCACTAGTACGATCTATTCTGGAGTAATGTTCTGTGATATGGAACCCCCACTATAACACACATACAGCTAATATTGAGAAAGTTCAAAATAAATTTCTTCGTATATTTAAAATGGGTTTGAGCAGGGACAATTATCAGTATAGTGATATTTTAGTACAAATGCATTTACAATCTTTGCAAAATCGGCGTAACATAGCTGATATTTGTTTCCTATACAAGTTGTTATCAGGTGAACTTGACTGCCCTTGCTTACTAGACAGAATATCCTTGAATATGACAATGAGAACTCGTTCTTCAGAACTCTTCAATATGTCATTTCATAGAACTAACTATGAATTTTGTCCAGCAATGACTAGGTTACTGCGTACAGGCAATCAGAACTCCTCTCATATCGATCTGTTTTACAACTCCATCAGTGTAATCAAATTCGTTATACTCATATTTAATGCTGCTGTTTGTTTGTTTTGTTGTTCGCGACTACATGTATCTACTGGGCAATAACACCACAATTAAAATGACGTTATATATTGGACTTCGTTGTACATGATTAGATTGCAAAATGAAAATTTTTATGACATTTAATTAACATAAATCTAATTTTCATTTTGCAATCTACATCCTAGTCAATCCTGCATATATCATCCAAAAAATTAACGTTTAGAAGACAATTAATTATATTATATTTTGTATTTTGTATTATTTCTAAAAGTTTAGTTCAATTTAGTCATGTAAACTTTAGATTTATATGTTTTTTGTGTGTTTAGTGGTTTTTTAGATTTAGTCTTAAATTAATGTTATTTTGTCTAAATTTTTGTTTTGTATTTTATGTAAATGGGGTTACCCATATATATGAATAAATAAATAAATAAAATAAATATATTGAATATAAATTAATTTTTAATGAATTTGATCTATTGTGAAGCTTTTCCATATTTGATATTTTAATAATGTAGAGATGATTGTTACCATTTTCACCCCCTTCTCCATGTAAGAGTATGTAAAATTTCTCAGACTCCCTTCCCCCCTCTTTCGCAAAAAATTATCTGGTTTTAGAAAAGGATCAATTGGACTTCAACTCATAATTTGACTTATATCAAAGATTTTTATTTTTTTAAATATAATTTAGATAGCATTATATTATTACTAGATTTAGATTTTGATTATATCAATATCAGATAATTATCTAGTCTTTGGAAAAACTGTACTATAATAATTCTCTCATTTGATTACATGAGACATCAGATAAAAAAAATATTATATTTTTTCTCTTAAATCCTTGTCCTATCAAATGTTACCCCTAAATATGCAAAAATATGCAAATATTTAAAAATGTAAAATCTGTGAAAATATATGGAACAAAATCAACAAATTCAATTACAGAATTCACAAAAATATACAGAGCAAAACAAGTTAATAATAAATTATAAATAAATTAGTGTTTATGCAGTTAATAGGAATAAATACTGGAAAATCAGTATATTTCCAAACTTCTCAATGTTTAGGTCAGAAAATATTATGTGACGTCACATAATATTGTCATTTTAATTTTAAAGTTTTTCATATATTTTCTTTATTGCCATTGACAATGGGGTCTGACCAATATGCCAAAATGTTTAGAAATTCACAGTAATTTCAACCATGGTGGTGTTATTCCCAATATGTACATAAATTTAAGTAAAGTTGCTGCAACTACCATATAGGAAATAAATATAAATCCTTTCAAACTCTTTGAATATTAAGGTATTAGAACAATTTTTAATGATACCATTACTTATCAATAAAACAAAAAATAATATGTTAGCAACAATTTATCACTTAAAAAACTCAATAATATTTATTGATTGCCTCATTAAGTAAAAAAACCAACAATAAAACCAATTAGGTCTGAAAAAGGTTTTTACCTGGCGTAAAGGCACTTAAGAGTCCCTTATTATCAGTCTCACTAGTCCCAGAAAGGGCATGTATTGTAGAATCAGATACTGTACTCTTGTCTGTATGGCCTGAAGCAGATGTATTATCACTATGTGTATCAGAACAAACACTCTGGGAGCATTCGATGTCCGAATCGTTCGAAGTTAGATCTGTAAGAGTTATAATGAACAACGAAATTCATACTTCCATATAGGAAAAAAGTTACTGCACTGTTTTGAATAATTTCACTTACCTGTTTCTAAACTCTGTAATTCAGAATGTTGAGCGTCGACATTTTCAACACTAAAATATACAAACGCTAATATTGATAATTATTTTCCCCATTTATTTGAATTATGTAGTTTAAATAAATCGAAGTACACCTGGTACATTTTCGCCATTATTTATTTTGATTAGTTAGGCTAATCAAATCACTAATCAGCTGTCACCTGATTCTCGTCTTCTTCTTGTCACTGAATTTGCTATGTGAAATATTATGGTTTTCACAATAAAGAAAGCTGAATGTGAATTTCTTTCAACAATTATTTTAGGTATTTAATTTGAGAGAAAATTTAATATAAAAGAAGTTCAATATTATTATCATAATTACAGCAACAAGCATTGTTGTAATATGTAGAGGATACAATATGTTGTTAAGTGTAATGTTGGTTGCCTGTAAATTATATTGATCATATCCCTTATCACGACGATTGAAATAGTAAATACTATTTAGTCAGTTGAAGATAGTGTCGAAATCACGACTTTATGCCATACATAACACAGACCTGGTTCACAATACCAACCAACCAGAGAAGAAACAGAGTTATAGGCTTTTTAGTGTTTATTTTGCTAAAACCTACCTTCAGCGGGGTTAAGACCTGGATCTGCCAGTGCGAGATACCCCTCCTCTTGAAGAAAGGCTCTGGATCAGTCCATGACTTTTTTTGCTAATTGAAAATTCCAAAAGGGAATTCGGCTATTGATTGAAAAATATAATACAAAAAATAACGAATTCAGTTATAAAAAATATTTGTAATAGTAATTGCAGACCATTTGTATTCTATTCACAGATAGCCAAGGATGGGTAGAGGGGAAGCAGGGGCACCACCCTCCCCCCGGCTAATCACTTGCTGTGTGTCTTCATTACTTCACATAAATTTATTGACTTCCCCCACCTTATTTTTTTTCTGAATTGCCTCTACCTAGGACACTTTTTATCTGATTTCCCCCACCCTAAACCAAAAGCTGGGTACGCCCCTTTCTATTAAATAAACAAAATTTGGACCATTTAATAAAAATTCCAAAAGGTAATTCAGCTATTGATTAAAAAATGTAAAACAAAAAATGAAGAAATCAGTTATAAAGAATTATTATGTAAAATACCAATTGCAGACCTTTTTTCTTCTGTTCATTGATACCCATGGGCGTACTTTCCATAAATTTAGTGACTTGCTCCCCAAGCCAAAAATTTTACCATCTGATTTTTTTTTCTGATTTCCCCCCTAAACTAAATGCTGGGTATCCTACACTAAAAAAGTATCGATACTTTGTGGCATCGAGTACTTTTTTTTCGATACCGAAACTCTGTATTCGATATTTTTACTCATCGAGTACATTTAGGTATCGTAAAATAAATCTTAAATATGATCTTAAATATGTACTCTTAAAAATTCGACTTGATGGCTTATGTTTACGAATTAGAGGATCTACTTCCTCTAGAGATAGTTTGCAAGACATAAATACGTGAAAAGACTACAAAAAGAGGGCAATAAGCTATTTTCATTTTCACACTTTCTATTCTGCTCTGCAATCCATCAAAATGGAAAATTAGTGCATATCACTTTGACATTTGACCATAAAATAATTCCATATTGTGGTACTCAATAGATGCATTTTTGATTCTGTCTTTACTTGGTGAAAACCACTGAGTAGATGTACTTACTCACTGGTGAAAATTCATTTTAATTTTTTATTGAAATAAACACACTTAGGTAATTTTCACTTATATTTACTTGCTATTGACATTACTGTTTCAGCAGGTTACTGGCTTCTTCAGAATACAAAGTAAAACCTGGTGAAACAATATTGTCAATAGCAAATAAATATATGTGAAAATTAACTAAAAAAGTAAGCTCTAAGGGTCGAACCGCATAATTTTAGAGCTTTTACGCAATATGCTTAGGTATGATCGAACTAAAACTCCACCCTTGCTTCAGAGCAAGAACCATGTTGAATCGATTCAGGATCAACAGCCAGCACTCATTACCGCAAGCGGGACTGAACTCAAGACAGCGCATGAACCCATGGACTGGCGCCATGAATGAATTTAACCATAATTTGCGCACGTTCACAATACAGAATTACGAACCTTGCTATTGTTACCAGGACAAGACTGGATATCGCCAAATACTCCATCAAGAGTTCTGTCGTAAAAGTACGTCCCAGAGCTTCAAGTTACTGGGTAAAAACAGAGAAAGTCGCAGATCAACTGTCCCTATCGTGTATATTAACCTTGAGAAATGGCCTAATTTCGCCTGATCAACTAATTAAAACAGTATTAATAAAGAGCGAAGTGGAGCGCGATTTACTCCATAATTGGTCGAAAATGAGTTTTACAATCAATCCACAGCCTGCATTAAACAACTTAATGATACCCCCCAACGAGCGGATCTTTCCTTACTGGGAGTATTATACACTCATTTGAACTACAACATAAGATTTATTTAAAAAGCCAATCAACGCTGACCTGAATCTTGAGAAGATCCAAGCAGAAATGGAAGCTCTTTTAGAGTGGGCCCTTCACATGAACAACGCACGAACTTTTTGTACCAATTGTTACTTGTCAACGACAGGACTAGTCCCAAAACATCTATTAAACAATTCCTCGGTCTGAACGAACATCTTTACTTCTATAAACAATCATGCAAAACCTGTCCTGTTAGGAACAGCCCGGACGGTCAGGAAATTCCAAGGGAAACATAATGCCGTTCATGTCACTTTCATTTTTGTGATTTTTTCGAACAGATCACAGGCTTCCCATGATGATCCCCCATTGAAACCTGGCAAGGGCTCTTCCATTTTTTTTCACAGGGCTAGAAACCCAAAGATTTTGATACCTATAATTAAAACAGGATATCAAAATTGGGGTTTAGTGAAAATAAAAATTTTCCCCTAAAGGTATAATTCACATTACAGTTTTCTCTCTCTAATAGCGTACCTTAGAGGGAGAAAATGAATTCTTAAAATCAATGATGCCTTTTTTTTATAATTTATTGTTATTTAATATGGATTTTCATCAATTCGGTTAACTGCTGATAATGATAAAAGATACGTCCCATTCATTTATGCCATAGTGGATTACTACGCTGACCAGTTAGCTTTGCAAGGGAATAACACCACAAATCTTCTTGAAAGTCTGTATATTTCAAAAGTCCAAACGTTTCAAGGTCTACTGTAATCTATAAGATCCCGTTTTCATTTTATGGTAATTAACTGGGTTCCTTTTTAACAGCCAGTCCTGAATGAACAATATTAAATTTCAATTAATGAATTTTGGATTGAAATATGTTTATAACTTGTTCAGTTTTTCAATTTTTTAGAAAAAGTTCTTGTCTTCATCATTCACTGGCCTTTATGCCTCTATAGTCTTTCTTTTCTAATACATGTCATTTATTGTAACTACTTTTCAGTTTTTGTGAATGGAGCTTTCCATAACACAACTTTCTGTTTTGCTTAATTTTTGTTTGCATAATTAAAAGCGCAGCAATGGTGGCACTGAAAACCTCTAGGACCTGTACAGGTCACTTCTTTGATTTGACTACACAAGTGTCTAAAAATAATTGTTTTTTTTAAGTAGTTTGGAATTTATGAAATATACAGTAAAATACCTTCTGTATACTTCTTAGTTTATGTGGTGTCACCCCGTAATCCCAAAAAACTCAGAAAAACCTTAAAAATTCCCAGCTTCAAGACTTTGTTGCTTTTTTCAAGACACTCAATATCTTTCAGAAAACATCAATAATAGAAGACATGTATTGTTAATCAAACTATTTAATTCTTTTAATAAAAAGAAACACTAACCGACTGCGAGAATTACGAAAGAGTTTTTACGAAATATCAAAATCCGCCTTTTAAGTCACACTTTTCGATACCGCGCGATGTTTCATTTGGGCGTTATAAACATTTAGTTCTAAATCGGTTCATTTTCGGTAATTTTGTTCCGCGAAGGGTTTGCAATGAAATAACTGCTTCCGCGAAAACCCCTAAAACTCGTTTCTCGAAGTTTCCTTGGGGATGTTGATCTCACTAGAGTATTCCCCTGAATACCAAACGTTAAAACTGTCACATTCGGCTTTTTGTGGGTTCATAAATGAGCGTAGGTGTTTTTATCCGAGTTATAGCAAGCGGCTAATATTTTTTTAGCGAAATGGTCATTAGCTAGAATACAGGGGTTTGAAGTTCCAACTGATTAAATCGCTTATAACTCAGAAACGATCAGAAAAATCACAGACATTTGTAATGTTCAATTACATAAAATGAACCACTTCAAACGATGGAAGTCCAAGGAAACTTCGAGGTACATATTCGATACTTTTTCGATACACAATAATGTTTTAGAATGATACTTTGCAATTAAGTATCGAGTAGGTTCGGTCTAAAGTCGACCCTGGGTCAAAAGTTACCATCCAGCAACCTTCGGATTTGTTTTCAGATCTTTTTGCATAAAAATCAGCAAAAAAAAACTCTAATTCATTAAGTACAACCTTTGGGTAGCCTCGGCACAATTGTCGGGCCAACAGCTCTTTGGATGCAGTTCCCAATCGAGTGAAATAGCCTGTTACCCTACTAAATTGCTGAACTCTTTCTAGCGTGGATCCAGATTGTTTTCGTTCGGTCGGGCTAAGGGACTGTTAAGCCCCCCCCCAAATCAGTATAACTGAGTGGTATGCTTTTTAGTTTAACTGATTTTATTTTTTGAGTGCTAAAATCAACCTTCGAAGTTTAATGTGTGACGTCAAGCATGTTCCCCCCCCCAAACGTAAAAGATCAAGCCCGGTAATTGTATTGCGCCCAAATGAAAATCCTGGATCCGCCCACGAAGATTATCGGTAATTGGCTGTTGAACTGACATTGAGTCACAAAAAACATGACAAAACCGCAAGCTGCAAAAACTTCTTTAAAACCGTTGGGTTTTGGGACAATATTAGGCTAATTTCTAAGCATTTAAAAGTACTATGATTCGATACTATAAAGTATCGATACTACTCATGAGACCGATACAGTATCGATAAAAACTTTCTATTCTTGGGGGATATCGTTCATCCCTAGGCCTAGGTATCCCCCTGATTATACCGAACATTGAGAGTAAAAGTAGTCACAATAACTATCGTGAAACTTTTCTTAACATTGAGCGTAGGTGTTTTTATCCTTCAGCAAGAGGCTAATATTTTTTTAAGCGAAAGTACTTACGCTAGAATACAGGGCGATTTGAAATTCACGCATGTAATATATTTCTTGTACCTGTTAATAATTCAATTTAAAGTATTTTAATGATTCAAATTAGATAAAATGAACAACACTTTATTAGAGCTTTGAGCATTATTTAACATAGAAGTCCTTATTTCTATTTGATAACTAAATAAAATAATTTGGTTAAAAACAATATATTACAATAATTATTCGTCAACACCAAGGTCAACCATTTGGTCATTTTTACACACATAGACATCAACATTATTTAAAAGATTTCTTAACAAAGTTATGATTTTATCATTAATATAATCGTCATTTCGATCTACGATAGTTTGGTAGGCGATATAGTAGTATGAATCCTTTTTATTTTGCTTTTTTATTTCTGAAAGGCACTTTGCGAAACTTCTGAAATCAAAACGATCGTTTTTTGATTTCCTAACAATGCAACCATATAATATGTAATATTTATTTTTGTCTACATATCTGATTGCATTGCCGAGAGTTTTGTCTGCCTTTTTAAACGCATCCATGAAATTGAACTTTGCGCTCAAATCCATGACGTCTTCTTCGAATTCGCCTTTTTCAGTTGCAAAATAAATGATAATGGTGCTGTCAGCGATTTTAGCGACCGGACCTTCATCGAAAACGACTTTGCATGTGTTGTCTTTTTGTGGAGTTGCATCTTCATCCTAAAAAAAAAATTTATTAAACTAGGTGAATTATTTAGATAAATTTTATTAAATGTTGTAAAGCTTTTATTATTAACTTGTTACTGATAATGTAAAAGTTCATTTCCGCGTTTTTTTCATAGCAATAGTACAAATACTGACTATTGAAATAACATTTTTGAATATTCTTTGTAGTTATTTTTGTTTTCTTGAGAATAACACCACAATTGAAATAAAAAGGTGTATATTGTAAGAAAATACCAAACGTTTCAAAGTCCATTGAAGAATTTGAAGACGCGAGATGTAAGACCGACATCTAGAATTTTCGAGAGAATCACCACACAGAGGTTCCAAATCTGGAACCGTTCCCTGTAATTGCTGTTCTCCCTTAACTCCTAGGACAGAATGTCACGATTAAATTTTTCAGGTTACCTCACCTGTCAGAGATATTGAATACTCTTTTCGCGGTGTCATTCCTTTGTATACAAGACAATATATATTATATTATATATAATATACATTGTTTCTGGTCAGGAAACCTTCATCAGTTGCGCTTCCCACAATTGAATGTCCTCTCGAACACTTCTTTATGTATTTGAAACATTTCGTTAAATTTGAAGACGCGAGATGTAAGACCGACATCTAGAATTTTCGAGAGAATCAGCACACAGAGGTTCCGAATCTGGAACCTTTCCCTGTAATTGCTGTTCTCCCTTAACTCCTAGGACAGAATGTCACGATAAAATTTTTCAGGTTACCTCACCTGTCAGAGATATTGAATACTCTTTTCGCAGTGTCATTCCTTTGTACACAAGACAATATATATTATATTATATATAATATACATTGTTTCTGGTCAGGGAACCTTCATCACTTGCGCTTCCCACAATTGAATGTCCTCTCGAATACTTCTTTATGTATTTGAAACATTTCGTTAAATTTGAAGACGCGAGATGTAAGACCGACATCTAGGATTTTATCGTGACATTCTGTCCTAGGAGTTAAGGGAGAACAGCAATTACAATGAACGGCTCCAGATTCGGAACCTCTGTGCTGATTCTCTCGAAAATCCTAGATGTCGGTCTTACATCTCGCGTCTTCAAATTTAACGAAATATTTCAAATACATAAAGAAGTGTTCGAGAGGACATTCAATTGTGGGAAGCGCAAGTGATGAAGGTTCCCTGACCAGAAACAATGTATATTATATATAATACAATATATATTGTCTTGCGTACAAAGGAATGACACCTCGGAGAGTATTCAATATCTCTGACAGGTGAAGTAACCTGAAAAATTTTATCGTGACATTCTGTCCTACGAGTTAAGGGAGAATAGCAATTACAAGGAACGGCTCCAGATTCGGAACTTCTGAGTGCTGATTCTCTCGAAAATCCTAGATGTCGGTCTTACATCTCGCGTCTTCAAATTTAACGAAATGTTTCAAATACATAAAGAAGTGTTCGAGAGGACATTCAATTGTGGGAAGCGCAACTGATGAAGGTTCCCTGACCAGAAACAAAGACACCTCGAAGAGAGTATTCAACATGAAAGAAGACAATTCTATGTACTGTTGTTGGAATATGTTAAATAAAATACTGTTTAAATCCATTTGTTGTTTTACGTTTGTCGCACTTAATTTTGACATTTTATATAAATATGTTCACCAAAATATTCTTTAGAGTTTAACCAAAATATTGTGAAATATAACTAAAATTACAAGGTTAATATTTTATCAAAAATAACAAAAGTACAATATATTTTTTTCTTAGCTCATTTTAATAATTGACATCTTACCAATAAATTGATTAAAGTAATATTTTATAGCGAAATGAATTTAGACATCTAGGTGTTTCCAAATGACGCCAAATCGGGAATAGTTCCTAGGATACACATCACACAAAACAATTCAGAGGTTAAATAAAATCTTTTCTAGATTTTTGGATTCATTGAAAGCAAGATTATATTGTTTCTAGCCGAGAACTTTTATCAGTTGCAACTGACTGGTAGAATTGAATTATGAAAACAATACAAACTTGTCAAAATGTGATTTTTGCCAATTTTGTGATGAAGTTGGAAAAGTTGAAGAGAATCAGAAAACTTCAAAACGAACGATTATTAATCATCATTAGAGCTTTTTTGCCGAGAAGACTAGAACAATCCCATCAACAGTGGAGTTTTTCAAAAAATTATAAGCATTAATTTTGTTTACTTTTATGTTTTTTTTTTGGGCAATAACACCACAATCGAAATAAAACGACGTTGTCAACGTAGTCAGAATAGACTTAGAAACGTTTGGTTTTCCTTCAATATACGTCGTTTTATTTCGATTGTGGTGTTACTGCCCAAAAAACATAAAAGTAATCAAGAATATGTCACAAACAACGTTTAGAAGACAATTAATTTTGTTCTAATGATATGTGACGTTAACATTTATTGGGTTCAAGATCGATATTGTCGGTTAAATAGTTTATGAAAAATTGTAATTTAAATAATTGTGAGATATTTTAGAAAACACATCTTATTAACCACGATCCTTTGATGGGAATATACTAATTATATTTTGATAGATTATAAAACACACTTAATTTTGTATCGCCGCAAAATTTTTTTGTGAATATGAAACAAGCGACCATTAATTTCTCTCAGATGTTTTAACAGCCGTTGGGATTCCTCTGCTGACCATCTCTCTGTCCCAAATTCGCTGTTCACTACAATTTTATAGCAATTGCACAGCATTGTAATGATATAAAGATATAAAAATTGAAATATATTATATGAGCTTTCAAAATATATTTGATATATCCTAAACGGACCATCCTGATTAACACGGTGCATTTTCCAATTGATCCTCTGTAAATAATTAAAATAAATTCATATTTTTTCACTTTTTTACTAAGTGAATGCATAAGTAATTTCCTGTTATTATGTTATTTTATGTCAAAAAGTGAAATAAAATCATTTTGTTGCTCTACTTTGGTATTACTGAAAAACGTGCAGCTTTAACTAGATACGGATAAACCAATTATAATTAGTGTTTTCTGTTGGTATCCAATACCAAAATGAGAACTTTCACATGAAATTAGTTTTATCAGAACAGATATTGAAACCCTGACAATAATATAACACCTTTATATTGTGTACCTCAATACCTCATATTTTTGATTATTAATTGAAAAAGAGCTATTGCATAATTAAGCTTCTTTCAAAATTGTGAAGCCTCCCATTGTAAGGACGGTATTAAGAGATTACACACTCTACAGCTTTAGAAAATAAACAGAAATATTGAAATCAAAAAACTTTGAAGCATACGCAAAAACAATACCTTTTGAGTATTTTTGAAAAAAAGAATATAATGACTATGTAGTTAAATCCTCCTATACTTAATTCTATTTAGATAAAACGTTCATGGAGGGCTTGAATAAACGTCTAAAAACAACTTAATGCACCCCGACTGGAACCGATTCTTATAACCATAGGAATGTATGTATTTTGTGCAAAATTAACAGAAGATAGTTCTAGATGGAATCTGTATAGCTTAAGTAGTTATTTTAAATTTACTCTTCGCAATAAGTCGGTTTTCTATATTAAGAAATATTGTAAATGTAGAGTCTGTAGTTGTGTTTTGTATAAAATGGAATATAGAGATTGTTGATGATTTTAATTCCAGGTTAGGATGTTTTGAAGAGTAACTCATCTAAAATTCCTATAATATCGAATACAAAAAATAAACTTGATGCCGAAAAGTTTAAGAAAATTTGAAACTTGTTTGTAGAATGGCGTTATACAATATAGATTCCGAAATAAATTGACCATTTAATAGAAAAAGAAATTTTCATATCGGACTGGCAGCATTAATGCGTTAAAACAACTCTTCAATTGATATATTATAATATTGCCGTTTAGGCGGCACCAACATAACAACACACCACACAGATAACAGCGGACGAGTCCATTCTCAAAACAAAATATACGTAGCACGTTACTTGCAGATAATGTACCTCTTTTTTAGTAAAGAAAGTTTTAAAATGGGTACTGTAATTCCAGATCTAAACCTCAATCAAACAACTTCTACCTCTTCTTTATATTAGTATTGACAACGGACCACTTTGGCCACGACGTCTAGTGGTCAAAAAGTACTAGTTTTAGTGTGCACTTCAATGCACAAGTATTCCATTAAAATTAATTTTAATTTTTTTTTTTTTTTGAAAAATGGAACTCATTATTCACAGATTATACAAAAAATAAGAGTACAGTTTATTGTGAGGTGAATGAAAATTTAGAAATTAGGATCATGACACCTAAATCTCATAGCAGTTATGTTTCGATCGAAATTTTTTTTTCGGAAAAACTGAAAAAATTGATATGTTTAAAGCCTGACAACAAGCT
This sequence comes from Octodonta nipae, assembly GCA_034190945.1. Taxonomy (NCBI): domain Eukaryota; kingdom Metazoa; phylum Arthropoda; class Insecta; order Coleoptera; family Chrysomelidae; genus Octodonta; species Octodonta nipae. The sequence continues at coordinate 9,686,266 of CM067218.1, forward strand.
TTAAAATTAAAAAATATAAATCCCCATATGAGAGTGTGTTCATTTTGAAGACTGTTTTATCGTATCAGGTAAGTTGGCAATGTTTAACCTCAAAGACAAGTAAAAATGTAAATTTTAAATTAAGTAATTTAAAAAATGCAATAAAAGATAACTAAAACAACATCTAGTAATGACTTGTTAATTTTGTAGATGTAAAATTTCGAATGTATTTTGAGGTATATGGATTTTCTTTTAATAAGTGGTCTGCAAATGTAGATTTGTTGTGTTATTGATTTTCAAAAGCTTTAGTGTATTCATGCCATCTTGATTTGAAAGATCTTCCAGTGTAACCAATATAGAATAAAATATAGAATAAAAGAAGTATATCCCACTGATCCCAATCCCGTTTCTAAATTATACCATACTTTCACATTGAATGGAACCCCCTCACAAAAAAATCTCCCAATTTCTACAGAACAGGAACATACATACAGCCTTCTCAACAAACAACAATTTATCTAGACACATACAAAATAACAAAGATAAGACTGAGAAAAATTCTAACTCGGGTGTCTATAGGTTGACTGTATGTGGGAGTGCCCCAATTTCTATATTGGTCACACTGGAAGATCTTTCAATTCAAGATGGCACGAACACACTAGAGCTTTTGAAAATCAATAACACAATAAATATACATTTGCAGACCACTTATTAAAAAATGAGACTTTTTAATTTCTCACTGACATTTGAGGTTAGACAATTACTTACCGATAGCAATCTAATAAAGCAGCCACTACCTGCTTACATTGTGTGCCCTTACCAGCCTTGCACGAGCATTCAACTGATAAAAATTTGTACCGATTTTGAAACTGTTCCTTGAATATCGTGACGTTTTTCTTTTACATGAAATGTTTGTAAACATAATGAAGTAAAAGTCACAACGTCAACGCTTGGATTATCATTATTTTGACCACATTTTATCGAATGTCCAGATTGCCGAATTTTTCTGAGCTGGATTTGTATCCAGCCTAGCGAAAAAATTCTTTTATAGAAAACATAAATAATTAAAATATATTAATTAAATGTTAACTTATGATTAACTCTTTGCTTGCACACTAAAACTAGTACTTTTTTGACCACCAGACGTCGTGGCCAAAGTGGTCCGTTGTCACTAGACGTGCCAAGATTTTTTCTATTATACAAACATGTTATTGTTTGATATCAACTTAGACCCCTTAAATAGACAAATACCGAATTATGGGTTTCACTATTTTGATCTTGACGTTTTTTAAACTATATGTCGAGACAAGGATAGCAACAAAAAATACTAAATTTTGTACAAATACTCTCCAAGTTTTAAAGACTCAATTCCAGCCAAAACACGAGATACATCAACTGTTATTTAAAGTTGAATCAAGCCAACCATGTTTTTATTAAGAAAACTCCTGCTCACCTTAAAGAAAGAACATGTAACTTAAGAAATTTTGTTTATTTATGCTTTGCGGAAACGGAAATTGAAAATACCTGTCACTGCTTGTACAACATTTGCCCACAGGGTACTAATAATTGAAAAAAAATGTCTTATTGTTGTTACTACCAACGGTTTGGATATCCGACCGTTTTGAATTGACATTTTCCTTATTTGTTCTCGCTTTGGTGACTTACGTCGACTTTTCTTTTGCGAGCCCTAGAAATATTTCGAAAATCAAAAATACTGTTGACTCTAAGGGTGGTCACATAAGCGTTCAAGACATTGTATATCCAAAACCACTCACTATAAATACTTGCGGTAAACAATTCCATTACGAAAGTGGTCAAAATAAAAATCTAGTATGGTCCCTATTTGGGGAAACTCCCCTCTTGAGTTGGAAATGGCAAAGATATCTAAAGATGGCAAACATATCTTTTTTAAAGCCGAGATAAATTTAGTCTATTTTAAAACACTTTTCCCTATCTCTGAAAATAAAATAGTGGGAAGCGTTTTAATATTTTATCAAAATAAACTTGGTGTCGTTGAAACTGATATTTTTCACATTTTTGTAATTTTGAACATTTTTTACGTTTTCGACATTATTACCGTTTAGAAATGTTTGACATTTGTGACATTATTAAAGGCCACATTTTTGATATTTCTACTATTATCTGATATGATGGGTCCTACCAACTTTCCAGTTGCTCCAATAGTGCACCTTGACTTGAATAAGGAAATTTTATGGCTGACGTTTTTCGAGTATATGTCACGACTTTGCATTTTTTTGCATTTAGATGTACATTATTTCTATTGCACCCCCAGTTTTCTATAGACACTAATTGACAATCATTTACACATTGTATTGTAGAAAAGATCTTAAAGTCATCAGCAAAGCATAACTTTTCTGTCGATAATGTATTACACAAATTGTTAATAAACAAAAGAAATAACAGAGGTCCCAAATTCGACCCTCGAGGAACTCCTGATTTAGCTAAGTATAACTCCGACCTGAAGTAAGTCACGTAAATGTATCTGTTTGATAAGTAAGACTTGAGAAAATTTATTGCTTCAATAGAAAATCCAAATCCTGATAGCTTTTTTAACTATGATCAATTCTGTCAAATGCCTCACTGAAATCTGTTAAGATCACGTCGACATTTATTAGGATTTCTGGCTACTTCTGATTAAATACCTTTAAGGTAGTTGTTATAGGCGCTTTTTATTTAGGCTTTGACAATATGTCAGCTTCTCTTGAATTCTGTTTTATCAAGTATAATATTAATGCGAAAATTGTCTGGTTTATTAGGAGTTGGTATATTCGGTAACAGCTTTTATTTCCTTTGCTCCTGCGCTTTGAAATTGTTCTTTTGAGCTTTTCGGCTTTCTTTCCAGCTATACCGCTTGTTTTGGGTGGCATGTCGCATTACAAACGATGTTTACGATACGAAACTCGAAACGAAAATGTAGAGTATATAAGCTCTAAATTTTTTGCGATATTTGTTTTTTAATTTAATATTTTTGATGATATCATACCAAGGACGAAAGCTATAAGGATAATTTCTCTCAAAAATCTCATAAATCTTGTAAAAATTGTCTAGCAAGTTGTTAACGCCGGAAGAGTTTTGATGAATTATATTCCAGTTCGTTTCGTAGATGGTCTTATACATTGCAGAAAAGTCTATTTTTTCAAGCTATAGCTATGAGCTTCTGTTAGTTTTTAATATGGAGGATTTAGTTGGCATGTTGAGCACATTAATAAATAAGGCCGAATGATGACTCCTCAGGAACCAATGGACACTCATCATGTAGAACCATACAGGAATTTTGAGATACTTCAGATCCAATAGTGGATTCAATTTATTAAATACATAGTTGAATTGGTTGAGACTGTGTCTTTAATTTCCATCAAATTCATAATCCTAAATTTACCTCTATATTCTCACATATCTGCAAAAATGTAAATTCGTTGTGTAGTTGTTGAGAAAACAATTGAAAATCTCAGATATTGTAACTAGCTGGTCAATTTCACATTTTTTGCCACTGTCTACAAAGAATGTATGGCTTGCAAATTGAGTTTTTTCTGCTCTACGATAATATCAGTCAGTTTGTAAAAGGGAATGGTGACGAAAATATGTTCTGGCTCTACAATTTGAAGTAGGGATTTTTAGACCATTTGTAGTTTTTGTTGAAAAAAAAAAGAACTGTAATTTCTTAGGGACAACAATCCGTTTTAATCATCACTTCTCAATATCTGACCCAGAATGTACAGTATTTATAGGTTTAATTTTACGATTTATTCATTAAAAAGAATACCAATAAGTTAACTTTTGTGAAAACGTGAACAATTTCTATATCAGAAAGGTAGATTTTACTGCCTAAGAGAAGATTTTCTTAGCACCAAGTGTGTTGAAATTCATTCAACCATTTTGAAATTACATATTGCAATAGATTCTATGGGTCCAAGTCAAATATACACAAATATTCACTTTGACTTTCCGATATCTTTATTTACCAAATAAATTTGTTTACAAACAATGATTATTACTACAACTGACTTCTGTCGATTCAATCCAACCACAATATAAACTAAACTCAACTACTCAATTGGTTCGACTGTCTTTTATAAGGAAGTGAAAAATATTAGAATTTCAATGGTTACTTCTGTATTGTCAGAACGTTTTCATGAGCCTTTTTTTACATCCATTGAAATTTCGTGATAACCACTGTGTTACTTTTTTTATTATTTCCGCCGGTTTTATGTTTACGCGTTGTTTTTATCGGAACGATTATTTCAGGTTTCTTAATTTTTCTCTTTGTCGGCGTAAAATGAATTTTATAACACTATGTTGATTTATAAAATATATTAGAACATCCCCACATGTTTATTTTCAAAAATAGGGAACAAAGTAATTTATCTCAATTTTAAAAGTTAGATGTATGGACTTTTAACGTGTAGAGCATACTTGGGGGAAAAGGTCTGTGTAAAATTTTCAAATGTTTTAATGTTTTAGCGTTCTGAATAAAAATAAACTAAAGAAAAAGAGAAAAAAAGTTTTTTTTCAAAAGCAATTATTTTGTCTTCTCTTTGTCTGAATTGCCATTCAGAACAGGTTCTCATTTAGACCATGATATGCCTGGAAGTTTAAAATTCAAGATGGCGGTTTTGCCAAGATTTTCTTTTGCTCATTTTAGACGTAATTTTTTTTATCGCAAGTTTTACATTTAGTAGTTTCTGACATACAGTACCTTACACACTCATTTGGTCATTCTGTGGAATTCACAATAAGTTTCATCATAAAGAGGGAACTTTTGGAACAAGTTATATGTGGAATTATATCCAGAAGATCAAACTTCCTAGTTATGAAAGAATCATATCTTTCAAATAAAAACGTTTTTCTTCAAACATTTTGAGAGGATGTTTGGTTATATTGGGAAATTACAGAAAATAATGTAACTATAACATTTTAAAATAATTATAAGAAATTACATGCTTAGTACATAGAAATCTATTTACCTGTTGGTAATTGCAAACTACAATTTCCACGTCAACATCTTTAAATAAAAACTCAACCATATGCTTTACTGTGTCCCACTCCAACCTGTCTAAGCCGCAACCAATTTTTGGTATGGCAAGTTTCTTGACTTCGTGAGAGCGTACATGATCTCGCATCTTTTTCAATGAATACCAAAAATTTTCATAAGTGGGTTTCCCACTTGACAGATGTTTGGTAACAAGATAATAAACATATCTTTTTCCAACCTCAGTGTCATTATCTAAAACCGCTAGTCCTCCTGGCCTTTGGTATTGCGATAGTAAATCAGCTAAACGCCCAAACTTTTTCCTGAAACAAACAAAGAACATAGTTAATAAAATTAAAAAGGTCAGCCGCTAAAGTAAACAATAAATGTAATAAATAAAATTTTGGAATTTGATATTGTATCTAAACTATATAGCTATAAAGTTTCATTTAATAATTAGAGTGAGATTAAAACTGTATTCCAAATTTTGATTTTGTAGTTAGTTGCAAATAACCTAACAAAAGGGTGTTAAAAAATGAATAGTTATGAAAGTTACTTCGCCCAAAAAAGAGTTTATTATATGTTTGGATCTTTCCTACATTCCAAAATTCTGAAAAATTACGCGACCTAAATCAGAAAAAATTAGAATCAACAGTGACTGTGGCCACAAATACCTAAGTTCTAATCTTAACTACAGTTACCCCCTAAAACTCCTGAATATAGAAAAGTTCAGCAGTAGGTGCCCTAAAAAATTATTCTCTATTTAACTGTTCTTAACTTTCAGAGTTCTTTGAATAACTAAAATCTAATTATCTATTATAATGTTGAAAGGTGGTCAAGCCGCACTTGCGACATTGACACCACGCCCACATTCCATCAGGGGCGGATCTAGAAATGTCCTGAGGGAGGGGCGCAAAATGAAAGTTGTCATAATAAGACGGGTTACCAAGGGTTATTACTTGAACCTATACTCCTTCAGTTTAACAAGTCATTGCTTTTCTGCCTACTGTTTACGATCATGTAACTAAATCTTTCAGTTTATTAATCTACAATCTAGTGTGTTCTATTATTAATTTTGTTCCATTTATACAAAGCTTCAATTCTTATTGGTTGACAACATTCATAAATACTATTTATAATTTTAACTTATAAATGAATGAAAATATTTCAGAAATATTAAGAACAATGTCTGCACATGCTACACAGAAAAATTAATTAACAAAATTTGTATAGTTCAGCAAAGGGATTTCACTGTTATGTACTTACTTGAAAGTGACAGCTATTCCACTACCCATTCTCATATCTGCTGCAACACAATGTCCCAGTGAAAAATCTCCTGGCATTTGAAATAAATCTTTGTCAATTTCTTCGACTTTTCCATAGTCTATCTTACATCCAACGTCATTATCTTCACCATAAAATTGCATATATTCCTCATCATCAACATGTTCTGGTAAACCAGGGTAAGAAAACCCAGAATACCGGGAGGAATCACTTTTTCTGTTGGATTTTCCAAAACTGGAATTGTATCCTGATTTATCACTGATATCTAGCTTTGATATCCCTGAGATATCACATCTTTCTGTGTTTGATCGATCTTTATTTATTTTAAAATTTCCACTGGCATTCCTTCTATTCCCATCTGAGGTACCAGACCTGTGTTTATCAAATTTTCTATCATCTTTGGCCCTCCAATTTTGATTATCTCTTTGAAAAGATCTATCAGTATTGGAATTTTGAGGATAACCTTTAGAATACCTTTGATTCCTATCAAAGGAATCATCCGATTTTCTAGTATTAGTCCCAGTTCTGTTTTCCTGCATATGTTTGTCTTCATTTTCCCAGCGAGTTGATTCATTTCTTCCTAAAAACATTTAATTTGTTTAAAAATATACATTATTTGATCCAAATGCAATGCTATGAGAAAGTAAGTGTAGTACAACATGAACTTCATGTGTGTGAAATGTTATTATGTAACCCAAAACATTTTCATAGTTTAAAGTTAAATACCCATGTTGGGATGCCTTGAAACTCTTTATTTTGAAATAGAGAATAATTGCAAGACATGATGTATATTTATGCAACAGGTACGCCTTTGTCCAGAACCCAACTCAGACACTATTTACCAGTACGACATCAATTCTGTGATTGTTATATCCAGAAAATTTGAATCCATACCATTTTACACTAGTTCAGAATTTTTGTGACCTGACCATCCAGTTAAATGAGATTCAATTACTGACTTTTATCAAAATAATTATGTTTCCTGTTAATTTTATAAATTCTCATATGTGGGAATGTGAAAATCCACATGTACCACAGGAGTGACATTTTTAATATGAAATTAAAATAAATATTTGGTGTGTTATAATTGAAGACAATGTATTTGGTACATCTATATATAAATAGGCAAAGACAAAACAGTTTAATAACATTTTCTCTTCTGATAATCATTATTTATTTATTTAGTAGCTATTCTCCAGTTTTAGGCTTATCAAGAAAAAATTGACCAAAGTACCTCTGCTAAACTTTGCTACCATTTGTTGCATATACTCTGACATAAAGAACCCAGACAGCATGAAATATTTTAATAAAATTCACTGAATTGGTGCATTATTTTGCTACCCATTAATTTTGAAACAGCATAGAACATTCTGAACCTTAAATGTTACAGAATTATTTGTGCCAGAATCAGTCATAATAGTAGAGACAGACAAAAACTTATTTCATCACCTCTCAAATTTAATAAATAGCATGTGTGAAAGGTTATTTGTCTTTCCAAAAACAAGAATGTTAAGACTTAAGAGGCAAAAGTGTACTAAATAAAGATGACTGGCCAGAGTATTTTTAGTAGAAATACTTTTTTTAATATTATTCTTATTAAGCAAGATAAGTAAATTATTGGACCAATAAATATTAAGGAGATTATGTAATGTCAATAGGCAAACTAAGATATTATATGTGTATTAAACTTTGCTTCACACATTGCTGTTGAATATACAATCATACTTAATTGTACATTTTACTTTTCTCAACGTAAAATTTGACAACTTTCTCTAACAAAAAAAAAATTAAAATAAGTCAATGTAGTGTTGAGTAGGACACGACTTGAAAAAGAGTTTGTAAGAGTATTTTTTTTTAAAACTTCAAAAATCACAAATAAAACAACAATCGTTGAAAATCAACTTGTACAATTTTAAATTTCGAGGCACTCTTACATTTTGACATCATGTCCGGGACAAATGAAGCACCTCAAGTCCTACTCAACACTAAGTCAATGCTGGTTGCATTTCCATAAACTTTGTACTTTTATAACTCACCTCTTTTTATTTGATGTTTATCACCACTGCCATAGCTGGAGTTCCGTGATGTGAAACTTCTACTGTTATTTCTACTCTGATCACTATCAGCTTTATTTTCTTCCCAATCTTCATCATAATTATCTTGGTAATGCTCACTAGGGTCATAGCCAGAGTTCCCCTTTGTATTATTTCTACTGGTATCAGGATCTTCATTAACAGATTGATTATTTTCTGAAATTTTTTTATAAATTTAGAATACATCCATACAATAAATTATAAAATTGATGATATATATTTTTTTGTACATGAAGCAGTACACATATTGTTTCTGGTTTTGAACTTTTATTACTTGTGTTGCCCAATGAATTAGTTATGTCAATAATAATAATGGAGTTTAAAAAAACTAATTAAAAACTTCATAAATTGAAAATGGAAAATAAATTTTTTAATCAATTGCAAAAAAATGGTTTAATTTTTCAAGATGTTTCAATCATCAGGTGATATTCATCTTGAGTGTAACCCAATTCCAATATCATTTACCTCATTTATAAAAAATGTTAACACAATATAATTTAATTTTTCACAATTTAAATAAATTGTGAGCACATCCTTATTTAACAAGATATTTATTACCTTATTGTTTAATGAACTATTTTCCTAAAGTACAAAAACTTTCTCACCAGCAGCACTAGGTATAAAGAAAACCAAATATCCATTCAAACACATGTAAAATTACACAGCAAAATAGTGTTTTTTGCAAAAAAAAAAACAAAAGTATCAGGAGCAAAATCAAAATTCACAAATCTTAACAACAATAATATAGTGTGATAAAATTCACTTAATGCCGCCAAAAAAGCATGAAACCTTATAAAAACATAAATAACAACTAGACTGGCACCTGAAAAGACTGGAAAATTCTTCGGACGATTGTGTTATATATATAATGGCAACTACTTTATGTGAGAGAGTTTGGTTTTGAACCAGTGTGTACGATACCAGCTGATAGTATTAGTCATTTGTTTATTTTGATAAAAATAAAGATGTTGAAGGTGAAAGTGATTATTTGTAAATTTTGAACCAACAGAACCTATTGCAATGACAATATTAAAATGTTGGTTAGCTTGTCAAAATTTAAATAATATTAAAATAAATTAATTAACCAACAAACAAGAGTAAGCAGGGTCTTCTTAATAAATTGTAGTATTTTTGACCATTAACTTCAAAAGGTAAAATGAAGTCATATATACTCGGTATTTCAGATAAATTCAACATTCGAACATTCAACACTTAATCATGACTTAATTTCAAAAATGTGTGCTTCTACAAATCATATAAAAAATTATTTTTTTTCTGAGTTTCATTTAGTACAGTTCACAAAACTGCAATTTTAGTAGGTAACGTAGATATACTTCAAATTACAAATTACCAAAAGTGGTCTCTTATATAAGAAATTTGTAATCAGTCCCAAGAGAAAAGCTCATTCATCTAGTTTTATATACCTTCTAATTGCTTCATTGTGTAAAACTTTTCTTTATTCATTTTTATATCAGCAATCACTTCAAAGAATTAATCTGAAATTGAGCCATTTTTTGCATGACACTTGTGGAAATTAACCTCTTTGCATGACTTTAAGAGTTACATTCAGTGGAGTTACATGGTATATTTTCCATTATAGTACATACAGTATAGAGTTGAGCTAACTTGATCATTACATCAATAATAAATCTCTGGAATCTTCAGTAAACTGAATTTATTAATCAAACTATGAACTATTCCTTTCTTATTAATTTCCCATGCTTATTTGAGTGACGAAAACTTAAGCTAATCATGTTGATATTCTTTCTTATTAATGATTTTTATAAAATTGGAACCTTATTTAGTTTATCTACGGATACGCCACTGATTTTTATTAAATACATAGTAAAATTGGTACAACAAATAGTTATTTTTAAGAAAGCAACTCTTTCTTAAAAATAACGATTTAGGAAATTTACTGAAATATTTCATGACTCATCTAATTTAATAATAAAAATATTTACTCCAAGAATTGTTCCAGTGTTCGTCTGTACTTGAACAAGATGTCTGCTGAGTTTCATTATCAAAATTTTCCGACGTTGAATCATTAGATTTCGAGGTATTAAGTAACGATGGCCATGATTTCTGGTCGTTTTCTTCAATATTAGCACTAGAAAGTGCCTCAACATCAGTTGGATTATTTTCTGTTACCTCAGCATTTCTACTTCGTCGGGGTTTCCCCGACTGCGATGTTTTTTTAGAATCTGGAAATGGTTCTGTTTGTTTCGCCGCGTTTTCTGATAAGGTGTTTAGATCAACCTTTTTAAATTTCCTTTTACTCTTCGGACCCATTGTATTCTCACAATCACAGTACTTTCAAAGCTATCAACACTGATACACCACACTCCCTAGACCTTTAGTCTAATCCAAGAACGGCATTTAATAAATAACAGAAAATATCTATTAAATAATACCACGTATGCATCGATAAAAATAAGCTACTGTAAAATTACAACAATCCACGTTTTATCTACAAACACACACCCATCCAAACCAAAATCCAACACATATAAATAGCCCCAAATTATTACACATGCATTACACAGTACAGAGGTTCATAAAACGCAAAAAAATACAAATTGATAATTCAGCGATTTTCACAGAACTCACAGTTTTAAATAGTCCAGCCCTTAGAACATAAAAATGTCCAGCCCTTAGATCATTTACCATCTAGATATGGCCTAGATATTCTTAGAGCATACACTTATCATATTTTTCTTCTTTTTAAATTATGCACATGCGTCATTTTTTTCGGACACATTATACTTGTTTATAACGCGAATAAGACTATTTCAGTGCAATTTATTAATTTACTATGGTAGTAAAGGTTTAATATATAAACTAAAACTGAACTATCAGTATAACGATTTTAATTAACATGTATAACATTTCAGCAATAAAGAATGGAGCAAAAACCATTAATATCCTGGAATATGTGCCATATGTGGGAGCCATAAGTACAGTAAATCATTTTTGGAGAATTTATTTGACTTTATTAGTTTTCCAAAGTTTTGTATCGAATCTTGTCGAAAGCTTATAAGAACAACGAAAAGAATAAACGTTTAACGTCCAAAATATGAGTTAGATATGTGAACGAAGTGATGGTCTATTTCAAGGAATTGATCTTGTAAATAAAGATATATATTTCTTTATGTGTATGTGTTTTTAAGATAATAACTTGCTAAAAAATATAATATTAAATAAAACGAGTGTTAACCTTTCCAAAATCAGTTGTAAATAATGTACTCGTAACCAGGCGTATGAATGCAAATTGAGTTTAATTAAATACATTTATATACATTATTTTAGCAACTGTACAGCCTTCAGTAATATTATATAGAATTTTTGTTCAGATTTCGTGAAGATCTTATAAATTAACTTTTTTATATCTGTCAGTCGAAAGATGAATACCCAACATCATTAAAATCACAAATTGTACTAAAAAGGACAATGGCTGAGAAAACCATAGTAATAATAAATAAATTAAATGTGTAGTTTTTATTACTATAATAATTATTTTATTAATTATTAGTATATTGAGAACGTAGGTTTTCGCGGCTGATTCTGCTTTTTTCGGATTTGGACCGCGTAATTGTGCATCATATATTATAAAATATTACAGATATATTTCATAAAATATTATAAAAGATTTTTGTTCGCCAAATACGAAGATTTCAGAAATATTCTATACTTCAAAACAAACATGAAATTTTATAAAAGTATTTTTAAATATTTCACTGGAACTAAAGATTCTTTGAAATATTACACAATATTACAGGAATATTTCCTGAATTATTTCAAATGTCGCGAACATGGCAGTATTGAAGAAATATTTCAAGAAATATTGCAAAAATATTTTAATAATATTGCATGCTGTGTGGTGTAAGGTTTCCTAAAAGTTGCATTATTTCTTAATATTTTGTGGGTAATTTTACTCATAAAGTTTATAGGATATGTTTTTATTTCTAATCAAAAAGTACCTCTTATCCATTCCTTACTTTAAACTTATGTAATTTGGTACTCATTTAAACTCCTTTAAATTCATATTTGCATAGACCTCTAAAAATAATCCTTAAACAATAAGTGATTATGTTAATCTTTTTGTACCCTCTAACCTTTATACCCGACCTAGGAATAATTTAATGCTGTATATTGTCAATTAACAGTAGGTCGGCCCTTATTATTTAAAACTAATGAAATTCATATTTGCATAGACCTCTACAAAATTAATCCTTAAAAATAAAGTGATTATGTTAATCTTTTTCTTCACCCTAACCTTAATACCTGACCTAGAAATAATTTAATGTTGCATATTGTCAATTAACAGTAGATTGGCCCTCATTATTTAAATCGGATTAAATTCATATTTGCATAGACCTCTACAAAATTAAGTGATTATGTTAATTTTTTTCTTCACCCTAACCTTAATACCTGACCTGGAAATAAGGTAAATATCTTTAGAGTGATTAGCATATTGTCAACTATAAATTGTTTACTATCTTGAATAGTTAATAAGGTTTTAAAACTAAAGTTTGCAGAGACCTCTACAAAATTAAGGGATTATGTTAATCTTTTTCTTCGTCTAACCTTAATACCTGACTTGGAAATAAGGAGTGTTTAGCATATTGTCAATTCTAAATATAATGTTTACTGGTATCTTGATTTTAATTTTTCTCTATATTTTTATAATAAATAGCTAATTAATTAATAATAGAACTAGAGTAACTTCGGACATAAAATTCAACAGCAATTCCCTTATACCATCATGTCAGTAACAGTTTATAAATAATTATTGCCAAGTTTTTAACAGTAAACTCGTAGAAGTAAACAATTTAAATAATAAAAACTCCCAAAAATACTAATTTCTTTTGTTTTTTGCTTATATAATGAAAAGTAATGGAGGAATCGTAATGCCGCCTACATGAAAGTAGAGAATAAGAAATCCCTCGTAATGAATGTTCATACATTCTCATTGGAACTCAGAAAAAATGGATTTTTGTCAAAAAATTTTAATATTAGTCATCGTCAAAATAATATTTTATGATAGTGAATTGTTGTGGCTGATACTTGATGTAAATCAATGATGAGAAAACACAAAAACGAAAAATACACTTTGAGATTTACACTTTATTTGTGTAAATCTCGAATTTTATAGTTTTTGTGTTTTCTAATAGTTATAATGTTACGTTTATATGGGCTCACGATTGATACTACTGGCAATAACAGACCAAACCCGAGTTTCTTTAAACATCAACATCAACAACCAAAGACTCATCACTTGAACAATCTGCAATTCGGACCGTATAACAACTATTCTCAAAACGAAAATCCATACAACTCTTTACCCAATGAGTACGAAAACGTACAAGAATATTACCCTAATGATTTCGAACAGAACGGTGGACCAGAATATTTCAACACTGAACAGTTTAACGAATATTATTCCGACGAACCTGATTCTCCTCAACTAAATTTTCATTTGACCCCCACTCAATCAGAATCCCCAAACTACGAAATTTCAGAAATTCAAACCCAAATTCAGACAATGAATTTGGACGATTTCAGCCCGAATGTCCACTTCCCAGAACAGAACTTTCTCTAAAACCCCTTCTTTCCGTCAACTCCTATAGAATAAGTAGTTTTTGAACAATTCGAATTTATATAATTAAGAGAGCTATTTTGCACATCCCAGCGTATTAACGAGACTAATCCGGCCGAGCTACACTGAAGCTATTTCCAAAGTTCCTAAATTTCACTTCAATTTGTCTATCTTGGTGTTTCGCTATAATGCCGAGAAGTTGGTTTAAAATAAGAGTAAACGTTGCAATAAATGTACGAATATGTGACAATCAGCCAGCGGTTACCTGAATACACTACTGGTAATAATTAAATGACTTTTCCACTGTCAAAACATCGGAGGGTCCATCGTTTGAGCCAAATTTCAAAAGCAGTATTTATACATTTTACGGAACTATAACACAAATCCAAGATATACGAAGTGAAATGCATTTTATAAGCTTTCGAATTTTCGTGGTTAATACGATACGATCTGGAGTAGACCATGAAAAATAAAAGTTTGGTGTTCCCATATAGACAAATTTAGTAAATCACAAATTGACATTAAATGTTTGAAAATAAAACGGGGTCTGATTCAGACCTTGAAACGTTTGGACTATTTGAAACATATAGACTTTCAAGCAATTGTGGTGTTATATCTGTTTATTGGAGAAACGTGTATATTCAAACAACTTACATTAAAACCTCCACCCTTTTATATGACGAAGCAACATAACTTTCATTATAATGCGTAAATCAAAACATTTCAAGTATTTATATTTAATAACAATTAATGTCTCGGAAAAAAAATTATGGATAGTTAATCACTGTTGAATAAAATTTTATTACATTCTACTTACCTTCAGAAGAAAATCCCCTTTTTCTCTTGTAAATCCAACGAGATCTCATTTTGGTTGCTTGAATAAGACTCTTCAATTTAATACCTTATATATAACTCTGATGGCACTTTAACAAAAGTATCGTTGTCACTACTATTTCTCTACTGTATGATCTGTGACTACTATGACACTACTATTTTGGAGCACTAACTGGAGTTCTGCAGACTGTGCAGTGGTAGGTACACTAATGCCGAATATGGGGGAAGCGAGTACAAGGCCGAAGAGAGTGCTTACGAGGGTAGTGAGGTCGATGAATGATTGGGCAGTGAAAGTCGGGGTGGGAGGCACAGATAGAGTAGGCGTTAGTGCTGTAAAAGTAACTACTATGTGAATACTCCTATGTATATGTATTCCTTACTTACCTGAACTTTACTGGAAAAATAAAGAAAACCCCTAATATTCATTTTCATAGAATTAACTGGAAAATATAAAATTAAAATTAACCCATCATCACAAATATATTTTTTTCATATTTTTTAAAATAAATTAAATAAAAAATATTTACAAAAATATATAAAATTTTACCCATACCCTCCTCCTTTTATCTCCGGAAACATAACCAAAAAAAATTTTGAAATAAAATTAAGTATAGCTCCTCACCTGAACTTTACTGGAAAAATAACAAGAAACCGCTAATATTCATTTTGGGGGGCAAATTAAAGAATTAAATGGAAAATAAAAAATTATATTTGTTTCTAACGGGTCATGTGATTTATCAAATCACAGGGCTCATTATGACGAATACAAATATATTTTTTAAATTTTTTTTAAATGATTATTTTAAAATATATTAAAAAAATATTTATAAAATTACCCATTCCCCCATTATTCCCCAAACTATAAGACTTTTTTGTTTATTGGAAAAATATGAAAAAATCCCTAATTCTATTATTTGGCCCCCAAATAATAGAATTAAACATTCATTTGTTTAAAAGATATTAACAAAAATATTAAACGTCGACTTAATTCCCACTTTAGAAACTCCACTATTTAAATTTTGAAAAATATATTTTATATGTATTTTTTAATAATTTGAATAACAGATTTAATAATGTGTAATTTAAAACTTGACCTATTTTGCCCTTTATCTTCCAATTTACAGAACCTTAAAACCCAGACAGTAGATTATAAAAGAAAGTTTATTAAAATAAAAATAAAGCTCCATTGTTAATTTTTGGGGGCCAAATTAGAAAATTAAATACATATATATTCTGATAAAAATCAAGCGAATCCTGAAGCACATAAAATAAAAAGTCTATGTGTGGAAAATCCAAGTGTATATTTTTTATAAATTTAAAACGCTGCCTTTAAAAGATATAAGGGTAAATATAAGAAAATGCACTCATTCCCTGCTTGTCTGAAATTGGAATATTAGAATCTTGAAGGTGGTATGGAACCCTAAGTATGCGAGTCCAACTCGCACTTGACCAAATTATTTTTCTAATTTCTACTTCATCATTGATATAACAAAGTTCGTCCCAAAGTGAACACATGACTTTCATATGACGTCATAGATAGAGATCATACAATTTTTACATAGATATGACATAACAGTGACTCTATTGATGACTTTTATTTGATGTCATCTAGTATGACATCATTATGATATAATACTGACACAAAATCTGACTTTAATATGATGTCAGATTATGATTTAAATGTTACATAAATCATGGATATAACAAAGTTCGTCCCAAAGTGAACACATGACTTTCATATGACGTCATAGATAGAGATCATACAATTTTTACATAGATATGACATAACAGTGACTCTATTGATGACTTTTATTTGATGTCATCTAGTATGACCTCATTATGATATAATACTGACACAAAATCTGACTTTAATATGATGTCATGATTTATGATTATTCGTAAGTGAACACATGACTTTCATATGACGTCATAGATAGAGATCATACAATTTTTACATAGATATGACATAACAGTGACTCTATTGATGACTTTTATTTGATGTCATCTAGTATGAATTATGATATAATACTGACACAAAATCTGACTTTAATATGATGTCAGATTATGATTTAAATGTTACATAAATCATGGATATAACAAAGTTCGTCCCAAAGTGAACACATGACTTTCATATGACGTCATAGATAGAGATCATACAATTTTTACATAGATATGACATAACAGTGACTCTATTGATGACTTTTATTTGATGTCATCTAGTATGATATCATTATGATATAATACTGACACAAAATCTGACTTTAATATGATGTCAGATTATGATTTAAATGTTACATAAATCATGGATATAACAAAGTTCGTCCCAAAGTGAACACATGACTTTCATATGACGTCATAGATAGAGATCATACAATTTTTACATAGATATGACATAACAGTGACTCTATTGATGACTTTTATTTGATGTCATCTAGTATGACCTCATTATGATATAATACTGACACAAAATCTGACTTTAATATGATGTCAGATTATGATTTAAATGTTACATAAATCATGGATATAACAAAGTTCGTCCCAAAGTGAACACATGACTTTCATATGACGTCATAGATAGAGATCATACAATTTTTACATAGATATGACATAACAGTGACTCTATTGATGACTTTTATTTGATGTCATCTAGTATGATATCATTATGATATAATACTGACACAAAATCTGACTTTAATATGATGTCATGATTATGAATTAAATGTTACATAAATCATGGATATAACAAAGTCGTACCAAAGTGAACACATGACTTTCATATGACGTCATAGATAGAGATCATACAATTTTTACATAGATATGACATAACAGTGACTCTATTGATGACTTTTATTTGATGTCATCTAGTATGATATCATTATGATATAATACTGACACAAAATCTGACATGTCCATAAATCATGGATATAACAAAGTCGTACCAAAGTGAACACATGACTTACATATGACGTCATAGATAGAGATCATACAATTTTTACATAGATATGACATAACAGTGACTCTATTGATGACTTTTATTTGATGTCATCTAGTATGACCTCATTATGATATAATACTGACACAAAATCTGACTTTAATATGATGTCATGATTATGATTTAAATGTTACATAAATCATGGATATAACAAAGTCGTACCAAAGTGAACACATGACTTTCATATGACGTCATAGATAGAGATCATACAATTTTTACATAGATATGACATAACAGTGACTCTATTGATGACTTTTATTTGATGTCATCTAGTATGATATCATTATGATATAATACTGACACAAAATCTGACTTTAATATGATGTCAGATTATGATTTAAATGTTACATAAATCATGGATATAACAAAGTCGTACCAAAGTGAACACATGACTTTCATATGACGTCATAGATAGAGATCATACAATTTTTACATAGATATGACATAACAGTGACTCTATTGATGACTTTTATTTGATGTCATCTAGTATGACATCATTATGATATAATACTGACACAAAATCTGACTTTAATATGATGTCAGATTATGATTTAAATGTTACATAAATCATGGATATAACAAAGTTCGTCCCAAAGTGAACACATGACTTTCATATGACGTCATAGATAGAGATCATACAATTTTTACATAGATATGACATAACAGTGACTCTATTGATGACTTTTATTTGATGTCATCTAGTATGACCTCATTATGATATAATACTGACACAAAATCTGACTTTAATATGATGTCAGATTATGATTTAAATGTTACATAAATCATGGATATAACAAAGTCGTACCAAAGTGAACACATGACTTTCATATGACGTCATAGATAGAGATCATACAATTTTTACATAGATATGACATAACAGTGACTCTATTGATGACTTTTATTTGATGTCATCTAGTATGATATCATTATGATATAATACTGACACAAAATCTGACTTTAATATGATGTCAGATTATGATTTAAATGTTACATAAATCATGGATATAACAAAGTCGTACCAAAGTGAACACATGACTTTCATATGACGTCATAGATAGAGATCATACAATTTTTACATAGATATGACATAACAGTGACTCTATTGATGACTTTTATTTGATGTCATCTAGTATGATATCATTATGATATAATACTGACACAAAATCTGACTTTAATATGATGTCAGATTATGATTTAAATGTTACATAAATCATGGATATAACAAAGTTCGTCCCAAAGTGAACACATGACTTTCATATGACGTCATAGATAGAGATCATACAATTTTTACATAGATATGACATAACAGTGACTCTATTGATGACTTTTATTTGATGTCATCTAGTATGACATCATTATGATATAATACTGACACAAAATCTGACTTTAATATGATGTCAGATTATGATTTAAATGTTACATAAATCATGGATATAACAAAGTTCGTCCCAAAGTGAACACATGACTTTCATATGACGTCATAGATAGAGATCATACAATTTTTACATAGATATGACATAACAGTGACTCTATTGATGACTTTTATTTGATGTCATCTAGTATGACCTCATTATGATATAATACTGACACAAAATCTGACTTTAATATGATGTCAGATTATGATTTAAATGTTACATAAATCATGGATATAACAAAGTCGTACCAAAGTGAACACATGACTTTCATATGACGTCATAGATAGAGATCATACAATTTTTACATAGATATGACATAACAGTGACTCTATTGATGACTTTTATTTGATGTCATCTAGTATGATATCATTATGATATAATACTGACACAAAATCTGACTTTAATATGATGTCAGATTATGATTTAAATGTTACATAAATCATGGATATAACAAAGTTCGTCCCAAAGTGAACACATGACTTACATATGACGTCATAGATAGAGATCATACAATTTTTACATAGATATGACATAACAGTGACTCTATTGATGACTTTTATTTGATGTCATCTAGTATGACATCATTATGATATAATACTGACACAAAATCTGACTTTAACATGATGTCATGATTATGATTTAAATGTTACATAAATAATATATAGTATTTTCATCATATTGTGACATCACTCCAAAGTCATATATTTATATATTATTTACGTAACAAGTAAATCATACAGTTACATAAGTTACAAGTCATGATCTAAGGTAAAAGTGATATAATAATGCCATCGTATACTAATGACATATTAAATATGGTTAAATATGGTGTACCACAGGGAAGTGTCCTGGGCCCTCTACTTTTTATACTCTACATAAACGATATAAATAAATATATTTGTAATAGTTTTGTTAATTTGTATGCGGATGATACCGTGGTATCTTTAGCAGGAAGAAACTTTTTACAAGTAAGTGCAAACAATAAATAAAGACCTAGACATTTTAAAAAATTAGCTAACGTTTAAAAAATTAAAACTTAATCCTAATAAAACAAAATGTATGATTTTCGGAACAAGACATAACTGTAAAACATTTGATGAGGGAAACTTTGAAATAAAGATGGATAGTGAAGTAATAGATCAAGTTAAAGAAATAAAATATCTTAATATTGTGCTAGATCCACAATTAAACCTAAATGTTCATGTAGATTATATGTGTAAAAAACTAGGTAAGAAAATTGGATACTTTGGGAGAATAGGATACAAATTGTCCGAATGGTTGAGGCGTATAATTTATAATGCAATAATATATCCCCAGTTTACTTATTGTATCTCCTTACTGATGTACTGCAATAATCAGGAAATAAATAAAATGCAAATATTGCAAAATAGAGCTATGCGTGTACTGTTAAAATGCAATCGGTATACGAGTATAAGGGATATGTTATCTAGACTAAAATTTCTTAATATTAAACAAATGGTTGAAGAAGCAAATTTGATATTTATATATAAAATCAAAAACGGTTTAATTCCTCAGTTTCTGACAGGTTTTTTGATAAAAAGATCGGACATGATAACTTATAATTTAAGAACAGGGGACCAGTATTTTATAGGGAGGTTTCACACTAATGTGTTAGAAAAAAAATTGTTTGTGGAAGGGTTACGGGTATACAATTCTCTTCCAGAAATTATTAAAACATCCCATAATGTAAATATTTTTAGGAATAAATTGAGAAATATGTATTTTAATTTAATTTAAATGTTTTGTATACACTTGTTAAAAATGTAATATTTAAAAAAGATGTTATATCCTAGCTTAAAGCTAAAATAAAGCATTTATTTATTTATGTCTGACTTTAACGTAAAATTGATATAAGGAGGGGCCATCCTACTCAAACGTCATTTACAAGTCATCCTTTTACGTATAACTGATATCATATTGAAGTCATGTCTATCTAAAAAATCATCCTTTTATTTATATACCGTGTATGAATTCGATAAGTGCAAGTTTCTACATCATTAATGCTCTTTCCCACACAGCACAGGGCTTCCCCGTAATGTCTGTTCTTGATCTTCGTTACACCCGAATGTTGAATGTCCTAGACCTTAATCGGACATTCGGAGGATGTCTTCTACCGTCTTAATTAACATGGATTAAACATGAACCTCCACCAGTACATACCAGGACATGCAGTACCTGTTCAATATTTCTTACCTAAACTAAGTGCATATACCTATTACATGTTAAATAAATTCAAATCATATATTTAATCTCTATATTTCTACCATAGGTAAATAAAATAATGTGAGAGATATATAGCAGTTATTGGCGACATTGTAGCACTCGTTTTTGTTACTACCTATATCAAACTCCAAATGGAATCTGCATTGAACAAAGTCATTCCATTTCAAATATATATATATATATATATATATATATATATATATATATATATAGGGTGTCCCATGGTTCTGGTCTCGGATGATTGCGCCGTTATAATAGAAGATAGAATTTTCAAAATTTAGGGGTATAACTTCTCGATTGGGATCTATCCAGCTAAAATATTTTCAAGCATATACCACTTCCGGTTATAGCGGAAGTTGATACCAACTTGCTTATTTCAAATGGAACACACTGTAAATTATTGTATTTCTGAATTCTACGAGTAATTTTAATACTAATTCATGTATAATACCCTATACTTAAATTCAGCCCTTTTCGAGTTATTCCAAAATGTTTTTTGAAATTCACATTTTAAGGTCTTCAGATAATTGCAAATTATACAACAACGAAGAGGAATTTAGGAAAACCATTCGCTGAGAGGGTAGAATAAACTTAGTGCTTCCAGAATCTGTGAAAAAAGTATGGACGTTATCTACAGAGTGTGTACAAAAAAATCCCGAAAATTGAAATTCAAAATCTGGAAAAACTCAATTTTTTCAAATGGAAACCACTATTTTTTATATCATAATCAGATTGAGCATCGAAAATAAGAGGTAGTTTGTGAATAAGTACCTATACGAAATTCTGATAGTTTTCGACTTATTAAAAAAAATAAAACATTTTCAGCATCTTTAATAAAAAGTAAGCTTAAGTACATAAGTTGGCCATGACGGTTGCTAAGGACTCTACGAAAATGTCATTTTAAGAAATGTTCGAAATGCCGACCGTTCACATCTACGCACTTATTTATTCTTTTAATAAATGAATTACGAACTTTATTTAATAGTTCTGGTGCAATTATTGCAAATGCATTTCTTATTCTTTCTTTCATATTCTCTTTACTCGTTACTTCCTCTGTATACATAATATCTTTTATGTAACCCCAGAGAAAAAAATCCATCGGGGTTAAACAAGGTGAACGTGGAGGCCAAGCAACTGATCCGTTTCGTCCAATCCAACAACCACTAAACTTTCTATTTAAATATCGCCGAACTCTTCTGTCATAATGAATTGAAGAGCCGTCTAGTTGAAGCCACATTTTACTTCTTATGTTTAATGGAACGTCTTCTAATAACGGCTGTAATTGGTTTCTTAAGAAATCAAGGAATTTGGCTACATTCATTGCCCCATCAAAAAAGAAAGGTCCAATAACGTTACCCCCAACAATACCAGCCCACACGTTTAAGGACCATTTAGTCTGAGATGTTGTTTTAAAACCTTTCGGGTTTTCATCACAATAGTAATGAAAATTGTGTCTATTTACGAAGCCATTTTTATGGAAGTTCGTCTGAAAACAAAACATATGTTGAAAAGTCAGCTTCAGTCTGCATTTTAACTCTAAACCAATTACAAAATTCTTCTCTTTTTTCATAATCTGTATCAAGCAATTCTTGGTGCATTTGTATTTTATAGGGGTGAAACTTGTACCTCTTTATAACCCTATGAACGGCACTTTTACTAATAGCTAATTGGTTACTTGTAGTTCTAACGCTAAATAGTGGATTTTCTATCACAGATTGCATTATCATAAATTCGTTTTCTTCAGTAGTTACTCTATTTGGAACATTACGTTTACCATAAGAAACATTTCCAGAATCAACAAATCTTTCATAAAGTTTTGTAAATGCCTTTTCAGTTGGATGCCTTCGATCTGGATATTGCGTGTAATACACTCTTGACGCGAGCAAGCTATTACGTTGACATTCACCTAATGCAAATATCATGTCCACCATTTCTTCGTTCGTAAAATTCATTTTGTTTAAGGATAATTATTTATATCAAGATTCTGAACTGACGTAAGAATATACTGAAATGATTATAACATAATAATAATTTAACTGGTAATATTTGACATTTGACATGATTCCATAGCACTCTTTAACATCGAAACAGAGAATCAATCCTTTGGTTAATTTTCACATATGAGACTAAGAATAAGAAATGCATTTGCAACCATTATTTACGAACTATTAAATAAAATTTGAAATTGATTTATTAAAAGAATTTCGAACATTTGTTAAAATGACATTTTCGTAGAGTCCTTAGCAACCGTCATGGCCAACTTATGCACTTAAGCTTACTTTTTATTAAAGATGCTGAAATTGTATTTTTTTTAATAAGTCGAAAACTATCAGAATTTCGTATAGGTACTTATTCACAAAGTACCTCTTATTTTCGATGCTCAATCTGATTATGATATAAAAAATAGTGGTTTCCATTTGAAAAAATTGAGTTTTTCCAGATTTTGAATTTCAATTTTCGGGATTTTTTTGTACACACTCTGTAGATAACGTCCATACTTTTTTCACAGATTCTGGAAGCACTAAGTTTATTCTCCCCTCTCAACGAATGGTTTTCCTAAATTCCTCTTCGTTGTTGTATAATTTGCAATTATCTGAAGGCCTTAAAATGTGAATTTCAAAAAACATTTTGGAATAACTCGAAAAGGGCTGAATTTAAGTATAGGGTATTATACATGAATTAGTATTAAAATTACTCGTAGAATTCAGAAATACAATAATTTACAGGATGTTCCATTTGAAATAAGCAAGTTGGTATCAACTTCCGCTATAACCGGAAGTGGTACATGCTTGAAAATATTTTAGCTGGATAGATCTCAATCGAGAAGTTATACCCCTAAATTTTGAAAATTCTATCTTCTATCATAACTGCGCAATCATCCGAGACCAGAACTATGGGACACCCTGTATATATATATATATAATATACTTTTTAGATCGCAAAGGCTTATGAAATCTTTAAAGAAAGATTCCTAAATAGTGTTCAAAATATAATCGGACATTTGGAGGATGTCCTCTACCGTCTTAATATGGAAACTTAAACATGGACCTCCATTAGTACGTACCAGGAAAGTCAATAAAGATTCTTTTTCCGAAATTTGGGAAAGACAATTTTTAGACATTGAAGTACCTGTTCAATATTTCTTACCTAAACTAAGGGCATATACCTATTACATGTTAAATTAATTCAAATCAAATATTTAATCTCTATATTTGAACTGGGTAAAAAAATGATCCAATCAGACTGTATAAACACTCATTAAGAGGGATTTCTTATTCTCCACAACTTTCATGTAAACGGCATTAGGATTCCTCCATTACTTTTCATTATATAAGCCAAAAAAAATCTTATTTTAGCGAGTTTTTATTATTTAAATCGTTTAATTCTACGAGTTTGTGCTGTTAATATGTTAGCAATAATTATTTATAAACTGTTACTGACGTGATGGTATAAGCGAATTGCTGTTGAATTTATTGCCCGAAAATGAATTTAAATTTAGTTGAAGATACAAGAAAATGATTTTTGACTCTAGTTCTATTATACATTCATTAATTCCTTATTAGCTATTTATTATAAAAATACAGAGAAAAATTAAAATCTTATTAACTATTCAAGAGACCAGTAACCAATTTAGAATTAACAATATGCTAATCACTCTAAGGATATTTACATTATTTCCAGGTCAGGTATTAAGGTTAGGGTGAAGAAAAAGATTAACATAATCCCTTAATTTTGTAGAGGTCTATGCAAATGTGAATTTAATCCGATTTAAATTATCATGGCCAACCTACTGTTAATTGACAATATGAAACATTAAATTATTTCTAGGTCAGGTATTAAGGTTAGGGTGACGAAAAAGATTAACATAATCACTTAATACCCATAGAAGTGACATTCTTCTAGGCTCTTTGAGTTAAGATTACTTCGTTTTAACATTATATTTGCTTATTTTTAAGTTTTCTTGAGAATAACACCACAATTGAATTAAAAAAGCTGTATATTGAAAAAAAATACCAAACGTTTCAAAGTCGATTCTGACTTCGTTGTCAATGTAAATTTTGCAATTTACATTTTCGTGACATATTTTAAAGCCATTTACTACGAAGTCAGAATCGACTTTGAAACGTTTGGTATTTTCTTTCAATATACAGCTTTTTTAATTCAATTGTGGTGTTATTCCCAAGAAAACTTAAAAATAAATTTTACCTATTTATATATTGTATAGAATTGCCAAATTCAAACAAAGAAATCTGGCGAGTTAATTTACTTCTGTCACAGGGTTATTAAAATGCGGGTAAATAAAATGGACATGTTTTAATAATATATGTTTAATAGAAGCAAATAATTTAGAATAACCAATAAGATTAAGTATATACATTCTAAATGGTCAATACAAATGTTAATAGTCTTTTTAATACTTTTTTAAATGTTTGATTGTACCATCACATTAGTCACCTTTATTCACTTAAAAACGTTATAACGTAAAAAATAAATGGTGTGAAATATATAAACACAAAGTAAACATATATATTTGTTCAAATGATAAGTTGTGATGATACATTCCCTACACATCTCTAATTTTTTTAAAATTCCAATACCCACTGTTAGATAAAACAACTTTTGATAGAATAATTAAGAATGACCAAAATATTTTATATTGTCATTTGATAATAATAATTCATTATTATACCAAAAATTGTTGAAAAACAATACACGAATGTCCATTACCATTATTAAATACAATATCGACTAAAATCGTATTGATTTATTTAAAGCCAATTAAAATTATAGTTAGCGGTTTTTATGTACGAAAATGGTTTATTATTTTGCAAGGTACAAGTAAAAGATCAAGGACTTCTGGGCTGTGTGCTGCAACAGGGTGTTCACAATGTAGAGGACTTATTTTTTGTAGATGATAGAACTGATCAGTATATATAAAAAAGTCTTATGATAACATGTCTAAAAATTTATGGTTTACGAGAAAATCTGTCCAAAGTTGTCAATCTAAGTAAGCACTTATGTGTGTATTTACCCAATTATTTGCAAAACAAATGAAGGGCTATTTAAAATAATAACAATTTACATTTGGCAACATAACATCATGCTTTCGTTCGCAGACCGTAATACAGAATTTATTGCGACAGGTCAGATTCTATTTTTAAAAATAAGTAAGGTGATATTTATTTGTTTTTAATGTAAAATTTTCACGTAGTAGCTAAAGGAGTTTTATTGGACAATAAGTGCGTAAACATTATATAATGATGCAACAATTATATCAAGTTTTTGTTTTTGTTTACGAAACATGAGTGTGGAAATAAAAAAAAAGGTAATATTGGTGAGTTTTTTTATGATATTGCAAATTCTTGTTAAATAAACTTAATAATTGAATAGGTCATTAACATACAAGATATATATGTCTTTGTTAAGAGTTTTTAGTTCATATCAATAAATACTATCACCTGCCACAAATATCTGTACTCCAAGTTGTTACACCCGGTATACGATCGTATACAGAAGGAAGAATACCATATGGAATACAAAAGACATTCAAGATGTTAGAATCTTAAAAAAGAACTGAAATATAAAGTAACGCTTAACCACTTAAAATCTGGGAAATTTTAATCTATAAGTTGTACAATTTGTGTGTTATATGAAGCAAAAAATGAATCTATTGAATTAGGGATGATTTCTACTCCATTACATCAACAATATAGTATTTTCTTTACTTTGCTCTTGACAAAAATACAAACAATTGATTGGTGATATAGTAGATTGAAACAGCAATTTAATTGTGGTCGTTTTATTATAGATAACGATGGCCAGGTTGAAAACAAATAATGAAGGATAAAAGAAAAACTTCAAAGTTGTTAATACACTCATATTGCTTATTATTGCATACCACAGCTAAAACTTGGATAGGAAACAAATTTGTATCCATTTTAAAACAGCTACTAATTCATTTTGACAGACAATATACCAAAAGGACGATACTGGTGGTTCGTTGATAAAATATTAAAATAGGTCACCATAATCATTGAACTTAGGATAAATTGAGTTTGTTTCAAATTGAAGAAAAAATATAACGAAATAACAACATAGATGCAGAAAACTCTCCAAATGTATTTTCTTTTTCTTTCTTTCTTTAAAAGAAAAGGGAAGAATATCAAATTCCAATTAAACAGAGACATTGCAAATTAACAATTGAAAATCGGTTAATAAATAAGTAAAATAGATGCTTTAATAGTAATACCACTTCTACTCGAGATCCAGTGGTAACTACGGGAGTATAAAGTGTTGCATCCACCTTGATTTTTCACACTCAATATCATTTTGACTATCAAGTTGTCTTTATGGAAAATAAATTTATGAGGTCAAATATATCGACAGTAATTTAAAATATGTTGGACAGAAAATAGGGCAATCAGAAACAGATTTAAAGGGCATCTCGTCCAGATGAAATACGAAAGAATTCAAGTGAAGAGGTGTAGAGAATTAGACTCTAAAGAAAGCATAATGTTATATGGAAATATTGAACATATGAACTACGATAAAGGGTTTCAATTATTAAGATTTTTAGGTTCTTATTTAATTCACAAATTATTCAAACATGCTATATTTTATAACCCCCGACGCAATAAGAGGGGTATATCTGTGTGTCTGTCTGTGGCCTCATAGCTCCTAAACCAACATACCGATTTCGATGCGGTTTTTTGTGTTTGAAAGCTGATCGAGATGGTTCTTAGCTATAATTTATGAAGATTAAAGATTTGCACCGGTTTAAACATCATCATACTTGACACAAACCTAAACAGCTACACCAATTTCGATAAATTTTTTTTGAGTGTGTTTAAATGGGTCTTTGAATGGTTTAGATTCCCTGTTAGTCCAGGTAGGTGACGAAACATTCGGTTCTAAGAAAACTTTTTTGAACTTTCAAATGGCTGGACCAATTTTAATGTTTTTTTTTTGTTAGTGTTTAAGTAGGTCTCTGGATGACATAGACTCACAATTAAATATTTCTTGAACATCCAAACAGCTAAAGTGCTTTCGATAATTTTTGGCACATAAATACTGGACCTGTTCTAGTGGAGCAGGTAAGCAAATATGAGTATTCGCCGCAGGTATGAAGATCCAAATGTAACAAATCCGAAATGTGAGTATTTTTTACTTTTTAAAATGGCATTTTTTCAATCGGTATCTGAAGTACCTTCTGGTAGAGCCACTATTATCCCGATGTATTATATTTAACACGTTGTGGATCATTTCCGTTGTTTTGTTTGGTGGTCGCAGTGACCTAGAAACGTCGTGGAACCTTTGGTGTGTACGAACACACAAAAACGTTCCATCAATGCTGAATCGCGAATCAGCATTAATACGAAAGTTTGATGTTGAGTTATAAACCATGGGATTCGTTCATCTTTTTGATTTGAAATTCGACACTGAGATGGACCAACAAAATAATATTATTTTTTGAAACTTCTTCGCTTGAGGCTAGATCGCTTTAGACGAAAGTAGGTAACTGAAACAAAGGAAATAAAAAAAAGAGTGGCAGTTATTGGGACTGACCGATGAAAGCGAAGATTTCTTGAAAAATGTATCACTTCAGTCTCGCACTTTTGCATGTAGACAGTTTGAGGTAAACTAAAACAGTTATGACATTGGACAAACCATGGGATTAATTGTGGGTTGCATAACTAAGCCGCCAAAATATTACTTCTTCGAAAAGGTTTCATTTTGTAAATTAATTTGAACTTCATAAGGATCTTTTACCTGATTATTAAAAATTCAATAATTTATGTTTTATTTTGAGTCACAATTATATCACAGGATGGCAAATAAATGTTTTGTGATCACATAACATGTGCCTTACGTCATGTGTTTAGGTTTTTATTTGCATGTTCGTAAAATATCTAAAATACAAATAAATATTTTCTCTCGAATAATCGTCATCATTGGCGAATCCAAGGGAGGGACTAAGGTGCTCAAGTCCCCTCCCACCAAATAGTCTTATGTGTTTTTAGTGTTTATTTTGCCAAAACCTACCCCCAGTATGGCCAAGCCCCCCGCCCCTAAATAGCCCCTCCCCCAAAACAATCTTGGCTCCGCCCCTGATCATCACCAATTTGCTATGAATTTACTACTGATACGTAATTTATTTTTTAATTACTTTTTTAATACTTGTTATTTTAGACGACTTTGTATTTTCTATGCAAAAATAATTCTCTTTGCCTCCTCCATGATAGCTGTCTAGGTCACCGGCCAGAAAATACTCATTTAAATAGCCCTCACTCTAATTCTTGGGTTAATAAATTTCGTTTCCACCATTGAACAATAATTAAATAACAATATATTCACGTTTAACAAAAGTGTGATTTAACAGTCTACATTTAAAACATTTTAACTACATTTTTATTTGGAGAGACTGTGGGTATCAGAAGCATTCTTGCAACAATTGAAAACAATCTTTAGAACCAAAAATTTAATAAAATAACTATATATTTTTAGGTATGACTTTAAAAACTTATGGGAAAATATATTTGTGGTTAAGTGACTTGAAATAAAATTAACCTGTGCTAATAAATATATTTTCTGCCACAAGACGTGTTTATCTAGTTTTAGTCGATATCATATTTTATAGTAATACCTCCCCGCATCCTGTACAATAAATAACATTACCATAATATTTATTAATATTCATATATATATTTAAAATTTCCTAGAAATTATATGACAGTTCGTTTTTGTTTAGATAAAATTTAAAAAATATCTCATTGTTGTGTTACACTGTACAAATATTAATGACGGATTAATCAACAATAGAGAACAAAATAATAAAATCAGAGGGGTTAAATTCAATTTTTATGTATATATGCAATATAATTGGAAGAAAATATTAAACAGACAATGAAACAAAGCTGTTGTACTGTGTAATGTTCCTCTTGAGAATGTCCGCACAAAGGCCGAGAACTCTTTCGAATCTGCAAGTATAAAAATAAAAATGAATCAGAAATGAGCCATTGGTGACGTATTTACGTTTACACAAAATATTCATTTACGCTCTATATAACTACAGTTTAGTTAGACAAAAATTACACATAGCTGCAAAAAAAGATGTATGAATTGTTCCAAGAAAGTGAAGGGTCATTTCCGAAGTAATTTTTCATGTAGAATCTGAATCCAGGACCCAAATTGCTCTATCACGTCAGAATTTTGAAATATCCTAACCTAAAAGCGCAAAAAATGCGATTTTCGGCTATATTTGAGGGTATGTTGCATCGCGATATTCTTTCTTCTAAAAAAACAACCGATGACACCCCAAAGTGTAAGTCTTGATCTTTCAAATGCCGTAAAGTTTGCTCAAATAGCTTAATTCTGCATTAAGATATTTCATTTTGAAGTTTTTTAAAAAGTACCTAACTTAAAATTAACTCGAAAAATTTCAAAATGAAATATCTCAATGCAGAATTAAGCTATTTGAGCAAACTCAACGGCATTTGAAAGAACAAGACTTACACTTTGAGGTGACATTTGGATTCTGGATTGAGATTCTACATGAAACATTACTTCGGAAATAACCCTTCACTTTCTTAGAACAAAATCATGTTGACCTGTATTATAATTCATTTTTCAAAGGAGGATAACAGGACACTTTGAAATTTTACTATTTATGAGAAACCGCCATTATATATACTCAATTGCTTTTGGATTTTCGCTGGAAAACTTAACGAAAACGCTCTGTTTTTCTAACTCTCTGATCACGTGCGTATACAGATTCAGTGTTATTTATCTCTTTCTTAAATCTCTATTGACTTCTCGATGAGACAGATGATACAGTGCTTGCTGCAGTTCGCATCTAACAAACTCTGTTTGTTCCAAAAAACCCAGGGTTAGGCCAGCTACCAGCTCTAGGATACAGACAAGAACCTGGCAGTTGTCTCCAGTTTTTACTGATGATCAAACTCGTGGATAAAGTAAGAGTTTTTTTTGAAATCCAATTGAGGTTTTTACCAAATAGAACGAATCTTAAAAATACAGTCCACTAAAACGAATCACGTTCAAAAAACAGTGGTACAGGAGAAAAACACTCCATAATAAATCACAAACCATATAGAATTAAAAAGTCACTGAAAATTGTTAACCATGTAAAGAATCCTACTTGGAAATTAGGATGTAGACAATTTAGTAAATTCAAATTTAAGGACCTTGAAAATTCCGACATAAAATAAACATTTAGCAGAAATACGCCATATTAACATAACTTAGTGAATATCATATTATAATAAATTACTTCTAGAGGACTTCGAATTTTCTAGAAGTAATTTACATGATAATGATACTCAAGCATGGAACACAGTGATTAACCTGAAATAACGCCAGATTTTCAAACTGCATTCAATCTCCTGAATAGAATGCAATAGAAAATAAAAAAGTGAACTACTCAAAGCAGACCTTAGACTTAGACCTTTAGTTGAATTAAAGCAGTACTGTTTGGCATACATATTTCAAAAAGATATCCTTACACTTTATGGAAAAATATTAAAAAATAATCGAATTAAAGGTCGACATAATAAAGGAAAATCGAAAATCGGGTAAAAAGGGATGATTTTATATCTAGTTTGAGTCTACATTGGGAAATATTGCGATTAAATGTACCTTTTTTACCATATCACGCCACAAGGATGAGAAGTTAATGTCCATTCTAGAATTTCCTCCCTAGACTAATGCCTCCTTTAGGTTGAGGACTCATTTTTCCTGCTCTCAACTATTATTAAGAATCTTAACTGATTTTTACCTATTTACCTATGCAAAAGTACCTACAATCGACTTTCATAGCGACCAAAATAGCATTGTTTTATAGCGAACTTAACTTCATGGAATAATGAAGTTCATAGATAGCTAATTCATCAATATATCTATTGTTTGTTTGGTTCTATTATCTACTAAAATAGATTCCTATTGGAAAAATCATCAGCTTTGGCCTCGCGGATTTACAGACTTATCTTCGATGGAACATGTCAACGGCATTAATTAAACGATGCGAGAACTATAACCGGGATGAATAGTCCGTCTGAGAGAAAGGAACAGGTGTAGCATGCTACTTAAAAAGCGATTTCTTGATTTCCGTAAATTTTCTTCATAAGTGGTTTTATCAGTTTTTAACCATAGGTCTAATTCTTTCCACTCCTCGTAATATCCTAAATGATTTCTGCTTTCATTTTGTTCTTCCTTGAAATCTTCGTCTACTGTCTAAGCGTTTGTCTGTTTATTGAAGTACTTCAAAGTAGTGATATAAATACCAATCTTGATTTTTTACATTTTTCAACTGTTCGTTTGGGTTTCACTACTTTTTACCTTTTTAAACCTACCCCGTTTTAGAGGAAACAAAAAGAAATAAAAATCAAATTTGTGAATCCGTTCTTGAGTGTATCGAGACTAACCAACAGCAATTCTTTTTTTATATAAAAGATAAATAAAATAGATAACATGGTGTACCTATAAATGTAGACATTTTAAAGTAAAAAAATCGACAGAAAAGTCATTACTAATTCAGAAATTCGAACCTACCTTGCTCTATCTAATTTGACACATTTTAAAGGTCCCGACGCCACAACAGTTGCCGCTCTTGGTCTGTCAAGTAACAGCGCGATTTCACCAAAATAATCGCTCGGTCCCAGTCGTCCGACTTCGCTAGCGTCTTCACCTTCAGCTCTATTTTGCATAACGATAGCCGTACCCTCTACGATAATGTAAAAGTCGTCACCGGGTTCTCCTTGGCGTACAATGGTTTCACCTTCTTCAAAACTGACGGGTTCCAACGCATCAGCCACCTTGAAAATAGGAAATATATTCACATAGTTGTTTTTCTTAGAAAAACTTAATACAAAGTCTATTGAATGATCTAATAAAACCATGTGGTTGATCATTTTGAAAATTAAGAAACATTTGATAAATATATATTTCTTGACTGAGAATGAACTAAAATAGTATTAAAAACCCTAAATGAAAATGAGAGTATTGAAAATTAATTGATAATCTAGCATCTGATTCAGAAGAAGAAATTATCCAATTCTAGAAGATCTGATGAAAATGTAATCACAGAGATTACAAAAAATTGGAAATTAGCGATAAAATAAGAACATTTTGAACATAAGAAAAATAAGAGTAGGGGAGATCAATTATAGGAAAGAATGATATAAATAGCAATTATCAGAACGAACGAAAGAGAAAAGAACAAGATAAATGAGTTTGAGAAATATACACGGTGTTCAGAAAGTTCTAGTACAGCTGATTTACTAAGTGGAAAAGCATTTTAGAGGAAACAGTTAAATGGATAACTTTTAATATTTTTCCCCGGCTACCCAATGGCCATGTCCGCTTTGACTTGACTATGACCTTGAAGGTCATATCAAGGTCAAGTCGATTTTTTCAAATGATAACCCCATTTTTTATGTTGGAAATGAAAAAAGCGGAAGATTTCAGATCCAAGTTTGGCCTTGATCATTTTTTGACACGACCTTGATGGTCAGTGAAGGTCAAATTGAGGTAAAACATAATTAGGTTCCGAGCCACGAGGACTATGGGTTTAGAAACATTTCTTTTATTACAAAAACTTAGGATTTCTACCCGGCTACCGAATGGTCATGTCCGGTTTGACATTGACCATGACCTTGAATCAAGTTTTAACAAAATTTCACTGTTCTGTCGAATATCCAAAAATTGGAGTGTTTTAGTGATTGACCTTCACTGACCATCAAGGTCAAGTAAAAAAAAAAAAATGTTCAGGACCATATTTGGACGTGAAATTTTCCACTCTTTTCATTTCCGACATGAAAAATAGGGTTCTCATTTGAAAAAATCGACTTGACCTTGATATGACCTTCAAGGTCATAGTCAAAGGCAAAGCGGATATGGCCATTGGGGAGCCGGGGAAAAATATTAAAAGTTATCCATTTAACTTTTTCCTCTAAAATGCTTTCCCACTGAGTAAATCAGCCGTACTCAGACTTTTTGAACACCGTGTATATAGGAACACTGGAAGAGAATCGTCAGTTTATATATGTGAGAAATCAGATTATCGTAGAGATCAGGAAGATAAAAACTGAATCCTTAATGGGACATATCACAAATTATGCTAGGGAAGAACTATTTATTAATATTTGTGAAAAATATTATTTTCTTCAACAATTTGAGACCGTAAACGCAAAACTAAAGTTGTTGATGTAAAAACGTATTTAACTTATATACTTTAAGTTTTCTTTATTTTTTTCTGGGTTTTTTGGGAATAACACCATATAAACTTGAAAGTCTGTATATTTCAAATGGTCCAAACGTTTCAAAGTCTAAATCAGACCCATTTTCAAGGGTAAATTAGCTAACACCAAATGAACAAGAAAATCAAAAAAATTGTATTGTAGTGCATTTTTATGACAAATCCTTCTAATTTTTTGATTATCTTGTTCAGTTAATGTTAAGTTAAATTTACCATTCAAACGGGACCTGATTTAGAAAATGAACGTCTGGACCATTTGAAACTTTAAGTATACTGTGATTGTGGTCTTCAGCAATAAGGGCCCCAAAGAGTAAGTAATATTACTAGTTATTAGTTATATTGTGATAAGATTGACCGACTCTGAAGAGATATATATTAAGTTTGTCCCCTAACACCAAACTTTACTTTAAGACACAACGCCGTTCCTACAGCAAAGTTGTTATCTTCGTGGAGTAAACAAAACTTTGTATTTATACATCTGTGACACAACAAACGTTCCACAGTTTTTCCAGTGATTCTAAAGAGTTACCCACTAACTAAAACATTGCTAAAATGGAATATTTATTTTATTCAATAAAGGAGAAATAGTAAATCATAAATGTATCCATTCATCTCTAGAGCTAGTTATGGACCTGAATAACTTTAGAGAATATTCTAGTTAAAAGATTTTAAAAGTAAATAAAAATTGACTGGATCTTTAGTTGTAACGTAGACTTGCAATACACTGTATCAAAAGACCCATTTGGTGAACTTAAAACCTAAATTTTGAGTTTTGGTACATATTTCTATAACCTCATTACAAAACAATAATAAAATAAAAATATTCCTTACTGTAAGTCTCTCCCATTTATCAAGATTCTCCAATATAGAAACACGAGAGAGGAATTCTTCATACATTTTTCTTTTCCTAATTGTCGAACCCATAAGAATTCTTCTGTAAGAATCCCTATCGATGCCCCAAAGTTTCACGTCAGTTTTTGCTTTCACAGTTGCCGCCCTCGGTGTTCCATAAATGAGGGCTAATTCGCCGAAGCTACCACCCTCTCCTATTGTGGTTACTAATTCGTTATTCACATACACCTGGAACAAAACAGACCTTAATTAATTTTATTAATTTCTTTACACTTGCACCATTTAACATAATATGAGCAAAAAAAGTGCGAATAAAATTATTTATTTCTTAAATCATTTTTGGAATTATTTGATTAGTTGTGTTGAAAACATCTGAGCTAACTGACTGATTATAATTGTGTTGTCAATGTTACTTGTTGTCCTATTATCTTTTCGAGATTGTCAATCGATTGAACGCAAGACAACTTACTGTTTCTAGTCGAGAACTTTCATCAATTATTTGTGTATCTAGTACATATAACTGAAGTTATTATGTTATCGATAAATGAATTGTTACATCTAGAAGTTTCACGAAAAATACCTTACAGTGACTCCAAACCGGGAGTCGTACTGTATGTAACGCCACTTCCCTGTGATTCCTAGGATAGAAATCACACGAAAAAAAACGTAGATAAATTAAAGCCTATCATTAAATTATTGTTACGAAATTTACCAAAGTTACATTTCAGACAACGATCGCTTTGGAATAAAAAATGTTCTGGAAATGGCTCGGCTTGGTGTGGAGTTGATGGTTGATTTTACTAGCATTTTCGATGCTGGTTTTATAAAAGAAGCAGGCCACGATCGCGAGTTTAATTAGAAAGGACGACGAGCGTATTTCGTATTGTTATTGTGAATCAGCTGTTCTGTATAATTTGATGTAAATAAAGTTCTAGCAAAGTGAAAGTGAATATTAGTTTTATAATTTAAAAAATTGAACCCACGATATTTCAATCCAATGAACGCAAGACAATATATTGTTTCTAGTTGATAACCCTCATTATTTGCTGTCCCCTCAACGGGTTGAAATCTCGAACAATTATTTATGTATTTAGTACCTATAACTAAATTTAATATTTTGCCGAGAAATTAATTTTTTCCTGAAACTCCTAGATGTAGCAACAAATGCTATGTATTCGTTTTTTTACAACTATAAAACACAGATTTCTTTAGCCTGAAAAAGAAGATCGTATAGGCTATACCTACCCTTTACAGTTTCATAGGTATTTCCCTTTTATCTTGCGACGTCATCTAAATACAAGTTGAACATATTTCAATAGACAATAATATTTTATTGTAGTTTTAAGTTTAAATCTGAATTGAATTAGAGGGTCTTTCATTTTAAAAAATAATACCAAGTTGACTGACTATAGAGAAAGATTTTTGGTGACAAAATTAATAGCAGAACAAAATCAACCGCAATGTGTTCTAATGATAAAACATGACTAATTGACATAAAATTCAATATCTTTTATCGATGCGTTTTTGTTTTATAACAAAAAACCTCCAAAAATCGGTAAAAATTTAGTTTTTTACCTTTTACACAAAATCCACCTATGAAATCGTCTTTGCTACTATGGGCAATGTTGAAGAGAAATGAAAAACCAACAAACTGAGCTACTAAACGCTCTACTTAATTGGTTTCTTAGATGATAGAATCTTTATCCGAAAATCCAAAAAAAAAATAATCGCTTATATATTTTTTGATTCATAGCTAAAACATTCTTATTAATTGAAGCGATAGATCCTAATTCATGTTCTAAAAGTAAATACTTCCCTCTGTTAAGAATTTTTTTATTAATAAATACTAATTAATGACAAGTCAAATTTCTTTTATTGAAACATTTACAACTTTGGCATTTTGCATATTATGATTGCTCCGTCATTATCATTGTGGCTAAATTGCTTAACATTAACATTTGCATTATAAGGATATAGTTACATAGGTACCACCCCTTAGCAATTTGTTAAATGGACTCGTCCAAAAAATTTGATAAGGAATGGCCAAATATTTTCAATACTTATATGTATTTATACTTTTTGAAAAAGTGAAATAAGGGGTATCGAGATCAACCCTTCTACTTTCCAATGGTGGTTCATTCATAATGGCTATCAAAAAAACATGTCCTATGGAAGGATTGGCTGAAATTCCAGGTAAAGATTCCGTTACCTAAGAAACCAATAAACGAAGTTGAGCGCATAGTACCTCATTTTGTAGGTTTTTCATTTCTCTTCAACATTGCCCATAGTAGCAAACACGATTTTATGGGTTTTGTATAAAAGGTAAAAAACTAAATTGGTACCGATTTTTTGAGGTTTTTGTTAAAAAACAAAAACTCATCGACAAAAAATGTTGAATTTTATGTCAATTCGTCATTGATTTTCGTAAATGACCTGGGCTTATATGGCTGTATTAAAAATCACCCTAATATAGCATGTAATAAATTAAAACAAATGTTGTTAAAAAAATCAGATTTTAATACAAGTTAATTCCCAAAAAACATCAATAATTAAAAGTAGGTAATATCAGTTTAGTTTACTTGTGCGAAAAGTTCCATAGTAATATCGGATTCATGAAAAAAAAGTGTTTGCAATTTTGTTGTTCTGGTTATTGCGAAGAATGAGCTCTGAAACATGAAAGGGGATATTTTTTATAGATGGAATGAATATTATCGCATTACCAAAGGTTACGGCAAACTGGGTCAGTTGGTGTGGATTTTCCATTAAACATGAATCGCATTTCCCGCTCATAAACCTGATTAATCTGTACCAACAATCTCTATTGCTGCGCTTGTGGATGGATGAGATTTCACTTTGATGGCTGCTATATATCACGGAGCTAAATTATGGATTAGATAATCAATAGATCTGGTGAGGTTTTATGAGTGGCAATTTGTTCTCTAAATACGTTAAGGATGAATGACAAAACAAATATTCGTTCAATTGCGTCAAAATATTTTAAATAACGGTAATAATCAGCCATCACATTTCTTCTTCTTCTTCTTTGGGTGATCCTCTAGGGATCAAGAATGGCCTCGGACTACTGTCCATATTGGCCAAGTTTTGGAACTACAACTATACAGGGTGTAAATGAACAGGTGCGAAGGATTTCAAGATGTACTTCCTCGAATCATTTTACGACGAAAAATTCGTTACCGATGTTGGGTAGGGCAGGGCTTAAAGGTTTGCGGCTAAAAAGGTTCACTCCTGCATATTTTCGAAACTAAAAGTCCGTTAAACAAATAAGTGACTGATTTAAGAAGGCGCTGCGGTAATGATATACAGTGATGGGCAAATGTGTGGAACCAAGTAAATATCTCTGGAATTATTAGAGATATCAAAATGAAATTTGGAGGTGGATGCTGCAGTAGATTGCCTATTTGTTTCCAAATTTTTTTACAATTTTAAACTTCCTGTTTTACCGGAAGTAATGTCGATTTTAAAATTTGCAATGAAACACCCTGTATAGTATTTTAGTTTCTGATGAAACATTTTATTGCGAATACAAAAATTTCGGGTTTAATATTGTTTACTTCAATACCTACCGAGATATTAACAGAAAAGTAAGTAAGGAAAGGAAAAATTCGATGGTAGCTAAACTCGGTTCAGATTTCATTTACGCCCGATATAAACAAACCGCTCGGTAAGGATTTGTATTTCTATTGGCCAATCGGTGGCATTATACCGTCACAGCCAACAGCACTGCTTGTTCCATAGTCGAATACACGTGCGTTTGTTTAAATCAGGCGCAAATTAAATTTGAATCAAGTTTAGTAGTCCATGAATTTCATTGCAGAAGTGACAGTAGTTGTCAAAATAAGTTATTAGTTTTTTTATTGGAACGTAAAAAGATTGTACTGTTTTAATTTGATCGTAAAATGGCCTAATTAAGTGAAACAGAAAGAATGTAAATATTAATGATGATTAGGTATGGGGAGAGGAAAAGGACGCATCAAGAAGTTTGTGACCTTTTTAAGATTGTTCATCCGAATACACAAATATCCCGTTCAGTAGTGACGAAAACTTTGCGAAGGTACGACACAAGTGGAACAGTTAGCAATTTATCAAAAAGTGGACGGTTAAAAAGTGAAAGTAATGAAGGTGTAGCTCAAAATGTTGCTATATCTTTGGAAGAAAATCCTCACTTATCCACTACCGACCTCGCCAATATGCATGGAATTAGCCGTCGTTCAGTAAGAAGGATATTAAGGCGAGAAAGATATCATCCATACAAAATTCGCCTCGTTCAAGAACTCTCCGAAGACGATTTCGACAGACGCTTGCAATTTTGTGAAACGATGATGGATATTTGTAACCGTGATAATAATTTTATAAGAAATGTGGTGTTTTCAGACGAGGCTACATTTTGTTTAAATGGTACGGTTAATCGACATAACTGCCGCTACTGGTCGCAAAGTAATCCTAATTGGGTACAAGAGGCTCATACACAACATCCCCAAAAATTTAACGTTTGGGTCGGCATTTATAACAACAGAATCGTGAGACCCTTCTTCCTACAAGAAACTTTAAACGGAGATAGGTATTTACAGCTCTAGGAAACACAAGTTATTCCAGCATTAGAGGTAAATAGACAATTTCCAAATAATATCTGGTTTCAGCAGGATGGAGCACCACCCCATTACGCTCGCATTGTTCGAGATTATTTAGATAGGACATTTCATCACAGATGGATTAGAAGAAGGGGTACTTATGAATGGCCTGCACGAAGTCCCGACCTTAATCCACTAGACTATTTTCTGTGGGATTACTTAAAGTCTAAGGTTTATGTTGATAGACCAAATAATTTGCAAGAATTAGCTGCAAGAATAACTCAAGACATCCAGAGAATTACACCAAAAGTAATAGCTAATGTTAATAGAGAATTTAAAAACCGACTTGCTTATTGTCAAGAAGTAAACGGTGCTCAGTTTGAACATCTAATACATTAAGTTTAGTTAAGTTTCAATGTTTTGAAAATCACTTAGATTTAGTTAATAATTATGATTATGTATTTCTTTAATGGATATTAGATTTTTCCTTTCCTTAATTACTTTTCTGTTAATATCTCGGTAGGTATTGAAGTAAACAATATCAAACCCGATATTTTTGTATTCGTATATTAAAATGTTTCATTAGAAACTAAAATACTATACAGGGTGTTTCATTGCAAATTTTTAAATCGACATTATTTCCGGTAAAACAGGAAGTTCAAAATTGTAAAAAAATTTGGCAGTATCCACCTTCCAAATTTCATTTTGATATTTCTAATAATTCCAGAGATATTTGCTTGGTTCCACACATTTGCCAATGACTGTATATAAATTTAAATATATTTAAATTTTCTTAATCAGTTTACCACTTTGTTTCGTTTTTCTACAATCATAATGATAGTATATCACAAAGTAATGGCTTCCACCATCAACGAAATGTTTGAGGTTTGAAATTGTTTGTTAAGGGTGTTTTCCAGAAAGCTCTTTTTCTTTAAATTAATTTCAAACTGTTGGCCACTTCCATTTATACTAGTGGTTGACTAAAATTTTGTTACTAGTTTCATTTAAACTCAAAAATATAAGGTATGTTGTATAAACCACTTCTTATGTCTATGACTCACAGTTTCCCAGATAATTTATAAGAAAAATTAGCCTTCAGTCTCAAACATAGCTGATAGAGTTTTAAA
The DNA here is from genome assembly GCA_034190945.1 of Octodonta nipae. NCBI lineage: Eukaryota > Metazoa > Arthropoda > Insecta > Coleoptera > Chrysomelidae > Octodonta > Octodonta nipae. The sequence goes on from CM067218.1 coordinate 9,727,534, forward strand.
ATTTTATGAATTTCTTAGTTGCAGTTGCATTGGGAACTTTTCCTATAAATTAAATTATCTCAGAAACTGAATTCAAATTAATCAAAATGAAACCGATACGAATAACCTGTACAAACATTAAAACGACATTTTCTCTTTTGGTAGCGCCCTCTTTCACATAATCAGTGAAGTAATCAAAATTAATAATCAATGTAATGGTATTTACGTTCGCTCACCTCCTTAATTACACCCTGGCCTCAGTTCTCAAATTTACTTCTGTCACGATCAAATTGACGTAAATTGTTACTTTATTCCGTAGATTCGAAATTTGTTTTTTAATAATAAATTCAATCATTTTTGAGGTTATCTCTTGGACCCCATTTGTATTCCAATTGGCAAATGATATGGACAATTATGTGGAATGGCATGTTATGAGATCGGTTTCAATCATAATTAAAATAGACATAGAATCAGTTTATTACGAATAACTTACCTAATTATTAATGATAATGAATTAAACACGTATCTTTTTTAGTTGTCATTGAAAACAATTTAGTTTTTTAGGCTAACAGAACGATTCTAATTAATAGCAAATTCTATTTCTACTTTGTTAAGTGACATTGTTGGCAAAAAACATTTAAACAACTAATATTAATTAAGCTTATTATAAGAAATAGAGTTTACGCGTTTTGGTCAAATCAATTAATTTCTTTCTTAAAACTGTTATGCCACTTAGAGGAAAATTTTGATATTCCACAATTCTACTTTACAAAAATCAATAGATAAATTCTCATAAATTTGAGATATTTGCCTTGTTAAATCTAGGTTTGATGTACTAATATTTTCTTGATTTATGCAACTGATTAATGTGATTCATAGAATAAACGATTAACACAGATAAATAGTACAAAGATTGTCGAGGTTCAAAATGCAGTAAAAATGGTGTTACGATAGATGCCTCACACTTTCTGATTGTGTTATTTAATTATGGCGGATAGATATTTTGCATCATTATTTTATCAATCTCGCACAAAATATAGAAATGAATGAGTTTTTTTATTAGTGATTTTTGATCAGTCATTATGTCTTTTAACAAATTCATGAAAGCATTTAATATACTCATAACATTTTAACTACTCTAGTTTTAAAATGTGCAAATGCAATATGGTATTTTTGAGGACATATTCTGATGTACCTAAAATTGTATCGAAATTTTTGAAACTCAGTTTTCAAAAGCCAAGAAATAATAGCACATGATTTGCAGTTGTAAGAAATCCCTTTTTGTTTTTTTTATGACCTATTTCATGTAACACGCTAATATATTACTGCTTTAGTTTTTTTAAGTTACAAAAGCTTCAAATGTCGTTTATTTTGTTCTTAGATTTATAAAGTGCAAGAATTAAATTCAAAGAATAGAATAACAATCATTTTATACAGCATCTTTCTGGTGATAAATTAGTTCTCAAAATCACCCATGCATCACACTCCTGAATACAGAAAACGTATTGCAATATTGCTCAAAGAAAAATGTTAAAGAAATACTCATTTCAAATACAGTAGTTACTTCAAAGAAAGAGCATTTTTTTCCCAGACAAAATCTTTTTCAAGCACATATAACAGTCTTAGAAAACGTCCCACAGGAATCGTAATTCTTTTCCAATAATATTCCTTGCAGTGAAATAGATCAAAGACGATCTCCGGGGATACCACATTTTCTGCAGCAATGTTTTTCTGTCCTACATTACATTGGATATTTTTTTAGTTGAGACTTTGACACATGTTTTGGTAAGACATAGATGCTATAGTAAGTAGTAAATGATTTTTCACGTTAAAGTTTTTTTATCAATTAATATTGTAGTAGTTTTTTGAATTTTTTAAAATTCAGTAAAAAACTAACTGTTTGACGGGATGATATTTAGTAATTTTAAAATGTCTAGAGTACGTGTACGGAGAATGTACCGTCAGCTAAGGGAATTTGATAGAGGTCGAATATTTGGTTTAAGGGAGGCGGGTTTTTCATTTCGAGAAATTACTAATCGCACGAACAGATATCCAACGACTGTTATACGATGTTGTCAAGCGTGGTTTAACAGTACTCTAAATCGGAGAAAAGTAGGTACCGGACTTCGAAGGGGCATAACTGAAATTCAGAATCCATATAAAAGACAAAAGCTTTTCGAGACCGATTTTTAACAACTCGAAATTTGGCTGTTAAGTGGTTAGGAGTAGGAGTATTTTTTTTCGATACCGATACTTTTGTATTCGATATTTTTATTTATTAAGTTAGGTAGGTATCGTATCGAATAACTTTTTTAAAAATTTACTCTTATCTTTCCATTACATCTAAGGAACCATATAAACACTAATGATCGGCGAGGCGGGAACTTGTATAAATAAATAAATAAACCCGAGAGAGTAAAAAACATCAAAGTACTAAAACAAAGTACACTAGGACGTCGAATTTGATCGTGGCAGCTGTTTAGAAACTTTCCATTAGATCTAAGGAGCCATCTAAACATTATTGAAATGCGGGGCGGGAATTTGTTAAAATATTTTAGCAACAAATAAAGCCGAGAGAGTAAAAAACATCAAAGTACTAAAACAAAGTAAACTAGGACGTCGAATTTGATCATAGCAGTTGTTTACAACCATTCCATTAGATTTAAGGAAGCATATTAATATTATTGAAGGGCGGGGCTGGAATTTGTTTAAATAATTTAGCAACAAATAAAGTCGAGATAGTAAGAAACATCAAACAAAGTGCTTAGGACGTCGAATTTGATCATATAAACATTATTGAAGGGCGGATGGGAATTTGTTTAAATAATTTAGCAACAAATAAAGCCGAGAAAGTAAAAAACATCAAAGTACTTAAACAAAGTACTCTAGGACGTCGAATTTTATCATGGCAGTTGTTTATAATGTTTTCATAAGATCTAAGAAACCATATAAATATTATTAAAAGGCGGTGCGGAAATTTGTTTAAATAATTCAGCAACAAATTAAGCCGAGAGATTAAAAAAACATCAAATAAAGAAAACAAAGTACGAATTTGATCATGGCAGTTGTATAGAACCATTCCATAAGATGTGTGGCGTTATTAGCATAGCTGCTTTTTAACAACTGTTATTTACTTGACAACAATAACTGTTGTTATTGTCTGCTAAAAATAACAGATAACAGATATACGTTTATTGTCACTTAGCGCTTATCGAACAATGACGTAAGCAGCTAACCTCAACTGCTTTTAACAAACAGCAGCCGATCTATTTTGACGAATGATAATACAAATAGCAGTTAGCAGTTCGCGGTTGTTGTTGTAAAACATAACGTACGCTAAATAGCAAACGCTGATAATAATTTAATGGAGTGAATGGTATTTCTAATTGTCTTCTAAACGTTGTTTGTGGCATATTCTTGATAACTTATATGTTTCTTTGGGGAATAACACCACAATAGAAATAAAACTACGAATATTGCAGGAATACCAAACGTTTCAAAGTCTATTCTGACTTCGTTGTCAATGGCTTCATATTTATTGAGGTGATTGCAAAATAAAAATTTGTAGTCAACGGCCAAGCAGAAAAAGATTCTTAAAAAATCACAGTGGTTTGTTTGATGTAGTAAATAAATAATGTATGTTATTTTGTCGTACAGATATTTTATGTTCACTGTTGTCATTTTTGAAATCTTGACAGTTTAATTATAATTGAGTGACTTTGTAATAGATAATCATTAACATTATTGCCAACATTATTTAAACGGTTTCTACAATATTAAAACACTATAGTGAATTAGCTCTATAAATATCAATTCTCAGTATTTAATAGCAATAAGTAAATCATATAAGCATAAGATTGAGTTAAATAATTTGGTCAAGTGCGAGTTGGACTCGCATTGTAAGGGTTCCGTATCACCTTCAAGATTCGCTGTATTTAGTTTTCTAATTTGGCCCCCAAAAATTAACATTAGAGTTTTATTTTACTAATAAACTTTCAGGGAAGCCTTTTATAATCTATTGTCTGAATTTTGAGGCTCTATAGATTGGAAGATAAAGGGCACAATAGGTCAAGTTTTAAATTATAAATTATTAAATCTGTTATTCAAATTATTTAAAAATACAAATAAAATATATTTTTCAAAATTTAAATAGTATAGTTTCTAAAATGGAAATTAAGTCGATGTTTAATATCTTTGCTAAACAAATGATTTAAAAATATGATATATTTGTAATTCACATAATGAGTCTTTTATTTGATATATTACATGATTCGTTTGAATTGTATAATTTGTCCCTAAAATTACCATGAAGGTTTTCTAATAATTTTTCTTATAAATTTCAAGTCAGCCCCAGTACCCCTAATTATTTTCAAAATTTTAGGTAGTATGGTTTCGGAAATAAAGCGAGAAATGAGAATTTTTTATATCTTTATGTTAATATCTTGTAAACAATTAATTTTAAAAATATATATTTGTATTTCTCATAACGAGCCCCTTTATTTGATATATTGCATGACACGTTAAAAAAATATTTTTTTATTTTCCGTTTATTTCTATAAATTGCCCCCCATTATTAATATTAAAGATTTCTTCGTATTTTTCCTGTAAATAAAAAAATAGGTCTTATAGTTTGGGGAATAAAGGGGGGAATGGGTATTTTTTAAATATATTTTAAAATATTTATTAAAAAAAATAAAAAAAAATATATTTGTATTAGTCATAATGAGCCCTGTGATTTGATATATTACATGATACGTTAGAAACAAGTTTAATTTTTTATTTTCCATTTAATTCTTTAATTTGCCCCCCAAAATGAATATTAGGTGTTTCTCCTTATTTTTCCAGTAAAGTTCAGGTGAGGCGCTATAACTATTTTTTTTTTCAAAATTTTACAGCTTGTGGTTTCGGAGATAAGGGGGGGGGGGAATGAGTAAAATTTTTTATATTTTTGTTCATAACTTTTAATTAATTTATTTTAAAAATATGAAAAAAAAATATATTTGTTTTCGTCATAATGAGCCCTTTTATTTGATATATAACATGATGGGTTAGAAATAATTTTAATTTTATATTTTCCATTTAATTCTATAATTTGCCCCCCAAAATAAATATTAGGGGTTTCTCCTTAATTTTCCAGTAAAGTTCAGGTGAGGAGCTATAACTCAATTTTTTTTCAAAATTTTCCAGCTCATGGTTTCGGAGATAAGGGGGGGGGGAATGGGTAAATTTTTTTTATATTTTTGTTAATATCTTTTAATTTATTTATTTTAAAAATATGAAAAAAATATGTTTATTTTCGTCGTAATGAGCCCTTTCATCTGATATATAACATGATGGGTTAGAAACAATTTTAATTTTATATTTATCATTTAATTCTGTAATTTGCCCCCCAAAATGAAAACTAGATGTTTCTCCTTATTTTTCCAGTAAACTTCAGGTCAGAACCTATGAAAGTATTTTTTTTCAAAACTTTACGTTTTATAGTTTCGGAGATAAGGGGGGGGAATGGGTAAATTTTGGTATATTTTCTTTAATATCTTTTTAATTAATTTTTTTTAAATATGAAAAAAAATATATTTGTGTTCATCAGAATGAGACCTTTCATTTGATATATTACATGATGAGTTTGAATTTTTTTTTATTTTTAAATTTTTATTTAATTCTATAATTTGCCCTCAAAATTAATATTAAATTTTTCCTGTAAAGTTCGGGCAACGTTCTATATTTTCTATTTTTTTCAAAATTTTAGGTTCAGTAGTTTCGGAGATCAGAACGGTCGTTTTTCCCCCCAGAAGTTTTGCGATATGTGCTCCTGATCAAGTCACCAAACTATACCTTCATACCAAATTTCAACCTCTTCCGTCCAGTAGTTTAGCAGAAAATTGCTGTGATGTGACAGAGGCAGAAATCCTCAGTGATATTATAAGGGTATCCGTATACTGTATATACGGAACCCTAAAAATATATTGCCAGAACATGATTTTTAGTGATAAGTTATTACAGATGAGGCCTTGTTCATAATGACCGCGGAAACCTCTCAGAACATGACATATATATATATATATATATATATATATATATATATACGTTTTAGGTGGTTTCCGGGAATTCATCCGCGTAGTTGATAACTGATCCCTGCCGGGATCGATGGTAAAATGACGACGTTTCGGCAGAGTCACATCTGCCCTCTTCAGGTCGGTTCGCATAATTCTCTTAGCCTTCTGCTTTCGCTTCTAGCGGAGTTGACCTGAAGAGGGCAGATGTGACTCTGCCGAAACGTCGTCATTTTACCATCGACAGGGATCAGTTATCAACTACGCGGATGAAGAAACCACCTAAAACATTTAGTACCCGCGAAAACTTAAAAACAAATATATATATATATATATATATATATATATATATATATATATATATATATATATATATATATATATATATATATACTATGTATACGTACGACCCACAATAACAAAAAACCTCCGCAGTTTGTTTACTGTATTTAATTCATTGGTTCTGTACTTGCCAGTTTAACATTATCTAAAAAATCATTCCTCGTTTATAACTAAATTGTACATAATATTAAACGAGAAGATTTCTACTTTACTAATACTTACTCAACAATTAAATTTAGCATTTTTTCGTTTCCCTCCAAGAGATGGCCATATAATTTTTGCCGGTGAAATAAGTATAACTGTTACCTGTTATTTTCAGTTTTATATGCAATAACAACTGTTATTTAAAAGTAGCAGTCTTGCCCATTTCTAGTAAGTAGTAATGACAGTAAATGTGCTATTTATTCTCTTACATTATGGTTTGTTAATAATTTTCAACTTGTTAGTAATACTTAGAAGTCGGTTAATATATTAAAAAAAAGTTTTATACTATATATGGTCTAAATGATTCTTTGGACTTTCAAAGAGCGTGGTATTAAACTTACTTCAACTTCACCTTGGTCGATAACATAAAAGTTATCCCCTTCGTCCCCTTGCTGGATAATCGCTTCACCGGGAAGACAGTTCACTGGAAACATAGCATCGAAAATGTCAGACCTTTCGTTTTCGTCTAGATGTGAAAAAAGAACGTTTTTCGCAATGGCTTTCGACAGAGCCGCCATGGTTTTGTAGTCTTTCGGTACGACCTTTTTGACGTAGCTAGTGGCATCTTCCTCGGTAACCGGTTCGGCGGAAATACCACCGCGACGTCTTGGCGGTTGTTGTGCATTGGCTGGCAGAGGAGAAAGGTCCTCGGTGTCTTCTGGGGAGTTGGCTTGCAGTTTAGCGTCTAAGGCTTGCTCCTGCAACAAAAAAAAATAGTAAATAACTACTTACATCACTATAAAATTAAAGTGTTTTTACAAAGAGAATTTAAAAAATCATTGTTATAGTCTACATTAAAAATGATGGGATATTTGAGTTAATTTAAAATAAATTTAAAATTTTTTTATAGTCTGTTTATTTTGATATTGCACAAAATTAGAGGAGTTAGCGCTGGCAAAACCTATACGCCAGTCAATAGAGATTTTAAGTGAAATAAAATTCAAGAGCAAACCGCATAAGCCATCACGTTAATAATAGTTTATAAGAAATAATTGACATAATTTCAACGGCAACCTAGAAATAAATTATCTGAGGCTTAATACTCCAAGAAACGGAGTATTTTCGTTTTTTGCTTATAGGGTGAAAAGTAATAATCTGCTCATAATGTCGTCAATAGAAAAATTGTAGAGAATCAGAAAATTTTCTAAATGAGTGTTTATAAATTTTGATCGCAGCATTTTTCATAAAGAAAAGCTGGAAAAACCGATATAAAGTGAGTGAATTTAAAAAAACTCATAATTTGGTTGTAATAACAACTGGAACCTTAATCTGCCTCCTAGTGATAGCTTATAACGCTAAAGATTGATACTGTCCGTTAAGTAGATTTTTCAGAAATGCAATTTAAATAATTTGTACAAATATTTTGCAGAACGTTTCATATTAACCACGAAAGTTCGATAGCAAGATGCAAAATATATTTTGAAAGCTTCTAAAATGCACTTCACTTCGTATATCTTGGACTTTTGTCATAATGCCGTAAAATTTATTAACACTTGTTTTGAAATTTGGCTTAAACGACGGACCCTCCAATGTCTTGACAGTGGCAGATCCAGTCAGTGGAAAAAAAGTGATTTAATTAATAACAGTAAAGTGTATACAGGTAACCATTAACTTATTAAACCAATGGACAAATAGAAAATGAATAATTTACCATAATTTTTATCTCGTTTAGATCCGTCTATGTGCCTTGACAGCTATTGTCAATGTACCGCTGGCTCGCTGTCGCATATTCGTACAGTTAATGCAATGTTTACTATGATTTTAAACTAATTTCTGGACATTATAGCGAAAAACTAAAATAGACAAATTGAAGTGAAATTTATGAACTTTCAAAATATCTTTAGTATATCCCTGTGGGACTAGTCTCTTTAATATGATATGCAAAATAGGTCTCTAAATTATTTAAATTTTTCAAAAACTACTCATTCAATAGTATCCATCGTGAGCCCATATAAACTTAATATTATAAATTATCGTTTTGACGAAGACTAATTTTCCAGTATTAGTTACAAGAGACAATTTTGAACAGTTTTTTGAGTTTACTTGTAAAAATGCTCCAATCAGGATGTATAACACGCATTAAGAAGGATTTCTTATTCTCTACAACTTTCCTGTAAACAGCATTATGATTCCTTCATTACTTTTTATTTTATAAGCAAAAAACAAAATAAATTCGAATTTTGGGTTTTTTTTTAAATTTAAATAGTTTACTTCTACGAGTTTGCTGTTAAAATCTTAGTAATAATTACGAGGGTGAATCAAATATGAACCGGACTTTTGTTTTAAAAATTTTATTGGTACAATCAATACAAATTTTAATACATATTATTTTTCTACATAGTCTCCTCTCTTATGTATGTATACATTTTTCCCACCGAATCGGAAGTTTTTTAATACCTTTCTCAAAGAATGAAACTGGTCGTGTCAATAACCAATTGCGCACAAACGTTTCTACACCTTCGTTGTCCTCAAAGTGGTGGCCTCCCAATTCTTCTTTAAGTGGCCCAAACATGTGGTAGTCACATGGCGACAAATCAGGACTGTATGGCGGGTGTTCAAGGGTTTCGCAATGCATTTTGTTCAATTTTCCTTGAGTTAATGCAGCTGTATTTGGCCGAGCGTTGTCATGCAACAGAACCACACTTCGGATAGACATATTCCGCCTCTTTTGCCGATAGGCAAGTTTCACTTGTTGGAGTAGTTCGCAGTAATACTCAGCATTAATTGTACGGCGTTCGTGCAGAAAATCGATCAGCAGTACGCCTTTCGAATCCCAAAAAACTGTTGCAAGAATTTTCCCTGCAGAAAGACGGGTCTTGGCTTTCCGCGGTGCTGCCTCTCCAGGTTTTCGCCACTTCATGCTTGCACGTTTGGACTCCGGGGTATAATGATGCACCCATGTCTCATCACAGGTGACAATATGTCTCAAAAACTCATCCCCCTCTGCTCGATATCTTGCTAACAGCCTTTCACATACGGCAAGACGGTTTGCTTTATGATCTTCCCTTAGAACGTGAGGAACCCATCTTGCACACACTTTTCGGTAACCCAACTCATCTGAAATGGTTGATTGAGCACTCCCGTATAATATTCCAAAGTGTTCAGCAATTGCCAATACTGTAAGATGGCGGTCACCTTCAATCAGCTCACGAATTGCGTAGATATTCGCCTCATTGATGCTTGTCGTGGGACGACGTGCATGAGGCTCATTTTCTATTGTCTCTCGGCCATCTGAAAATTTTTTTTATGTGGTGTTATTCCCAAAGAACTCAGAAAAAATAAAAACCAGAGATGCCACAATTATCATTCAGACAACAATTGTGTTCTATAAACTGGTGTACTAGAAAAAAGTTGCTGACGATTCCTCGCTAGTACTTAAATAAGTAAATGAATTGTAACATTCAATTTGTGTACGAAATTCAAAATGAAATTACTTATAAAATGCAAATTTTTGTTAGATCATTTAATGAACCCAACAAATATATTGGAATGGATAAAGAATTTATATTTTGTTAATAATAGAATCTTCAAGGCAAATCATACAAAACTACAACTCGTTGATACTGCAACCATACTAACTTAATGAACTGAAAAAATACTTGAATGAAATCATTTTTTCTCATTGATTATAAAATACACTTCAAAACTAGCCACCAAAAAAAAATTAAAATATCTTTAAAAGAAAAAGACAAAAACCCGTTAATGTAATCAAATATCGGTATTCGAAATATTTTTGACAAATGAATGACCCCTGAAATTTTTAGCTGGAACCGCTCCTGGCAAAATATTCGATATAATAATTGGAAGTTTGTTCTTTGCAACCTAAAATTTTTCGTCATTTGCGGTTTCAATTAAGAAATATTAAAGAAAAGAGAGGGCCAACACCCCTAAGAGAAGTTAAATATTTAATACATTCTCTATTGTCCGCTGTGTGACAATTTTTTACACAACACCTTCGGGAAGGTTGTGATAATAATATATCAATCAAATAATTAAATTCACATTAAAAACAGAATATTTAATATGAAAGTTACTGCAACGCGTCCGAAAAATCAATACTGATCTACTACATTGACTATTTTATCACTAAACAATAACAACGCTTGTATGTCACTTCCAGAAGTACATGCTCTAAGAATACAACAGCATCTAACGATCGCTCCCTCCATATATAATTACTCAATGTTTTGAGTTTTGACCGTCTGGCGGCGGCGACACTGTCAGTCGTTTGGCGTTGACAGTATGGACGTAAATAATGAATTTTTATTAAATTTTATTTAATGAATGAACCAATATTATAAATTAATATTAGCATTCTGCACTGAAGGTCGTCAGTAGCTACTAAACAAAACAAAAATGAAGAAAATCCGTTGAGAGACAGGGGAGAAAATTTTGTCTTTGCTTGTTTATATATAGATTCTCTTTTTTACAACAAAGAATGTTTTTTGTCGGCCTAGTTGTTGAGGTATTTTTTTGGCAAATTATTTTCAGCAATATATTTAGTACCTTAAACCCTAATACCACTGTACGTCATAAAATTTCAACTTTAAGGTGAACGAGAAACACGAATTTTATTTTATAGATAGCCACTGTCACTGGAAGCATTCCAAATATTTTACAAACGTGAGAAACCGACGTTGACATCTGAAACGTTTTACTCGAATTTAAAAAAAATTTAAGCACATACTTAGAGTACCGCGACCATTAAATATGACAAATTGTACGCGATAAATGTTAAAACTATAAAAATTTTAAAACATCGCCGAAATATTTCGATGGTATTAGAATTCGTAATATTTCGCAACTTAATTGACATCGACTCCGAAACGTTGGCTTGCAGCCAGTTCGAATAAATACGTCCATGTTTACAAAAAATTAATATGTTGGTATAAGTTATTCATATAGCTTGACGTCGTTATATCGCTTAACATTGGGAAATTATATCATTCGTTCGTATTTGCTGTTATACAATCTAATAAAGAAAACGTTATTTTAACTAAAAGGACAAATAAATTTAAAATTTGTAATAAATCGACCATCAAAATCATCCACATAAGTATTTCAATAATGACCACGCGCCTTCGCATTTCCAGGACGTAAAGCTGGGTCAGTACCATGCTACGGACACTTTCTAACACGCCGTGTGGGAACTCAAATAGGAAATGCTGATCCAGAGTTAGTGGCGCCATCTCAAGAAAATCGCATATACTAAACTAATACGGTTAATAGAATTTAGTCGAAATGGGGATATTATGGATGGTTTGTCGTTAATTGTTACGGGTCACAGTAACGACGTCGCCAGGCAGGGGAATGAGGAGGGGTAGCTCTCTAGACGTCAATCCCAGTACATTATTGTACCTGAAAATTTTTGAGAAAACGGTAAAAGTAAAAGTTGTTCATTTGACTTTTCTCTGACGATCTTTGAATTTGGTAATGAATTTGATCTTAAATGATTTTAAATCAATTGGATCTTTTTAAAACTCATCAAAAGGTAGCGGGGAGGGGTCAAATAACTCTCAAATACATAGGACTACAAAAAAATCGACGAACAGTTTCCTTGGCCAAACTTATCGTTTGATATGTTTTTTGGGTCACTGAAATCGGATCTGCAACTCATTTGGTCCCATCACGTCAGAGTTTTTTCTAACCTCAAAAAATAGATGAAAAATGGTAGAATTGAACAAAATAAACCCTGCAACCTCCACATCCTTATGATACCGAACGAGCTCGATAAGCGCTAAAATGATTATTCGCAACTGTAAAAACACATATCCTGAAAATTAGATCAGCCCAAAACCCAAAAACATAAAATAAGCAACGAATAAAGTTACACATATGGTACCAAACATGATTTTTTAATAGTAAACTCATTTAACCTAAAACCCCGAAACCCCATAACTACGAACTGGCAGAAACTCATAAACTTAAACGAGATACACGTTCATCATATAAGCGAGATCCATGTTTGTTACAGAGGATAAAGAAGTAAATGGAGCTCTAACTCTCTCTTGATTCACCTAGGATATGAGGGTTGGAAGCTTGGATTAGTGAGTCCCGCCAAAAGCCTCTGTGATGACGGCGTAGATGTAGTTGGGCTCGAGGAACATTGTGCTCAGAAAATGTGGTTTGGGATTTTGGGTTTAGAGTCCTCTTTGCGTAGAGTGCCCCTAGGGTATGTATAGTGTTCGGGTGCTTAAGTTTATGAGTTTCGGCCAGTGGCTTCTTTGTTCGAAAGTTTGTATCTAGCTGCTCATGTGTGACGCTTGAAGTGATCGCCACCCTCATCCTTAGGATGCCGGCTTTGTTTTAGGGGTTTTAGAGTTATTCAGCTTCCGGATTTCGAGGTTTCAAATTGATCCCTTGTCGTGTTTTCAAACTATGGGGTTTCGAGGTTTTAAGTTAAGGGTTTAATATTTAAAAATGAAGGTATGTACCCTATGTATGTTAATTCGCTGCTTATGTTGGGTTCTTTGGTTTTCGGACTCATCCAATTTTGAGGTTATGGGTTTTTACGGTTGTGAGTTACCATTTTACGGCCTGTCGAGCTCGTTCGGTATGATAAGGATGTGGAATTATAAGTTTTAGGGTGCAGGATTGATTTTGTTGCACTGTACCATTTTGTACCTATTTTTGTGGTTGAATTAATGAGACTAAATCAATTTCAAATTCGGTTTCAGCGACCAATAAATCATATACGATAGGTTTGGCCGAGAAAACCTTTGGCCGATTTTTTTTGTGGTCCTGTGTTATTGTTTTTACTTTCCGTTCAATACACTGAGTTTCAAAGCTAGAGTTGAGCTTTCAAATTATGAACAAATATGAAGGGTATATGAAAGATTTTTTTCCAATAAAGCAGCAACTAGAAAAAGTTATAGGAAAGTGAAATATAAGAGTATTAATAATGAAAAGCAATGCTATAGTTTTTGTGCTCATTTTTGAGATTTTAGGGTTATTCAGCTTCAGGGTTTTGAGATTTCAAATTGAAGCCTTGTTGTGTTTTCTAGTTATGGGGTTTCGAAGTTCTAGATTAAAAGAGTTTACTATTAAAAAATATATGTTTGTACCCGATGTGTAAATTTATTCGTTGCTTATTTTAGGTTCTTGGGTTTTGGGGCTCATCCAATTTTGAGGTTATGTTTTTTACCGTTGCGAATTATTATTTTATCGCTTGTCGAGCTCCTTCGTGATCATAAGGATGTGAAGTTATGAGTCGTTAACTAGTAGGATTGATTTTCCAGATTCGGTTTCAGCGGCGATTAAAACATATCATACGAAATATTTGGGCAAGGAGACCTTTCGTTGATTTTGTTTTGTCATCCTGTGTTATTTATTATTATTGATAGCATTCTCGATAGATCCAAATTTTTCAAAAAAACATGAGCTTGTGCAGCTATTTGAGAGGTTTTACTATACACTGTAACACACTTCTTGAAGAGAGTAGAGAGTTGATTTATGAACAGAGGAAAACGGTCACCGTAGAACCTATCCTCAGTGGTTAGATCCATGAATAAATTTCGTGTTACAATTTGTCCCATATTTAGGGGATGATTTGACCATTCATTGCCCGAGTATGACCTTAATTAAAAAAAAACTGTTCAAACTTCTGCCTTATCCGAATCTGCGATAAAAATAAAGGGTTTTAGTTAAAAAAAATCAACTTAACCTTCAAATAACTTTGCAAATGAACACCATCGCATGATCCCTTTAGTATCCTCCAACTCAAATGAAACTTTTCTCCTAGGATGCATACTTTTTGAGATACCTACTCACATATATAGATTTAATCAGAAATAGTCTAGCCTGTATACTAATTACATTTCAAAACTTTAAAATTTTTGCATAAAAGTTTTCAAATGAAAGCGTGTTTCCTTTTGCTTAATCAATAAAGCAATTACTTATTTCAGAAAAATATTCGATCAGATGAATCATCACAGATGAGAAAAAATGCCAGAATGATAAGGCAATAAATATTAGGTAATCATTTCCTACGTATTTACACGAAAAGTATCTTCAAATATTCACAGACACGTAGTAAGTGAAAGCATCGTAAATACTGATATGTTGTTTTCAAGATCCCAGAGACTTCAATTTAATTTTGGTGTAACGAATTCTTTTTTACGTCATTCCAAAACAAATGTTACGTAATTCACATTCGTTTGAAATACCCATGACGTTCTATTGTTGCCTTTAATCTAAAATTTAAACAGGTAAGCTTCATTGAGACGAATTGCTAAATTGAAATCGATTAAATTTATACATCAAATGTTTTTAACGTGGATAAAACTCGAGGCCATGACTTGTCAAAGGCTCGAGAAAGAGTGAATATACTTGTTCCTAGGATGCTATCCATATCTTCGACGATAGAAACATTGCCGGCGATCTGAAAATTATCTAGTTTATCTATGCTAACTGGTAATAGAAAATGAAGAATCTAGAGGAGTTAGCACAACCAACCGAAAACTGAGCCTATGTGGAATGTGGATGATTTGGCCTTAAAGGAGAAAAAATCTCAACATACTCTAACATAAAATTAAAGGAGGCAAAAAGCAACTATTAATTGTTGTTAAGATTTTAGTAACCAGATCACAAAACTGACTGATAATATATTACGGGATTCTACGTAGAAATAATATTGGACTATTTTCAGGGCGGACAGAAAAATTAGCATGATGTTGAAATTGCACGGACTGTTGAAAAAACAGTAGAGCTAAAACAATATTAGGAGAACACGAAACCGTAATGAAATCCACAAATTACTGCACTCCTGGAAAATTTTAAAAACTGCCTAATAGCTCACTTGTAAAAAATTAACAAGCGACTACCAATGAGCCAACAGTGGGCGGAGCACCTTCGCGGTAAGGACCAATAGCAAGTAGTCATTTGCAAGGCAAATCAAACACTCCCACAATACAAGAGGAAACACAAAGATACAAAGACAACGACCACGGATCTGAAGAGTGGGCTTGTGATAAAATGCTAATGGTTTATAATCAACAACCCCCATTTATGTAATACAAGCTGAAATCAAAATTTAAATAACTCCCGACACAACAGACCACTAAAAAAATACTAATATTCCAAACTTGTTCCTTTTTGAATCTCATACCTGCTCCTCTAACACGGACCCACTTAAATACACCCAAATAATTTCATCAAATGGGTTCAGCTGTATGGATGTTAAAAAAATATATTCTACAATCCGCTCGTAACGCCATCTAGAAGACCCAATTGTGAAACACTCAAATACACAAGAAAAATGCACTAAAATCAGTCTAGTCATTTAGGAATTTTCCCGGTACCCGATTGCTGTGCCACCTACCTGGTCCAATCGTGAATCTAACAAATCCAGGAACCAACTCAAGCACACACAAAACATTTCATCAAAATCAAACTGCTGAACAAATCCTCATAAATTATGGCTACGAACCATCTCGATCAAGTCAGCTCACAAACACAAAATACCGCATCAAAATATGTTCATTCGTTTAGGACCTATGAAGTCATATCCAGATCCAGATCCACAGATCACATAATAACTTATAACCCCCCCTCTTTTTGTGTCTCAATGTGCTTTCCATTTATTCTTTTTTTCCCCTGATTTGTTTGTTCGATCGAATATTTTTCAATTAGTTTTTAATATCTTCCTTAAATATTCTTTCAGTTCTAGAATAAGTGTTATTCTAGAATTTATTAATTATTAATTTGATTAAGTTGACGTGTGTGTATGTATGTAACGGAAACTTTCAACGTAATTTTCACCACCTTAAAGAAGTCTGATTAACTTAAAAATTGGCACCGACTCGATAACAATACAATTCTTTAAGTTACTCTTGCTTAAATGCCAAATCCTTCTATTAACGCTGCGTTTGCCATCTAGTTGGCAGTAGTAGAACTTGAGGTAATGAAATGGAAAGGTTACGCAAACATGAAGTAAACTTTTTAATTATAAAACTATAGACATCATGAGACTAAAACTTAGAATATAAGTATAGTTTAAAAAACTAAAAAATACCCTTTACTAGCAAACCGAACTAAAAAGCAGAAAATGTTTTTTTTTAATTATGAACAGTTTATATTACAGCAGTAGAAAGTCGAAAAATCAATCACGATTAATTATCTCAAAATAAAAATATAATAAAATTTAAGTTATTAACAGAAAAATTCGGTTCAGAGTAAAAACGTGGGGTGCTTGAAATATTAAATTTTACAATTATTCTATTGGCAGCTGTTTATAAGAGGAGAGTTATGCACCACTATGAAAGGAATTTTTCTGTTAATAACTTAAATTTTAGTATATATTTATTTTGAAGTAATTAATCATGATTGATTATTCGACTTTCTACTGTTCTAATATAAACTGTACATAATTAAAAAATATTGTCTGCTTTTTAGTTCGGTTTGCTATTAAAGCGTATTTTTTTAGTTTTTTTAAACTATAAATATTTTACTTGAGAACTTTATATTTTGTGCTTATATATGCTGTTCTTGTCTTTTTGTTGTTACCCACCCATATTTGGCTTCTCTAGCTTATTGTTGATAGAGTCGCTGTGTTGTAAAATTAATTTGAGCTGGATATAAAGACCGACATCTAGGATTTTCGGGGAAACTAGCACATAGAGGTTCCGAATCTGGAGCCGTTCCATGCAATTGCTGTTACCCGTACTTCTTAGGTTAGAATGTCATGAAATTTTCAGGATAACTTCACTTGTCAGAGATATTGAATACTCTCTTCGAGGTGTCATTCTTTTGTACGTTTTTACATCTCGCGTCTTCAAATTTAACGATATGTATCAATTATATAAAGAAGTGTTCGAGAGGGCATTCAATTGTGGAAACGCAACTGATGGAGGTTCCCTAACAGAAACAATATATATTATATATATTGTCTTGCGTACAAAAGAATGTCATCTCGAAGAGAGTATTCAATATTTCTGACAGGTTAAGTAACCTGAAAATACTGTCCTAGGAGTTAGGGGAGAACAGCAATTACATGGAACGGCTCCAGACTCGGAACCTCTGTGTGCTAATTCTCTCGAAAATCCTAGATGTCGGTCTTTACATCTCGCGTCTTCAAATTTAACGATATGTATCAATTATATAAAGAAGTGTTCGAGAGGGCATTCAATTGTGGAAACGCAACTGATGGAGGTTCCCTAACCAGAAACAATATATATTATATATATTGTCTTGCGTACAAAAGAATGCCACCTCGAAGAGAGTATACTATATATTGTTTATTTTCCAACAGATCATCAAGAGTTTATTTACACGACTGTCATGAGTATAGCTTAAGACGTCACAAAACTAGAGGAGTTAGAGGTGGCAGTACCACCATTTAAGTAGACGTAGTATGCACCGCCTTGAACGACGATAACTCGCATTTGATAATGAGTACTTCACGAGCAACTGTTTCGCTGGTACATCGAATTTAAAAGAGGAGGATATAACTTTCTGATGAAAACATACTGCTATTACCAGTTCTTCAGTTATTTACTGCTGAAAACCTTGAGGGATTGAGACGTACGATCGAAGAAGATCCCAGATGTAATCATCAAACGATTGAGGTGTTGGTGTTGGATCTGTAACAGTATCATTTAATGATATGCCTCCGCCAGGGGAGCCGTGCGGGGATCCACCAAGATGAACAAATGCAGTTCTTGACTATTGTCAATATTCGCATGTTAATGCTGCATCAACACAGTGCGTCGTCACCACTGCACAGAACAGTTCAATTTCCAGGTGAAAATAATTTCTCGGTCATTGAACATCCACCCTATTAGTCTGATTTGGTCATGTGCGATTTCTGATTGTACTTTAACCTAAAGGAGAATATTTACGTAGTCGACGTTTCACGACAGAGGCTGCGATAAATGGATCAATTCATCAATTTTTTTAGTTTAGTTTATTGCCCAACAGAAATAAATCCAATTACAGGACAAATATTATAAAGTAACTAGCAGACCCGGCCACGCGTTGCTGTGGCTGAGTGATTTAAGACAGATTTGAAAGACAAATTTAACACAAAACGCAGAAAATTTAACGCAAAATAAGACATCTATAGTGTGTAGTCTAAGAAAATATATCACATTCAAGTGTGGCGCCATCTATGAGGTACAAAGTGCAAAGTTCTCTGTAAAGAAATTCGCTGAAGGCGCCATCTGTTCCTGACTTATGGAACGTACGATTAATAATAACAACCAACGTTGATGATCAGTTTATTATTAATTATTAAGACCATTAATTTAAATAATAACTATCCTATCATCTAAGTTGGACCAAATTACATCTATATGCCTACTTTCATGAATATCGGTTGACTCGTTTTTGAGTTTATTCGGAACATACACAATGACACGGATTTTTTATATATTAAGATGAAACATACTAATAAACTATGCTATCTTAAATATTTCAAAAAAATGATAAAAAGAATAAAAAGAACGCAGAATATTACAAATATTACACATAAATTTCACACACAGTTTTAAAAAAGAGATAAAATAACAATTGACAAGAGACTTTTACACTAATAACTGAACCATGGTCGATCTGACATTTGTTGAATGTACCCTTCAGCGATTGATTCAAAATTGTCATAGTTAATATCACAGATCCTAGATATACTGTTATAAGTTCTACAGATGATAAATAATGGTGACTTTATAAGCACATTTGTATTTGCAAACAGATAAAAATAGGTGTTATTTCTTGAACCAATCCTTGGCGAATGTATCGGCAGCATTGACAGAAGAACAGGAGAGTCAATTCTGTTGTGAACCAATTTGTATAAAAATGAAAGGCTATGTAAATTCCAATGCATAACTAAAGACCTTATCCCAAACCTGTCAAGAAGTAAATTGTGCTGGTACCTTCTGACAGGATATGAGCCGTCTACTTGAAAAGCGAGAAATTTCAGGAATTTTCTTTGCACTGCCTCCAAACGCTTATGATGAATCTTGTAGACAGGATGCCAGATAAGATTGCAATAATCTAACTTTGAGCGCACTAAGCATGTATATAAAGATTTCAGCGCGGATATGTTATGAAAGCTGTTGCAATTTCGCAAAATAAAACACAGCGAACGCAGTGCCGATTTGCAAGTTATTGAAATATTTACAGTGTATGAGAATTTATGATCGAAATATACACCTAGGTCCTTTATTATAGTGCATCGCTCAATAGTTTGATTATTCAAAGAATAATCGAATAGTATAGAATTCCTCTTTGAAGCATAAGAACATACTTTGCATTTCGCGATGTTCAAAAAGAGTTTGTTCTTGGTACACCATAACGTGAACTGATTCAGGTCATGTTGTAGCCGTAAGCTATCATTGATGCTCTCGTTTTTGAGAAATAATTTCAGATCGTCTGCAAAAAGAAGAGTTTCAAATAACAGTATACTTGACAAGTCGTTAATGAATATCAGAAACAATAACGGACCGAGATTGGAACCTTGGAGTACTCCTGAACTGATAGTAAATATGTTTGATTTGAGGCCGTTATAGCTAACAAATTGATGGCGGTTACATAAGTAGGATTTAAATAGAGTAACTAGCGAGTACATGAAACCAAAGACCGATAATTTTTCGATTAATGTAGGGTGATGAAGTTTATCGAAAGCCTTGGTAAAATCCGTATAGACCACGTCTACTTGACTTTTGGAGTCAAGGGCTGCAGCTGTAAACTGGGTGAAAATCGATAAGTTAGTAACTGTGGAGGTATTTTTCATGAACTGGTATTGGTCCGGCGATATGTGTGATCTGACAATAGGAAAATTTTGATCATAAATGTTGATAAATAAATTTGTTGAGAACATTCCAAAAGAAGAAGTAGAAACTTCGAATACTAAAGTTCACTGATGCAGGTGGTGATTACTTTGAACATGAATAAACTCAGTTTACTAAAAAGGCTTGCAGGTTTCTTGTATGTCAATATATTTATAATGACCCTCGTATATAGTTTCTAGTAACTGCCATGTTGCATCTAAAATATCCCAAATTGTTCACTTATTTTAATGAAGAGTTGTTTAGGATAAATTTTTATTCAGATAAGGGTGTTTCTCCTGTACCAATTCTATCCTGTTTGCAAGTCATGTTCTACTTTTGCTATCAACACCAAGGTCGGCTGCGAATATAGCAATCCGTATTCCATTTTGTACATTGTCTGCCAGGATTCCATAATTTTATCAATCTTAACAACTTACCCCTTCATTTATATTAATAAGATTGATAAGGTTAAAATCAGGAGTACGAGCAGTACATTCAGTTTTTTATTTCAGACAATAATCATTAAACTAACAAATTTTGAAGTAGAATAATGAATAATATTTGTACGTGAGCAATTATGAAGGATTATTATGAAATTTTTTATTATTATTTAATAAACCGTGACTATTATATTTTCAAATAGATAATCTTTAAAAAGTTCCGAACCAGATATTGCTATGAAACGTACCTGCATTTTTTGAAGAAAAACTATTAATATAAAAAAAAATCGACTCGGCACCCACGTCCAAACGACAAAAATATTATAAACTTCAATTCGTTCACATGTTACGGTAAACAACGCACCACTGAAAACTGAAATCACCAGCCAGCCACCTTACGAAACCGGGACTCTAACCGCTTTGTGAATTATGAGCCAGCGAGCTTGCGATGGTGCTGGCACATTGTCAAAACAGTCGAATTCGAAGCCCACCGGTCCTTGCGAATCCATCTTTTCCTCAATCGAATCGAGTCAATTATCGCTTTTCGGTTAATGCGATGAAATGCTCCTCGATCAATATAAATACCGATTAATTATCGCCCGAGGTTTTTTTTTATTGAATTTGATTTACGCTGCTGCTATCGGTTCAACGGTTTGTTTTAGTCCGGCACGTTAAGGATTTTAAATCAGAATAAACTCGAATAACACAAACCATTTCCCAAATTATAATTATTGTATTTATACTTTTCTTGAGATTCACACAACAATTTCTTATAACTTGCATTGAGTACGGGGTCTGAGAGCGGAAACCTTCGGAATCTTTGAAATATCTTGTCTACAAGTGTGTTGTGATTACTCACAAGAAATCCATAAATAAAAAGTGAAGATTCCATCATTATTATTCAGAAAGTAACTATAATAATTATGTAGATGTAAATTTAGTCGTGGATTATATTACTATTTATATTAGTAACTCTGTTCAAGGCAGGTATCAACAGAACCTTCTCCAAAGTTCCGGATGCTAATCTTGCTTCATCTTATCGTAAGCCCAACCTTTCATGATGTCGGTGAGTATTCCTTTCTTTGACCTCCTTCTACTTTTAATAACTTAAATGTCTCCTTCCATTATCCTCCGTTCAATGCAATCTCTCCTTGAAATGTCCAGTTAGCTTTCCTTATTCTTACAGTTTGCCTTATGGATCTATTCTCCTTTACTCTTCTCAAGACCTCTCATTTGATGTTTTTGATTTTTCTCCATAGCTATATTTCAAAACTCTCAAGATATTGTTCTTCTTTTTTTACTTAATGTCCATGTCTCTGATCCATATATAACCACATTCCAGATGTAACATTTCCAAATCTTTTTCTCAGCGTCATACTTCTTACCAGTTTCGCTGATTTTATAGATCATTTTTTGTCATTCATTTTTTGTTTCTGCAAGGACAGCTTGGTCGTTGGCTTAGTTAAGTTTTTTCACTTTTTTATTGCCTACAGTAATCCCAGCAGTGTCTTTCAATGCTGCAATTATCAGTTTTTTACTATATAAATCGAATAGTGCCGGTGACATACACCTTGTCTGCTTCTCGTCCTGTGATTATTTCTTTGGTTTTTTCATTTGACCTTTAACACTATTTTTTGTCCTTTGTAAGAATGCGGCGTCTATCTTTCCAATCCAGTTCACTTCCTTCTATAATTTCAATAGTATATTCTAATCTACTTGGTGAAACGCTTTCTCCCAGTCAATAAAACCCACTTATTTACCAGTATTCTTCTCCCTAATTTCTCTGCAACATTCAGACAAACCCTATAGCATCGCATGTTTTTACTTTCTTAAATCCAAACTGATCTTCCCATAGATTTTCTTCTATTTTATGTTCTTTTTTTTTCAATAATACCCTTGTTATTACTTCAGTGAAATGGCATATAAAGCTTATAGCTCTGTAATCTTTGCAATGAATTGCTTTTGTTTCCTTGGGTAATGAAATTAGAGTCGTTATTAAAAGATGGTCAAGCCAGATTCCTGAATCATTGATTTTGTTTATGGAGTTCGTGATTTTAGAAATAACAACTAGTACCTCAAGTGCTTAAGATGGTATGTTATTACTATCCACTGCATTGTTGTAATTTGATTCTTTAAGTGTTCTTTCAATTTCATGTTCTTCTATTCCAGATCAAACTTCATTTGTGTCACATGCTCTTTTGGCTCTATATCATTCATAGGATCGTTTGCATTAGTGTTATAAAGATCTTCTACATATTTCTCCCATATTTCTTTGTTTTATTCCACCTTAGCTGCATCTTCTTTCACCATCCCAGTCTTTCATCCATTTTTCTCTAGCCTTATCAGTCACTCTTCTTAGCTTTTATCATTTCGTTCTATCTGTCACTTTATCCAACATTTCTTTATTGGTTTTCCTCGATTTTCGTCAAACGTTACTTTCTAATGCAGCTATAAACGTTTCTTGCAGATAGTTTCCTTGATGATCACTGCATATTAAAAAATAACTACTCCCCATGCCTCGTCCATCTGTTTGAACGCGATAAATCAACCAATAGACAGAGAATGAGAAAAGTTTACGTGCATAATTCATTATTGGTAAATTGGTTGAAACATGACGATGATTACTCTCTTCGAAGTGTCATTCCTTTGTACGCAAGACAATATATATTATATATAAAATACATTGTTTCTGTTCAGAAACCTTCATCAGTTGCGCTTCCCACAATTGAATGTCCTCTCGAACACTTCTTTATGCATTTGATGCATTTCGTTAAATTTGAAGACGCGAGATGTAAGACCGACATCTAGGATTTTCGAGAGAATTAGCAAACAGAGGTTCCGAATCTGGAGCCGTTCCGTGTAATTGCTGTTCTCCCTTAACTCCTAGGACAGAATGTCACGATAAATTTTTCAGGTTACTTCACCTGTCAGAGATATTGAATACTCTCTTCGAGGTGTCATTCCTTTGTACGCAAGACAATATATATTATATATAAATATAATAAACATTGTTTCTGTTCAGGAACCTTCATCAGTTGCGCTTCCCACAATTGAATGTCCTCTCGAACACTTCTTTATGCATTTGATGCATTTCGTTAAAGAAGTGTTCGAGAGGACATTGAATTGTGGGAAGCGCAACTGATGAAGGTTCCCGAACAGAAACAATGTTTATTATATTTATATATAATATATATTGTCTTGCGTACAAAGGAATGACACCTCGAAGAGAGTATTCAATATCTCTGACAGGTGAAGTAACATGAAAAATTTATCGTGACATTCTGTCCTAGGAGTTAAGGGAGAACAGTAATTACACGGAACGGCTCCAGATTCGGAACCTCTGTTTGCTAATTCTCTCGAAAATCCTAGATATCGGTCTTACATCTCGCGTCTTCAAATGACGATGATTGTTGAAAATTAACTTTTGAGACATAACAGAATAATGTATGGTGGTATTCTTACTCTATTATAGGTCAACAGAAATGCCTGCACGGTATGTCTCCCTTTTAAGGATAGCTTACCATATCTGTTTTAATTTAAAAAAAGGTACATATTATGTGGTAATTAGAAAAGTATTTAGACGGTATTTGAAGCATAGGGACAAAAATGTATTAAAAATGCTTCAAGTAAGATGCACATATGTTAAATTTAAATATACTCCACATGCTCGACTCAACAAGCTGATTACGACTAAAGTACGACTGAAAAAAATGTAGGTGTGTATTTAGTTACCCATGCGAAGCTATACCGACGTTAACATAATATACAATAAAAAAGACCTAAAGATTCAGGTTCAAAAATTAGATAAAACATATCAAAAATACTTTCAGATGAGATGGCAGTTTTTACAGAAGCACTTGAAATATATTTTTTTGCAGAGCTGCTAAGTATCTGGGCATTTAATTCGAAATGCCTATGCCTTGTTGACTTTTGTAGTAGAAAATTATTTAGGGGGTTTGTTTATAAAGTATCTCATCCCATTAGAGATATCAAAATTAGGTAATTTTCACCACCCCTAACATAAAATTCAACTCTTCAGTTTAACATAAACCACACAATACACTGAAAGCTCCACAATAGTTCATACCATCCTTACCATTCACCAAGTAAAGACGAAAACAATCTTCATATCAAAATTAATTTCTGGGGTTTCAGATTTTAGGTGGTACTTTAGGAGAGAAATTTTTAGATCGACAATTACAATTACAAATATACAATATTTGACCAGGCTTATATCAGAAGACCCCTAAACTAGCTGTAAAAAATGACTGATGCACTTTGTATACATATAAATTTCCATGTACGAGGGTGAATCAAATATGAACCGGACTTTTCTGTTTCTCGCCCTGTAGGTAATTCGAGTGGCGTGACGTCTCGATATATGTTAGGTAGGGATGTTAAGAAGAGGGGAGTTCGTTGGTTTGGCGAGGCGTAGTCGATGTCAGAGAGTCAGAGCAAGAGGTGCATACGTCTGTTGCGCAACGTGTTGTTATCAAATTTTTGGCGCGGGAGGGCGTTAGACCGTCTGAAATTTTGCGTCGACTATCTGCACAGTTCGGCAATGAAACACTTTCAAGGACCCAAGTGTACGACTGGTACAAAAAGTTTTCAGATGGCCCAGAGACAGTGGAAAATGAGCCTCATGCACGCCGTCCCACGACAAGCATCAATAAGGCGAATATTTACGCAATTCGTGAGCTGATTGAAGGTGACGAACGCCGTACAATTAATGCTGAGTATTACTGCGAACAACTCCAACAAGTGATACTTGCCTATCGGCAAAAGAGGCGGGATATGTCTATCCGAAGTGTGATTCTGTTGCATGACAACGCTCGGCCACATACAGCTGCATTGACTCAAGGAAAATTTAACAAAATGCATTGGGAAACCCTTGAACACCCTCCTTACAGTCCTGATTTGTCGCCATGTGACTACCACATGTTTGGGCCACTTAAAGAAGAATTGGGAGGCCACCACTTTGAGGACAACGAAGGTGTAGAAACGTTTGTGCGCAATTGGTTATCGACACGACCAGTTTCATTCTTTGAGAAAGGTATTAAAAAACTTCCGATTCGGTAGGAAAAATGTATACATAAGAGAGGAGACTATGTAGAAAAATAATATGTATTAAAATTTGTATTGATCGTACCAATAAAATTTTTAAAACAAAAGTACGGTTCATATTTGATTCACCCTCGTATATTGCAGAAGTTTAAGATTCATTATCAAATAAAACTAATTTATTTGCTTATTATCACTAAATTTATTTTACAATTAGGGGGCCTTGTTTCGTAATTTAAGGTAATTTACAAACCTGTTTTATTGACACACTATATAATTATTGAAATTTCAAGAACCAAATTACTTTACGACGCAAGATATAACAAATTTCAATTTCAATACAATTGCTCAATTAGTAAATAACGATACCGAAATATTTATAAATGTATACAAAATTTGAGTCAACACTTTATATATAGCGGATAAAAATGCTGAAAATAGTGCAGAATAAAAATACCGCGTAACCTTTCAATAGGCTGTTTATATTATTTGGTATATAGTTGACCAGAAAATTATAATTATAGCGATACTACTGATTTCCAATTTATCGAAAGAATTTAAACTTCGATTTTCCAAATAAATTTACACAGTTATTTTTTTTTGATTGTTTGCGTTATTGTCTTCCTGTCAACATTTGGCCAAACAACTATATGTAAAACATCTTCAATTTTGACTGGTGATTTATAGATTATCAAATAAATAAATATTGAGTAGATTAATGAGGATTAGAACAACGAACTCCCGGACATGTTGTTCCTTTGGAATTCATGCCGAGTCAAGATAACGTTTCATTAATCATTAATTCCTACTTTAGTATGCCATCAAAATTAATATAAATTAAACTCTGAGAACCTGAGCAGCGGCATATAGTGTGCACGTAAAGTACGGAACATACTAAATAAAATCTATCCAGATAAAAAAGATTAAAAAAAAAGAAAAAAACCTTCTGACACGTCAACTTTAATTTAATAATGCGCAAATCTGGACATAAATAGATTTCTGATGACCTCATTATTGTGGTGTGTATGACGTCATACTATTTCTTTCCACTCTAATATTTGATATATCGATTTGAAAGATCTAGAAATTCTAGATAGAGGACGTTTCAATTTCAACTAGGTTACATAATGTTTTCTAGAAAAAAAATTTTCTTATTCATTTAAACCAAAAAAATTAACTGAAATGTAACAAAAGAATATGAAAAAATCAAAGCAAGTGTTCAAATTCATTGGTTAACTCTGCAGTAGTGTTGTTTATTTTAGTTTATTCTGTCCCTTTCATGTTTTGTTAATGATTGATGTTTTGATCGTTTTTGCTTTGATTTTTTCCCGAACAATGAATAAACAAGTTGATTTAGCGTACCTATCATAATAAATGTCAAATTTGCTAGTTGATAGAGTTGAATTGTAATTCTGATTGTATTAAAAAGTAGAGAATTGTGAGTTTAAATGAAACCCAACGTATTGTCACGGAAAGTTATAACGTTAACCGAGGACCTTGTATATACCAACCAAGTTTGACTTGAATTGAATTTGAAATCAACGCTGAAATTATTTTGATACCATTTTCCCAAGCAAATGGATTGCTAGGAGAGGGCCGATTAAATGGCCTGCTAGATCTCCTGAACTAACTCCGCTCGATTTCTTTTGGTGGGACTATTTCAAAAGTTTACGTCAACCGACCAAAAAGACTCAAGATTTAAAGATAAGAATAATGGAAGAAAAAATGAGACTAATCACTCCGGAAGTGATAACTAACGTTAAACAAGAATCTGAAAAACGCATTGATCATTGTCAGCTAGTAAATTTGAACACATGCTTTGATTTTGTCTTATTCTTTTGTTACATTTATACCTTTCACTTGCGTTTTTTGGTTTAAGT
The DNA here is from genome assembly GCA_034190945.1 of Octodonta nipae. Classification (NCBI taxonomy): domain Eukaryota; kingdom Metazoa; phylum Arthropoda; class Insecta; order Coleoptera; family Chrysomelidae; genus Octodonta; species Octodonta nipae. The sequence continues at coordinate 9,755,259 of CM067218.1, forward strand.
GAATAAAAGAGAAAAAAAAATCTAGAAAAACTTGGTATGTAACCAATTTATAATTTAAATGTCCTGTATGCAGAATAACTAGATCTTTCAAATCGATATATCAAATATTGGATTAGGAATTATAAAAAAAGTGTATGATGTCTTATAGACCACAGTCACGAAGTCATGAGAAATCGATTAATGTCCAAATTTGGGAATCATTAAATTCGTGCCCCAGGGTTTTTTTTCTCTTTTACCTGGAAAGATTTTAATTAGTATGTCCTGTACTTTACGTGAACACTGTATAAAAATTTTACTTCAAATAACCAAAAAATGCTTAGCCTATAGAAGTAAAACGTAAATATAGTATATAAAATTATAATAATTAAGAAGCTAAACTTTCATTTTTATACATTAGATGAGCTCCATGCTACCAAATTATTTTATTGTCATCCTCACTGTATATACAAAGTTTCATTTCGATACTACAAGTAGAAGTATGTCAAAAATTGACTTATAAGATTTAATTACATGTTTACAAGTGAAGTTAATAAAAGCGTGTTAAATTATCAAACGTTTTTGGAACAGTAATAACGTAAGTAATACGTTACAATAGCTAATCTTGAAATGGAATATGTTGGGAAAAATACCATTAAAATATTAACAATATGAACTTTTGAACATAAACCATATTAAAAAAGGACAAATAATAACTTTTTGCACTTTAACAGACATCCAACCAATAGACATGAAACGATTAACAAAGTAAAATGTAAATGCGTTTCAACGACCGTTTCATATATTCTGACTTTCTTGTTTAATCTCGTACCTTTGGACCATAGTAAGGAACTTGAGTTGTTTTTTTATCTTGTTAATCTCTATTTTTGTGTAGACTTTATAGGTAATTTTACTTGGAGGTTCTTTAATTTCCATAATATTGAATTTCAAGTCATCTCCCTACTTTTATATATTCTGTTTTAGTCAAATTAATGTTCAGACCCCAACTTTTATATTTTTCTTTTAATTTAATTTAATATAATCCGCGAATTCTAAATACAAGCAATAACGACTTGATTTTTTGCGAAGTATAGGCTTGTCAAGTATTTGTCATCTACCTCTATTCCCATATATGATATTTTCTTCCTTACGTCATTTAGGGCTTCTCAGATATAAATTTTGAACAGCCTAGGTGACAAACGGTATCCTTGTTTTAAACCTATTTTTATGACACTTTGCATCATCTTACAGATTCCAGATGGTTCTCACATATATACCATTTAGGGTAGTTTTTGCTAAGCCTTGGAAAAAATTTTCAGTTCTACAATATTTTATGCCCTTTCAACGTCGATAAATATCAAGTGGGTGGTTAAATTGTGGACCTTACGTTTTTCCATTATTTCGTGTGAATAAATGTGTTGGCTATATAAGATCTTCCAGATCGGAAACCAACTTGAGTATATGACCCTACAACCTAATCATTGCACTACTATATGCTTTGCTTCGGCAATTCTGGCATGTTTTACCCTCGGCACCCAACTCGCGCTCATTCGTACAAGTTCCTCGATTTTTTTGGGCTAATCTTTGGGTAGATTTTTAGCCGAAGCCGGGCATTTCAGCCTAAGGAATTTTTGTCGAGAGAGTAGCCGAAGCCGAATGTTTGGTCAAACCTAAATTATTACAAGTTCATAATCAAGTTAAAGAAAATTTTTAGAAAAAATTAACTGGACTAACGAAAACGACTTAATCGTAATTAATATGTAAACAGCGTACAAACACAACACAATAATTAAGAACACATTAATTTGATACCAAAACTACGTTTCAGATCGTGGTCTACCACAGAAATGAATAGGCTTTTTAAAATACATTAATATTTTCTAATCGATTGAACGTTGAATATAGTTTATGTGACGGTCGTCTTTCAAGTCATTACAAAGAATCACACTTCATGACCTTACTGAGATATGTCCACATTCATTAAACAAATTTTTACGCTTAAGAAAAAATGGTTTTTGAATATAGTCCCTTCTGACCAGCCACTTGATTTAGCTTGATAAGGCCCTAAGCTATTTGAAATATGGCGTTGTTTATAATTCCAGATATTATATGTCAGCGCCAAATATGATTTTCTGATATCTAGAGGGTTAAAGTGAAATACAATTAATACGTATATAGTTAGTGAACTTACAACTCTTTAACTTAAAATCATTTTTATTTCTAACTGCTTACTCGAAATTTCAGGGGACCCCCAAGAAAGTGGGAGCTCTAACCTATAGCTTGTGTAGCATATACGTAAATCCTGCATTGTCCAGGCTGAACCATTAAATTTGTACGTGTCGAAAAATAAAATTTTCATTAGCCACTTTGTTTTATTGTCACACTGGGGTTGAGCTCAGTTCTTGGATTTATTTAAAAACACAGTCCAACTCACTCTGATCTATTTCCACTACTTTAACACAGAACTATTTATAATTTATCTCTACTTAACTATACGGGAATACTAAATGAATTCCATCACCCGCTGACCGTATTTATATATTATTATTTATTTATTATTGGAATTCTCTAATAGGTCAACGAGCCATAGGGAAATGTGTTCTCGAAGATCGATATTTTTCGACGAATTCCCATTAACGTTAGCCGTCAGCCGCAGGTCGATAGACAAACATTTCGCATTCTCCAAAATATCGGACGAAGGCCCATTGCACCAGCTATCTAATGTGCGAATGGGAGAGTTTTAATGAAACAGAGGGCAGTGGATACGCAAAATAAGGAAGCTTTAACACGACTACTGTTACTGGTATACAAAATGTATACAAATCAAGAGAGGAGGACTGAACTTCATACTAGGATACTTGACTATCTGTCAGTGTATTGAACCTAATAGATGTCGGTGACATCTACCGTCTAGTGAGTAATTTAAGTATATGAAGGCATACTATGCTATAACATATACCATATTCTTGACAGATGGTTCGAGTGTTTTATATAAAAACACATAAGTAAATATATCTCCACATATTTAGAACTATATCATTCAACGTATAACAGCCGTTTCGAATCAGGAGTTCTCGTGAGATACGCTTCCTTGAATGACAAGTTCTAAAGTGAAATGCCTGGATGTAATACACATTAAGACAACAGTCAGTGTATTGAACCTAATAGCTGTCGGTGACATCTTCCGTCTAGTGAGTAATTTAAGTATATGAAGGCATACTATGCTATAACATATACCATATTCTTGACAGATGGTTCGAGTGTTTTATATAAAAACACATAAGTAAATATATACACAAATATATATCCACATATTTAGAACTATATCATTCAACGTATAACAGCCGTTTCGAATCAGGAGTTCTCGTGAGATACGCTTCCTTGAATGACAAGTTCTAAAGTGAAATGCCTGGATGTAATACACATCAGTAAGACAACAGTCAGTGTATTGAACCTAATAGCTGTCGGTGACATCTTCCGTCTAGTGAGTAATTTAAGTATATGAAGGCATACTATGCTATAACATATACCATATTCTTGACAGATGGTTCGAGTGTTTTATATAAAAACACATAAGTAAATATATACACATATATATCCACATATTTAGAACTATATCATTCAACGTATATTTCGAATCAGGGTTCTCAGATACGGAATGACAAGTTCGCACACAAGTAAGACAACAAGTATTGAACCTAATAGCTGTCGGTGACATCTTCCGTCTAGTGAGTAATTTAAGTTATAAGGCATACTATGACTTATGGTTCTGTATACTAAGTAAATATATACACAAATATATATCCACATATTTAGTCATTCAACGTATAAGAGCCGTTTGAATAGTTCTCAATAAATGACAATAAAGTGAAAATGTAATACACATCAGTAAGACAGTCAGTGTATTGAACCTAATATGACACTGAAGGATACTATGACTCTTATGGTTCTGTAAATATATATCAGATATATATATCCACATATCTGAACTATATCATATATGAGTACATATACTTAAATTACTCATAGACGGAAGATGTTGTCGGCTGTTATACGTTGAATGATATAGTTCTATCCTTTTGTGTTTTTATATCTAGTCAAGAGTAGTATATGTTATTAAGCCTTCATATACTTAAATTACTCACTATATGATTAGGCATACTATGCTATCCAGGCAACATCATACCTGACGAGAATCGAAACGGATGTTATCTGAATGACATCTGACTTTTGTGTTTTTATATAAAACACTCGTTCGCATAGTGTTACTCACTATATCAACATCTATTACACAACTGTGTCTTAAGTATTAATCCAGGCATTTCACTTTAGAATCATTCAAGGAAGCGTATCTGACGAGAATCGAAACGGATGTTATACCGCTAAATATGTGGATATGTATCTGTATATATATTTACTTTTGTGTTTTTATATCATATCTGTCAAGAGTATGGTATATGTTATGCATAGTATGCCTTCATATACTTAAATTACTCACTAGACGGTAGATGTCACCGACATCTATTAGGTTCAATACACTGACTGTTGTCTTACTGATGTGTATTACATCCAGGCATTTCACTTTAGAACTTGTCATTCAAGGAAGCGTATCTGTCGAGAACTCCTGGTTCGAAACGGCTGTTATACGTTGAATGATATAGTTCTAAATATGTGGATATATATATATCTGTATATATACTTGACTATCTTTTACAGTTCATTGTTCCACCTTTGGAAATTATTAGTCTGCTATTTAGTTGGTAATAGTACCTCGGCTATTTTGTTAAAAATGGAATCAGTCGAACAAAGAGCTGCATAAAATATTTGCAGAAAAAAAGCTCTAACACCTAATGCTATTAATCAAGACCCGATATCAACATTAGATCTGTCTTTAGTATTATAAAACAACCTCTCGAAAAAGCAGTAGGCAACAGAGCTAGAGAACGCAGTTGATTTCCGTGAAGTGTCGCAGAGTTTACTTGAGATGTTTAATATTTCTAAACTAAGAAGACATATATATTTCCATCAACTTAGCTTGATATGAAGTGGTCGAAAAAAACTCGTTGCATTAATGTCATCCATAGATCAAGGGAAGAACAAGAGCAAAATGATTATTTGCGTTAGAATCTTGTCTTTAAATGACCTGTCCATTTTCAAAACGAAAGGCAGACTGATCAATGATTTGAGGAACATAGAGGAACTTTCAGTTGTTTTCATCCCATACCTATTTGGGTATCTGTCACTTCTGAATAAGGAGGTACATAAACTGCTACAGTAGAATCAGTAATGGAATAACGTCATCATTGGTGACAAGTTGATATTATGTTTGTTTGAGCATGTCTGGTAACCGGGCAGGAACGACAAAGCGACATGATGAAAGGCCTATTATTCCTTTGGGTGTAAAAAAGCATGTACAGTTATTGTTTTTGTAATGTTTTCTCTTTTTAAATTTTGATTACATACTTATTCGTACTAAACACGTATGAGAATCGTTGTGTACCATGGGCAAATGACTGACTTCATATGATGAATAATTAATGCATCTGATCTTTTCCAGAATTTCTGTAGCAGCATGTATCAAATACACGATTACAAATAAAATGTGAGAAGTAACGATCGTTTTTTGGTGTCATTGATACTGCCCTATCTTAGTCTATTCCACACCACCTTCCAATAGATTTATGTACAAACTCAATTCTTGTTAAAAATATGAATATTATATTTATTGCTCAAATGATGGAACTTTAAAACATACGACTTGGAACTCAAAACGTCTTCGGAAAACTTCATAAATTATTTAACTACGTAATAAAACTTTGTAGAACTTCCGCAGATAAATATTTACTTTACATTAAATTAAAAGCAACCGCTATTAACATCTACCTTTGTCTGAATTCTTGTAGACATTGCAACAAACACAAAAATTCCCTTCACGAATTGACAAAAGTTTTATTTGAAAGTTAAATAATTCACTTGTTGTTTCTGAGCACAAGTTTCGACTTTCAATTACAACTTTGTTAAACCGCCCAAAGAAAAACTCGTAAAGGAAATTTTATTTATTTATTCGCACTCGAAAATGGAATCGTGTTGCAATAGGTAGGAAGTTTAGAACATAAAAAAATATTATTCTACTTAACATGTTTATAACTGGTTTTATAAGCAGGATATTAGATAGTATGAATCTCTTATTTTACCACATTTAAATATAGAGATTGCTAATAGAGAGAATAAATAGAAAAATGCATTCTTCATTTTTTTGGGTTTAATTTTTTCTGCGCTATAAAACGTAAATAATAAAACAAAATTATGGTTAAAGGATAGTTTCAACAATCAACTGTTCATTGCTGCTAATGTGGGTTCGTAAGTGACTGCTATGAGGGATACAAATTGAAGCATATTTAAGGCAAAATTCATATTCCTAGCAAGCATTGTACACAATTTGCTGATTTTTTTATGGAGAATAACTTTTTTTCTAATTATTATTAAGGCCAATTCAAAGCACCATTTTGAATTCTGTTAATAAAAAATTGTTTTGATTTAATTAAAATCTATTTTCAATTAATTTCATTCTATATTTCGAATAATATTACTAATTTTTAAACCTTCTACGAGGGCTGCCTTTTATATTTCGGGATTGGACAACCCTAGTGTTGCAATCTGACAACTGACAGCTCTATCGCAAATTCATCTCGCCCAAAAAATGGAATTAAATCGTGAACATTTTCGTGCGATTATTTTTTACAACTTTCGACGTGGATTAAAGTCAGCAAGAGTGGATGGATGAACTTAATTTAATTTTTGGCGATGAAACTCCATCAAGGACCACTGTTTATCGATGGTATGGTGAATTCAATCGAGGTCGTAGTTCACTCCAAGACGAATTTCGTGAAAGTCGTCCAAAAACAGTTGTTGTTCCGGAAACCATTGATGCTGTGCGCGAACTGATATTGCAAGATTGTCATGTGACCTATCGTGAGATTGAGTCAACCTTACACATTAGTGGGACCAGCATACATTCAATATTGCATAAACATTTGAATGTCAAAATAATTTGTTCGTGTTGGATCCCACACAATTTGTCAATCGTTCAAAAAAGGCTCGTGTCGATTGGTCGAAAGAAAAAATACGATCGCGGTGCTTCAAAACACGTTTATGACATAGTGACAGGTGATGAATCGTGCATTTATGCGTATGAGCCCGAAAGTAAACAGCAATCGACTGTATGGGTGTTTCAAGATGAGCCGAATCCAACAAAAGTTGTTCGCGCACAAAGCACTTCCAAGCAAATGATCGCCTGTTTTTTCGGAAAAACTGGACATGTCGCAACCGTACCACTAGAACAACGCAGAACAGTCAATTCTGAGTGGTACACAACCATTTGTTTGCCAGTTGTCTTCCAAGAAATGAGGAAAACCAACCGCCGAAGACGGATCACTTTTCACCACGACAATGCGAGCTCTCACACATCGACTCAAACAACTGCATTTTTGACCACTCAAAACATCGATTTGATGAGTCATCCGCCGGATAGTCCTGACTTGTCACCAAATGACTACTTTTTATTCCCGTACGTAAAAAACAAACTGAGAGGTCAACGTTTTTCGACACCTGAAGAAGCGGTTGCTGCGTTCAGAATGCATGTTTTGGAGATACCTCAATCAGAGTGGAAAAAGTTCTTCGACAATTGGTTCAAACGCATGCAAAAGTGTATAGATCTTCATGGGGAATATTTTGAAAAATAACAAAGCAATTTTCGATGATTAATATTAGTTTTTGTTCTCTAATTCCGAAATATAAAAGGCAGCCCTCGTAACCTTCTCCTTCGCCAAATTTTATCGTACAAGTTAACAGTTGTTTCCGATTTTCTTAAAAATGGTATATGACATTAAAAATATCAATCAAAAACTCTCACTAACAAAAACTACATTTCCAAAATAAATAATCAACGACAATAACAGTGCACACGAAATTGTGGCTAAAGTTGGGCAAAATTGTAATTTTTTAATTCTCATTCATCAGTTGCGCTTCCTACAATAGAATGTCCTATCGAACACTTATTTATGTATTTGATACGTAATGATAAATTTGTAGAGGCGACGTGTATAGACCGACATCTAGGATTTTTGGTGAAGCGCAACTGATGAAGGTTCCTGACCGAAACAACATATATCATATACATTGTCTTGAGTACAATAGATTGACATCTCGATAAGGGTATTCAATATCTCTGACAGGTCAAGTAACCTGAAAATTTTATGGTGACATTCTAACCTAGGAGTTACGGGAGAATAGCAATTACACGGAACGGCTCCAGATTCGTAACCTCTGTGTGCTAGTTTTCCCGTCTTTACATCTCGCGTCTACAAATTTACCGTTATGTATCAAATACGTAAATAAGTGTTCGAGAGGACATTCTATTGTGGAAAGCGCAACTGATGAAGGTTCCCAAACAGAAACAATATATATCGTTGTTTTCTGAATGTTATTTGTGGCATCTTCTAGTTTATTTTAGATTTTCTTGGGAATAATACCACATCAGAGTTCAAACTTGTGTATATTTTAAAACCAAACGTTTCAAAATCCTGTCGGATTTCGTTTTCAATGGATATAAATTTATAAAGTAAAATTGAAATATATGACAATTATTTTGACAAATATGTTTACGTTACTATGGAAAAATTTCTTTGATTTTAAATATACAGGGTGCACAAGAAATTTCAAAGATCATTATAAATCAAAAAAAAAATTTTTCAAGTTGGAAGAACTTGAAAAATTGTCTTCAGAATTTATTTGTGGCGTTCCTAGGGACGACTTTCTTTTTAAGATAGTGCATTTGCCAAAAATGTGATCAAAGAATTCTAATAATTCAGTGACCCCATTAAAGTCATAAGGGAAAACCTAGGAAAAAACTTCATGAACTATCCCGATATAGGGTTGTTCAAAAGGATATGCCCATTGTTAATTTCATCTTTAATTATCGGCAACCAGACATGACTGAAATCTACGGAAGTAGAAGCGATGCAGTCGTTTTCATTTAACAGAATTAAGGCAGATTCTTTTAATTTTCGTTTTGTGCAGTGTTCTTCTTTGTGTAATATTGTTGTGTTTTGAAATTGTATTTTATGGCCTTGGTCCCAAGCATGTTCACAAATTTTTGATTTTTCGAACTGACGTTTCTTTATGTAATTTTGATGTTCATTTATTCGAACATTAAGAGGTCTAGAGGTTTCTCCAATATAAAACTTATTACATTCACAAGGAATCTTATAAATGCAATTTTTTGAGAATTTTTTTTTAACAAAAACTGTTATTAATCTTTCTGACAAACAACTAAACATTTCTGAAACTTCAGTTTTACAAAAAGGCCTTAATTTTGCAATTACCCCGAAAACAGTTCCTAAATTTGACGTTATTAGTGCTATTGAACAAACCGCAAATAAATTAAATTCAAGTGACGCTGAAGAATACAGGATTAGAGCGAAAATTGAACTAGAAAAACCTTTAAGAATCAAAAATAATTTTTCTAAAAATGAATTACATTCAGTTAAAGAATTAAGAAATGATAATTCAATCAAAATTTTACCTGCAGACAAAGGCAATGCAACAGTGATTTTGAATAAAAATGACTATGATGACAAAATTATGAACATAATTAATCAAGGACAATACACTAAACTAAACAAAGACCCGACAAGTTCAGTAGAAAGCAAAATATACCGTTTACTCTACAGTCACAAACACGAATTTACAGACCAAGAACGCAAAACTCTCACTCCACATTATACTAAACCTCCACACTTCTATGGCTTACCAAAAATTCATAAACCCAACATCTCTTTGAGACCAATTGTCAGTTCCATAAATTCTCCATGTAATGAACTTTCAAAATTTTTTCTGAAAATTATTTCTCCACTTAAAGGTAATTCAATTTCTCATCTTAAAAACAGTGCAGATTTCTTAGAAAAATTGTCTCATATACAATACAAAAATACATTTACACTAGCAAGTTTTGACATAGTAAACTTATATAACAATGTTCCCGTAGCTAAAACACTTCCTATAGTAAAAGAATTATTGGAACATGACTATTCACTTCATCAACGAACTCGTTTATCTATTAACACAATAATGGAATTACTCACTTTCTGTACGAAAACAACTTACTTTCAGTTAAACGATGATTTCTACCAACAAGATTTTGGCATGGCTATGGGTTCTTGTCTGTCCCCTGCCTTAAGTAACATCTTTATGGACAAATTTGAAGAACAAATGATTTTTTCAAAAGAAAATAAACCGTTGGTGTGGTGGCGTTATGTTGACGACATATTCATTATTTGGGAACAAAATCTGGAAAATTTGCAGGAATTATTAACCGACATAAACAACAAAGAACCAACCATAAAATTTACATTAGAAATCGAACAAAATAACAAACTACCTTTTTTGGACATTTTAATAACAAAAACACAATCTTCATTTGAAACAGAAGTTTACAGAAAACCAACTCACACTAACAGATATCTCAATTTTAACTCGAACCATCCAAATACGGTAAAAAGAGGTGTTATTAAATCTTTATATGACAGAGCAAAGACTAACTGCTCAGATACTACTAAATTCAACAAAGAAAAATCATTTATACAAAATGTTCTAACTGCAAACAATTACCCTCAAAAATTTATTAACAAAGAGTTAAATAAAATTGAGCACAAAACAACTGACAACCAACACCAGACTTCACCTAATAATACTGACAACCAGGAAAACCACAATTATAACAACAACAATACCATATAAACAGGGCCTGTCAGAGAGATTGAGAAGAGTAGGCAACAAATTTAACATCAAAACTACATTTAAAACAACAAATACGCTTAAATCTATTATAACAAAAACAAAACCAAAAAACGCTACGCAAAACTCAAAAAATTGCATTTATAAGATTCCTTGTGAATGTAATAAGTTTTATATTGGAGAAACCTCTAGACCTCTTAATGTTCGAATAAATGAACATCAAAATTACATAAAGAAACGTCAGTTCGAAAAATCAAAAATTTGTGAACATGCTTGGGACCAAGGCCATAAAATACAATTTCAAAACACAACAATATTACACAAAGAAGAACACTGCACAAAACGAAAATTAAAAGAATCTGCCTTAATTCTGTTAAATGAAAACGACTGCATCGCTTCTACTTCCGTAGATTTCAGTCATGTCTGGTTGCCGATAATTAAAGATGAAATTAACAATGGGCATATCCTTTTGAACAACCCTATATCGGGATAGTTCATGAGGTTTTTCCTAGGTTTTCCCTTATGACTTTAATGGGATCACTGAATTATCAGAATTCTTTGATCGCATTTTTTGGCAAATGCACTATCTTAAAAAGAAAGTCGTCCCTAGGAACGCCACAAATAAATTCTGAAGACAATTTTTCAAGTTCTTCCAACTTGAAAAATTTTTTTTTTGATTTATAATGATCTTTGGAATTTCTTGTGCACCCTGTATATTTAAAATCAAAGAAATTTTTCCATAGTAACGTAAACATATTTGTCAAAATAATTGTCATATATTTCAATTTTACTTTATAAATTTATATCCATTGAAAACGAAATCCGACAGGATTTTGAAACGTTTGGTTTTAAAATATACACAAGTTTGAACTCTGATGTGGTATTATTCCCAAGAAAATCTAAAATAAATATATATCGTATATATTGTCTTGCGTACAAAAGATTGACACCTCGATGAGAGTATAATTATATAGCTTAAATGTCAAGATATGCCATGAAAGTATATGGTACAGGGTATTTGTTTTCATTTTATACTCCGTTAGTGTATCGAAAAGAAAAATTGTTAGGTGTTAGGTGTTTGTGTGTGTGCGTACATCGAAATTCAAGCAGCAGAAATGTGCGTTGTTGAGATATAGGGCGAAGTAAAATTACAGATAGACAGGTGGATTCAAAAAATCTTACAAATAAATGTGAGATTTGGTCGTACATAAGCAGTTCCATATACAAGATGGTTGAAATATAAGGTGGAATAGAATTAAAGTTATACAGGATGGTTCAAATAATGTTGTATTGGATTTGTATATTACGAAGAAGCCCTAACATGCCTTCGTAAACACAGAGGAGCAGTCTTAATCTTTGGTGAACCAATAAAAGATTCTACAATTAATGTTGGTGATCAGAAAAAAATTTCACCAAAGATACCACAACTAGATATAAAATACCAGTTTCTGGAACAAAACAAAGAGATACTTTATATTTTTGGACTGAAAAAGTGCAAGATGAGTTAGTTAGTGACTAGGATAGAATTGGAATTAAAAAACGATCCTTACAGAAGACTATTAATAAAAGGGACAGAGAATACTTGACTCATTTATTGATTTACATAAGTAAATATGGTCAATTTTTGTAAGTACATTGAATGCTGTACATAAATTTATAACTGTATAATAAAATTAAAGATAAATGTTCAAATGAAAAAAAAAACAATAAGGGTTGAAGTAAAACTACAGTTATACAAAGTGGATGAAAAAAATGGTTAAATAAGCATATGCAGTAAGGATATTCGAGTTATAGGGCGGAGGGTTCAAAAAATGTTAGAAGCAGTTGCATATACAGGATGATTGACATATAAGGTGGAGTGGAATTATATTTATACAGGGTGGTTAAAAAAATATTATGTAGTGTGGACCATAAGTAGTTGCTTATACTTGAAATATCGGGCGAAGTAAAATTATAGCTATACAGGATGATTTCAACAATAGAAAAATAAAAACAGTCAATAGGGTGGAGATGATTAATACTTATACAGCGCGGTTGCAACATCGTGTAGAGTTGAATTAAAGTTGTACAGGGTGATTTAGAAAATAATTTATATTGGGTGACAAATACACAGAAATGTATACACGGTGGATGCAATATAGGGTGAATTAGACAGAGTGGTCCAAATAAAAAATATGTGGGTAATATAGAAAAAATACAAATTAGCGAGAGAGGGAGATAAGAATACGGTAAAATAATTAATAGAATATGTCAAAAAATAGCTATTGATTGCACACGGTTTCTAAACGGTTTTTTATTTCAAGCCAGTTGAAGTCGGTTCTTTTTTAAATATCAATTATTTAGAACAAATTTTGTGCAAGTATTTTATATTTATTGGATGTTATATACAGGGTGAGTTTTTTTGATGATCAGTATGGGGATCTCGGAAACGAGCGGAGATAGACCAATGATTAAATTGGGAAAGATTTGCAGTTTTACTGGCCCAATTTAATGTCACTTTCGAATTTTTGTAAACAGTCATGGCTTACTAGATATTTTGAAAAAAAGAAATTCTGTCGATTTAGTCAAATTCCTCTAGCTCCTTTGTTTTTGATTTTATAAAAAAGTGTAGATATCAAAATTGAAGGAAATTGTATCCCGAATATGATTGTCATGTCCTCGTTTGCGTGACAGCTCTCCTTTTCGAGATATGACACAAACTTATCTTTTTTTGAATGGAAACCATAGTTTGGCTATGACCTCAAAAAATCGGACATTTTTAGAGCTTTTCAAAGATATAATACTCGATATAGTTATTCATAAAAATAACGGATTTATGGATGCTTTTCTCTCTTATTTTCACTTTTAACGTAGGTAGCCATGAAAAAGATTGTTTTCACTTTGACGTTTCCTCATTTGAGAGTAATTACATTAGTAGTGCTGAACTCACAGTCGATATAGACAAGTGTTCGTGATAAAATGAATATGGTGGAATGTTATATCATATGCCATAAAAATTCAGTTCGTGCAGCTGAGGAATACTTTCATAGATATTTTAATCGTCGTCAACCTGGTCTATGTACATTTAAGATGCTTTACGATAGTTTACGCAGATATGGATCTTTTACTAAACCACCAAAGGAACGTAATCAAATTAACGAAGCAACACAAAAAAAATGTTTTGGCAATGGTAAATCAAAATCCATCTACATCAACTCGTGAGATTGCGGCAGAAGCTGGCACATCTCAACGAACTGTAGTTAAGGTACTGAAAGCGCACAACTTCCACCCGTATAAACTTTCAGTTTCACAAACTTTGCATGCTAGTGACGAACATCGACGTATTTTGTTTTGTACTTGGTTTAGAGACATGTGCCTTGACAATCCACAGTTTCCATTAAAGGTGTTATGGTCAGATGAAACTAGATTTACTAACTGCGGTATGTTCAATAGACACAATGAGCATATGTGGGCTAAAGAAAACCCTTTCCATGTAGAACAAAGGCGACCCCAGATAAAATTTGGTTTTAATGTTTGGTGTAGTATCATAGGGTCTACTATTCTGGGGCCTTTTATCTATGACGAATCACTTACTGGGGAGCGCTACTTGCATTTCTTGCAATACACTTTTCAAGACATGTGGCATAATTTGAATTTGAGAACTCGTTTAGAAATTGAGTGGTTCCAACATGATGGAGCACCTGCTCATAACTAGTTATTAGTAAGACAATACTTAGATAATATCTATCCAAACTCTTGGATAGGAAGAAATGTCCCACGCGAATGGCCACCCCGGTCTCCCGATTTGGCAGTATTACAAGCATTTGAAGAAATTGATAGGCGGTCTGTGAGGAAAGCGGTAATGTCAATCTTAAAAAGATGCAATTTTTGTCCAAATAACAATGGTGGACTTTTCGAACATAAATTGTAACCATTATTGTGTACTGATATTCTTAAGTTTTTAGTAAGTACCTACTTATTTAGTTTTTTCGTTATATCTGATATACCTAATAAAAAATCGTTTTAATGTTTTTTGAAATAATTATCAATCTATTTCATGACTAACTACGTTAAAAGTGAAAATAAGTGAGAAAAGCATCCATAACTCCGTTATTTTTATGAATAACTATATCGAGTATTATATCGTTGAAAAGTTCTAAAAATATCCGATTTTTTGAGGTCATAGCCAACTATGGTTTCCATTCAAAAAAGACAAGTTTGTGTCATATCTCGAAAACGAGAGCTGTCACGCAAACGAGGACATGACAATCACATTCGGGATACAATTCCCTTCAATTTTGATATTAACACTTTTTTTATAAAATCAAAAACAAAGGAGCTAGAGGGAGTTGACTAAATCGACAGAATTTCTCTTATTTTTTCAAAATATCTAGTAAGCCATGACTTTTTACAAAAATCCGAAAGTGTCATTAAATTGGGCCAGTAAAACTGCAAATCTTTCCCAATTTATACCCTGTATATGTTCAGGAGTGGAAGCGATCGAGTGCATCAAGCGAGGCTGGTACAATATTTACTTAAGTAGTCGGGAGGCTTCTCTAGTGTCGAATTGTTGGATACATTGTATTTTCTGGACTAGCGTATTAACATAGTCGATTTTCGGTTTAAATTTTCTAAAAATACATAATTTTAAGCTCTTGATTGCGAAATTTGAATTCAGAGACCTTGAGGCTCTAGGAAGAGCGATCGACAACCAGCAATACTTGTATTTTTTTAAATTGCCTTATTACACTTTGTCCCCATTTACAATTTCAAATACTTATTTGTTGAAGGAAAACACTTGAGAGACAACCCTAATGAACAGGTAAAACAACTTTTTATGTGATTACGAAAATACAGTTGAATAATTTTAAAACTTTTCTAACTCAAAATTCATCGTTTCAAATATTCCAATAGGGAACAGAAAAGTTGATAAAGGGCGACATTCACATGCCACTTGTGCATAATCAAAGAGTTAGAAACTACTAATGAATGTCGAAAAAAGTCACTGACAAAGTTAAAAGTTCCTTTCTGCTAATTCTACTTCGATCTTCGATCCGATCTCGGTAGCGGTATCTACTGGAAGTACGCGAAACCCGCGATGATGTCCGCAACACGAAGCAATCAGCAACCTGCCTTCGCAGGCGCGAGTCTAATCGCGACCGCGAGTTGCGCGCAATCGCCTACTCATTCAATCCGTTTGGGTGTCACCCGCCGCGACCAGAGGGCTTTTGAAATAACATCACGTCACAAAAGTCATAAGGTAATATGGCGACTTCGTCGACGGCAGTGCTAGATCCGATGGAAAAAGGAACGATTCCAAAATCGAAAAGAAAACTCCAAAAACACCTACGAAGTGCAGGACTAGCTTACATATCTCGAACGGGTAAACTGATTCCAGCAAAAAAGGTCGCAGGTACGTAGAAAAATACGATTTTAGTCAAGTGTTTATTGTGTGTTGTGATTATCTTGAAAATTTGTATATCGGAATGATCGAAGGCCGATAGATATTCGTGACTAATTCGTAATTGCCCTTTGTCGTTCTGGTTTTCCAAAACGAAATCGAGATTTCCATCGAAATTTCCCACGTACGTGAACGCCGTGTTCTAAGAATTCCGTTGCGATTTCAAAATTTTATTGTGGCTAGCACTTTCGGCACATATTTTTTGACCTTCTAATCTAGGTCATTCGGTTTACTGGGAAGGAAACGATGGCCTTGTCACTAGGGCACGTGTAGCAATTTTTACAACAGGTTAGTAATTATGCCGTAGTTTACGCCGCATCCGATGCGTTCATGTTTTTTCCATTATCTGAAAGACTTGCGGGTTTTTCATCGTAATTATTTATAGGACTGTTTTAAAATTATTTTGTTTAAAAAACAAACTTTTGTAATCAATTTAAATTTAAGGTAATCATTGCTACTTTGTAGATCTTATCAATTGTTACGTTAAACTTGTTAACATTGTTTAAATTTTTGGGTATCTTCAATTGTCTTTTTTTGTTTTTGTTTTACCGCGTACACAAACAAACAAACTGTTTACAAAGTATGTAAGTTCTTCATCTTAGAAACATTGGCGTGGAAAATAGGTAACATGAAAGAAACAAAAAAGGGAAAAAAATCAAATAAATACGTATTTTCACTGTTTAGCTCAAAGTTTAAACACGTTTCCCGAAGTTGAAAACAAGCAGCATAAACATTCCGAAAAACAAAATTTACTTTGCCAAATTTGATATAAACTGCACACCAAAAATTAGTCACAAAAACACAATTTTCGACCAAATTATATTATTGGAGAAATTATTGCTGTTCTTGAATAGCTTCCCCAAATTATCAGTGAGGTCTGATTTTATCAAAATACTAGATTTTCTTTAATATATTTTAAACTATTTAATTTAAAAGTAGAAAAACATACATTACTATACTTTTAATACGAACTTTCTTTTTTTTAAATGTTATGTCCCTTAATCTGAAATGAATATTTTTGTAAGAAATTTACAGCTAATGAATAAAAACAAATTTGCCTTATATGATGGCATTATTTTCTGAAATCGTTAAAACACAATAACTATTTATAGGCATGAGAGTGCAAAAGGCTGAAATGCATACAAAAATGAACAAATCAAAATTGTGTTTGAATACAAACTCCCAACTATAGTTCCTTTAATACTCCTTATAGTGACGATCAACTTGTTTGGTAGATAATGCGAAAATATTGATAGATTAAATTTGTTTATAATTTTATTTGTTGCTGTGACACCAGGTTGGGCTTGTCATTTAGCTTATCTGAAGTGTTAATAATCTACATTATTGTTTCATTATCTTGGATTATGCACAATAAGTATGTATGGTAGACTGTGTTTTTTTTTACAACAAAATGGCTTTGGTAAATTCTGAATACGATTTTCAAATGTCTGAGAATACATCTACAGAAAAAACTTTTTAACATTTTCCCTTAAAAGATTTTTTCTAGCTAACAATCACAAATCTATCCTAAATTTTTTATAGGAATCTCAATAAAAAAATCCTCTGGCTTATAAAATCTTTGTATACAAAAAAAAGGAATATATTTGTTCCTTCCTTCGTAAGGCAGTGATGTCATCGTTTACTTAAACAATGAAAATTCTACTGTTGACAAGCCATATTAAAACTTTTTAAGATGATTATTAATATTTATCTGCATAAATTAAGTCCTCATGCATTCATAATCGAAAAAATGCTTTCACGGCTAAAAAAATCGAATAAATCCTAATTAAAAAAACGAAACGGTACTAATGTTTAGTAAAGGTCGTTTGAACGTTTAAAGAATCATGCCTAATAAGTGTTGGTAATCATAACAATATTTTAATACGAAACACTAACATCAACAATATAATTTCAAGGTAAGTTTGTCTTATAAACGAATTTAGAACACATCAAAAAACGACAACCTTGAGATATCTATCCGTTGACCATTTGTAGATGTAAATGTTTGTTGTCTAAATTTTTTGATGTTTTTCACAATCTTCATTTCATCAATATGTAAAATTAATTAATAGGAAATATTTAAGAAAACAATGAATCGTTCGTTTCTATCCATCACTTCTTAAAGTAAACTTTTGTGTTGTTATCCATCGAGTGACGCATTCGCGACGACCTTCGTGAAATAATGATCTGTTACCTTATAAATTGTTGCAAGGAATCTTAACAATATTAAATAATTTCGGATTTTAATTTTAAATATGGATACGAGGGATTTTCTGGAATTTTCACGTAGTTATACAAAATTAAACCTTATATTAATTTTGTTGTTGGAATTTTTGCATAGTTTAAGAATTTGAAATTACGTAAATTATACAAATACGTAAGAAAAATTACTGATTAACTATAACTACCAGTATTTCTCATGTCATAATTAGAAATGACAAAACCGTTACTTTTCATTGCAAAATGCGCCATAAGAAAAAATACTTTATAGTACTTAGTACTTCTAACAAACATAAACAGTTATTATTTTATATACAGTTGCTAAATTGATTGAAGTCTGAAAGTATACCCCGCAAATTTTGTAAAGCCAAAATATAAAATTTTAAAATTATAATTATAAATAAACAATTCATAAAAAGGTTATAAGCTTAGAAAGGTTGCGTTATAATCTTTACAATGGATCTTAGGATATTGAAAAAAGGTCAGACAAGTTTAACTTTAAATATAAAGAGGGTTTTTTTTTCTGGAATTTTCAGACTCAGTGCAAAATCTAACAATTTTTAGTTTATAAATCAATTGATGAAATTGTGAAAAATTGTTAGTCAAATATAAAGAACTTATCATTTTTCTTAGAGATAATTTTTCTAAAACGAAACCAATAGTATTATGTGATTTTGTAGAATTTCCGAAAATTTTAAAGTGTTTGATCGTACTACAAATTTTATAGCAAAAGTTAGGTTGTACTACTTCATTAAAAAAAATAAAAGATTACCAACAGTCCTTACATCTCAATAGGTAAGCAATAAACATTCAGCCTTTGAATACATTTGTTTACATAAGGGCTCTAAATAACTTCTGTTTTATTAGACAAAACATTATTATTATTACTTATAACAAGTTTGTAGTCAAATTTCCCTCATTATTAAAAAAATATCATTCTGAAAAGAACCATCTTTTCTGTAAAATTAACTATTTTTTTTAATTAAATTATTCTGAGACAAA
This sequence comes from Octodonta nipae, assembly GCA_034190945.1. Taxonomy (NCBI): domain Eukaryota; kingdom Metazoa; phylum Arthropoda; class Insecta; order Coleoptera; family Chrysomelidae; genus Octodonta; species Octodonta nipae. Next base: position 9,774,691 of record CM067218.1, read on the forward strand.
TTACAAAGAATTTACAAAGTTAGGAAAGTATTTTTGCCTAACTGTTAATGTACAACTCTTAATAATAAATTGCATATTTCAATAACTTTATATGCATTTGTTAATTCAAAATTATCCTCCTAAAAACATTTAATAAATTCGATAGAAAATTATGGTTGTTTACTTGAATAAAATTGATAAATAAACACACATTTTGTCACTGTATTAATGATTGTTTATATATCACTCGTGAATTCATATTTAAAGATAAGAATACAATATAAATAATATTTGCCATATAAGTAATTTTTTCACGATTTAATCTTAATCAATTTCAGTTTATTTAAAACTGCCCAAAAAATCATCTTATACCTACCAAAAGCTAAAAGTTAAAAATAGATGAAACCCCATAAATCAATTATTAATTTTAAAAATTAGAAATTCACAATGAATCCAACACAACATCGTAATAAAAGTGCAAAAAATGATTGTACACCAAAAAAATTGTACAATTTCTAAAATTGCAACTACGAACCTTTTTATTTTTTTTACTTTATTAGTCTTATTACTGTCACTGAGAACGGAGTCTGATTTAGAACTTAAAACCTTCCAAAGATTGGAAATCTTCTTCCTTTTCGACAAGTGTGGTATTATTCCCCAAATAATTCACAAATACGAAAAATTATGCAACCTGTATTACAATCCTATTTTGTACTCTTGCATGCACGGTTGCATAACCAAGCAGACAGACATATTCTCAGAATACAAATGTCCCCAAAGATAAATCTTCGGTCGATCAATTTCTGGACATCGAATCGTCCAATACAGTAAATTTATTTTTATGTTTCTTTGGGGAATAACACCACAATAGAAATGAAACTACATATATTGCAGGAATACCAAACGTTTCAAAGTCTATTCTGACTTCGTTGTCAATGGCTTTATATTTATTGATGTAGATTGCAAAATGAAAATTTGATTTATGAAAAGTAAATTTGATCAGAATCGTTGGAGCCTTTTTTGGAGAACGCCCTTGCAAGATATTTGGTTAATTAAAACATTTTCAATTTTTACTCCCAGAAGGGGTGTACGAAGTTATTGCTAAACTAACAAAAATATATTATGTTCTAGATGAACTATGCCAGTGTCCCCACAAATGCGATTCGAGCGTGCCCATGGAGGCTCGACATCGCCTCTTCAATCATTTCTACGGCCTGAGCGACGCGGATATGCAAAACCAATTCCTGCGCCAAAACATGGACCTGAGGGCGAGAATAAACGTTCCTGAGACGACCGGAACCGGTCGACCACCTCGCCGTATTACCTGCAAATATCTTATCCCGCTGCTACCCAGCGAGAGAACCGTAGAAGTTTGCCAAAAAGCTTTCGTTAGCGCCTTTGTGATAACCACCAAAAGAGTAAGATTGCAAAGAGAAAAACTCATTTCTAGTCTTGGACTTAACGTTTACAGCAGTCACAACAGGTAAGGAGACACGTTGTCAGCGACAATTACAAGCTTTATATTCAAATTAACTTAATATTTATATTTAATTGATGTGGCTGTTATTTGATGATATTAAACACCCTATACAAACGCAAAAAATTCTTCGAGATTTACACCTAATTAATATTGTCTTAACGAATTGTATTTCGGTACACAGTACCTTTTTAGGGTTCTGTCCATTCAATATACGGAAGCCCTTAGAAGACCTATCCGTATGTCACATCACAGTCAATTTTCTCCTAAACTACTGGTCGGAAAACAGTGTGACCATATTTCACAAAGAAAAACTACTGCCAACGTGAGAAAAAACTACTAAAATCTACCAATGCATTTGCAGAAACCTAATAAAAAATCTACCCCGTTTAAAGCTTAGAGGTTGTACCTTCTGGAGATAGCCTGCAGTGCACAAATTTCGTGGTAACACCAAAGAGAGAGAGGGCAAGAGCTGTTTCACTCGTTTGGGAGCTGGAGTTGCTTCCAATAAAACACGATCAGCATGTTGTTCATTGGTTCATTGGCATTCCACCCACCAAGTGAAATAGCCTGTTACTGTCTCGATTCCCTCTCTTTGTAGCCTTGCCACGATTTTGTGCGTTGCAGGCTATCTCCAGACTGTACGTGCTCTAAGGTTTAAAGCCCGACGACAACTTAGAGCATGAAGGTACAAAATCTAAGAACGACAATGACACCAATTTGATGACATCCCATGATGTATCATTTACGACTATTATCCATTGGGTGGCGCTGTATTTAAAAAAAGAAGCAAAATTTCAAATTACTGTAACTTAATCTTATATGTGTTCATAATTTTTATTAATTTGCTCTCATATGAGGTTCGTGCAAATATTTAGTAGTTTAGTAGATTTTAGTAGTAATAAAAATCCACTAAACATTTCTTCTCTACCAAAAGCACTAGAAATATATCTAAAAACTACCAAAAAATAGTTTTGTACTAAATATGGTCACACTGACGGAAAAGGTTGAAATTTGGTGTCAATGTAGAGTTTGGTGAGCCGATCAGGAGTACATAAATATAGAGATTTTGATTTTAAAACAATTTAAACAAAAAATCGACCATTCGCCAATAGGAAATATAGGACGTTGCCCAAAGTTTACAAGAAAAATAAGGAGACATTTCTGATATTAATTATAGAAGGCATGTACCTAATACATCAAATGAAAAGGCTTAGTTTAAGGAAAACAATTTTTTTCATATTTTTTAAATAATTTGTTTAAAGGATATTAACAAAAAAATTAAAAATTTACCCATTCATTCTCCCCTTCTATCTCCGAGACTATATGTCCAAAAACTTTGAGAAAAAAATGGACTTATAGGGTTTAACTTAACAAGAAAAATAAGGAGAAAACCCAAATATCAATTTTGAGGAGCAAATTATAGAATTAAATGGAAAATAAAAATTAAACATTTTTCAAACGCATCATGTAATATATCAAATGAAAAGGCTCGTTATGAGAAATACAAAGTACATATTTGTTTATATTTTAAAAATATTTTGTTTGTTGAACAACCTAAACATTTGAAAAAAAGATATATGGTTTTACTTGAAAACGCTAATTTAATTTCAGGGGCCAAATCACAAAATTAAACGAAAAATAAATACAATATTTTCAACCTCAACATGTAAAACATCATATAATTTGTTAGAGTTATTAAAATATACAAAATTCCCTTCTATATCTACGAAATACTGTGTCTAAACTTAAGAAAAAAATTGAGAATGTAGGGCCTCACTCAAAATTTTCAATAAAAGTAAAACGCAAATTGTAACATTAATTTATAAACTTAAATAGACAATAAAACATTATTTTTTAAAAGTTTATCCGTAATGTATCAAATGAAAGGAATCGAGATAAAATGTACAAATGTATTTTATTTGTATTTTTAAAATAATTTGTTTAAAAGATAACTCGTGATTGACCGAATTATTTAAGTTACATATAATTTGTAATTTAATAAACGTACGGAAACTTGCATGGTTGAACCAAATAAGTGTAAATCTTGAAGTATATTCTCGTTTATTTGTTTACCTTAATATTTGACTCATTTTCCCCAGATGACATGTGGCTGTTACTTAATGTATTAAACAAAAACGAAAAAATAATTTGTGATTAACTCTTAAATTTGTTTAACAACTCGTGTTTCCATACCCACTACCTTTATTAAGTTGCTATGTCTGTAACTTCATAAATGTACTGTGTACCTTAACATGTGTCAATTGAATCATAAATAAGTGTAAATCCCTGTTTTTTTTTTCCTTTGTCTTAAATGAGATTGATGTTCAATGTTAAAGCTTTAAACTATAACCTATTTATATTTAAGGAAACTATATTTGTTATAATTGAAAACGAATTGTGATCGATAATCTCTACGGGGATTTTGTGGGATATAATTGTTAAACAAGTATTGATTGTTGACAGATAAAAAAGGAAAAAATACCGAATTTAATGTTGTACCTGTGTATCTTGCATGTACTATGATTAAGATATATGTGTACCCAAACATATACATACTCTAAACAAAGATTTTCTAAGTGTACCCAAAGAAAAATCTGTTGGTTTATCTCGTACAATTAAATGATAAGTAATTCCAATATTTGGCAGTTTCATTTTGTACACATAACCTCTTTAAATATAATTATAGCGACAAATTCATACGGTACTAAACGCCTCAACAGATGGAGACATGTATGCGTGTTTGTCACTTGTTTTAATTACCTGCAAAAGCGAAAGACATACTTCATGATCTCTACGTATTGACTAAAGTATATTTCCTCGCTCAATTCGTATGTTAAGACAGTTTTCAGTCGTGTTTAGATGCTGATTGAAGGCACAAGTGAACCTTGTTTATTTTTAAACAACTAAGGATTGTAGGGTTTCTGATCACATAGGCGATCCAAAACAGTTCTATTTGTTGATACTTGCTCCCTGGTGGCACAAAGTGTATTGAATAACGCTGTTTATGTACGGGTTAACAATTATTATTCGAATGTCCTGTTCCTTACTTAGATTCTATAGAATTACCGACAGCAAGTGTAAACAACTTTGGATGCTATCATTTTCTGTCTTTGAGTTTTAATGCCTTAAGTATGTAATTCTTTGTTGTTGTTATATATGTCTCCGACAGGCTTTCCTTCAATTTTTTTTTATTTAAGCCTAATCTATTGTGGCAATTGTATAAAGAAAAAATATATTAGGTTTTCGTATTTGTCTAGAAAACAAAATGTTTACAATTTTAACAATTTCCGTACAAAAAAATAAAAATATTTTACTTTGTAACACTATAACTAGAAATCGGGATTGAAGTTTCATGCAGGAATCTATTTAACCGTATTTTTGTGTGTATGTTACGATATAGATTGGAAAACAACTTTATGGACTCATTTTTTGTTGAAAATCCTGTACCTTGAAGGTGAAGGTGGTTCCATTTAAATTTGAAGAAAAAAATTGTTTCCTAAGGTTAGAACTCAATAAAAATCCAAATTTTATGGATATCGGGAGGGCTAATATGCAAAGAAGCTAGAAGATAATTAATTCCCTGCAAAATTAGGAAAAACTGATGGTCAATTCAAATTATCCGGTGTGTTTAGAAATTTGGGTGTAACAGAGTTGGTTTTGGGGACTGTTAAGAAGTTTTGGAACCCTGAACGATATATTGCAATCTTGCCATTTTTTTCAGTTCATTTTTGTTTTTTTTCTTTCATTTTTTTGTTAATCATTTTACAAACAAAATATAATCATATTGCAGTTTGGAAGAATTTATTTTCATATTTTTTTCAGTTCTGTAAATTTCTCCAGAAATATATTTCCATTCATTTGAATTTTGTAAATACTTCTATGATTTAGCACTTTAAATATTAAGGTTATAAGCAATCAATAGTTCAAAGGATTGATATATTAAGAAATTCTTTAGCTCGCTGAGCACACATATTATGCAATGAATGCTAAAAATGGCATTTCTTCATGACTATTGAACGTTAAAATACCAACTCAGCAAAAAATTAGAATATTGTAATAATTTTGATATATAAACGCTGTTGCATACCACACTTAATTGAATGTGCCATCAAAATTTAGAAGAAAACCAGCAGTACATTGACATATTATCTGTAAAATCAAGACAGCATTTATTATAAATTATTTACTGAAGGGGTACATGAAATGATTTTTTTAAAGTGAGTTAGCTTTCCCAACTAAAAAATAAATGAACAAGTAGTTGGGAGTTCACCACTCCTTCTAGGTTACTTTTATGTTTTTTTTGGGCAATAACACCACAATAGAAATAAAACGACGTATATTGCAGGAATACGTAGATTGCAAAATGAATATTTGATTTGCAATCTACATCAATAAATATAAAGCCATTGACAACGAAGTCAGAATAGACTTTAAAATATACGTCGTTTTATTTCTATTGTGGTGTTATTGCCTAAAAAATAAAAGTAATCAAGAATATGCCACAAACAACGTTTAGAAGACAATTAGAAATCCTTCTAGGTTAGTTACAACAGAGACCAATTATAATTTCATTTAAGAATTCCTGTAAATATTTTTTTTTTCAGCGGGTGATCCTAGATTTTTGGTATTTCCTTTGATATCCTAAACAATTCTTCTTTGAAAATTTATAAAAATTATTTGTATTTCATATAACGGACCTTTTCGTTTAATATGTGAACATAACGTACTTGATGTTTTTTTTTTAAATTATCCATATTTCTCCCTAAAATTAACCTCCAAAATCAAAAGAATTATTTTGTTTATGTTAAGCATCATGTATAAAGTTCACTGAACTGTTATTAGTACCAAATTTATTCTTTTTTGTTTAATAGATTCGGGGAAAATAGGGTACGCTACAAAAACCATCCTGATAAAATGACTCTCCGGCATTTGCGTTAAGATTATTGTATTTTAAGTGCAAAAAAAATACTGAAAGGTTTTGGAAGAGATCACCACCTTTATTTTGAAATATTTTATAACCACTTGTAACGTTCTACATTACATATATAATTATAATTTCACTTCAATCCTAGTGTGTATTATTAATGCTTATAGTGATAGAAAACTACAGTGTTTCCTAATCTTCTGTTATTATTACAATTTTCAGTTTATCCTTATGAATTAATAGGAATAACCACTCTTTCCCAGGTCTAGGCCCATATCATGTTATCAATTGAAATTATAATAAAATTGAATGGCGTAACTAAAAAATCACAAAAGTCAAATTGAGAAACTTAGGAAAATCCTTATGAGCTGTCCAATAGGTTGTTTAATGAATTTTTTTTATTTTGTGTTGTGTTCTTTGCGCAATAGAATTGAATTATGAAATTGTATTTTATGACCTAACTCCTAAAGGGTTCACAAATCAGTTTTTCGAATTGTTTGATATGTATTTCATTTATTAGTTCATTTACATTTGCAAGAATTTATAAAGGTACTTTTTTGGATTTCGAGTACTGTCTTCTCGTTTTGTTTTTGATATATTGTTTATGTGGATTTTATATTTGTTGGATTCTTTGGGGTTGCTGAAATACGGTTAGGTGTACTATTTGGAGGAGTTTAGTATCAATTCTAAAGATTGTTTACAATGTTGTCTAACTTTATTAATGATTTTGCCATTTTTTTCTCTGTGAAATAAAGATTAGAATTAACAATTTCGCTTTTACTGTTATTTTTTTCTTCTAGGAATCTCCCTGGGATAGTCATTTGAACCTTACGAAGCCATTTTGTAACAGGAATTTCTAATAATTTTCTTCAAAAAATTGCATTGCCCATTTTTATATTGAACGTTATTTATATTTATCTGTTTTTTTAAATCGAGAATTAAAACATCTCATTTAGAAGCAGAAGTTTTCATTAAAACACATTAAATTTATTTATGATAATTTTGAAACACATTATTTTGCCACACATGTTAACTCTTCTATCATTGGGTCATTTTTATATTGAACATTATCTATATTTCTTAATTTCTTTAAATCGAAAATTAAAACATCTCATTTATAAGCAGAAGTATTTCATAAAAATACTTTAAATTTAATTATGATAATTTTTAAATACATTTTCATTGTCACAGATGTTAACTCTTCTACCAAAAATTGCATTGCCCATTCTTTTATTGAACATTATCTATATTTCTTTATTTTGTTTTATATCGTGAGTTAAACATCTCGTTTATAACCAGAAGTATTTCATTAAAATAATTAAAATTGAATTATGATGATTTTTAAATGCATTATCATTGTCACACATATTAACTCTTCTACCAAAAATTGCATTGCCCATTCTTTTATTGAACATTATCTATATTTCTTTATTTTGTTTTAAATCGTGAGTTAAAACATCTCATTTATAAGCAAAGTATTTCATTAAAATCATTTAAATTGAATTATGATAATTTTTAAATACATTATCATTGTCACACATATTAACTCTTCGACCAAAAATTGCATTGCCCATTCTTTTATTGAACATTTTCTATATTTCTTTATTTTGTTTTAAATCGTGAGTTAAAACATCTCATTTATAAGCAAAGTATTTCATTAAAATCATTTAAATTGAATTATGATAATTTTTAAGTACATTATCATTGTCACAGATATTAACTCTTCTACCAAAAATTGCATTGCCCATTCTTTTATTGAACATAATCTTTATTTCTTTTAAATCGATAATTAAATCATCTCATTTATAAGCAGAAGTATTTCATTAAAATACTTTAAGTTTAATTATGATAATTTTAAACACATTTTGTCACACATATTAACTCTTCTATCAAACATTGCATTGCCCATTTTTATATTGAACATCATCTATATTTCTTTTTTTAAATCGAGAATGACAGCATGTCATTTATAAGCAGAAATATTTCATTAAAATACTTTAAATTTAATTATGATAATTTTTAAGCACATTATCATTGTCACACACATTAACTCTAATAGGTATTTATAAATTTTTAGAAGTAAAAACAGCAACAATAACAACAACAACAACAACCTACACACCTTCAACAACAACTACAGCATGGATTTGGCATCGAAAACTAACGAATTATCGTCGATGATAGCCCCCAAGTTGGCTCTCCAAGGAGCCCTCAACTCGGAACCGATGGCCATCGACTTCAGCATGAGAGACAAAACCGATGCTTCGCTCAAAGATCAATCCAGAAACAATCGATTGCACGACAACCCCCTCATTCCCATGGGCCTCTTGTTACCGGAAGGAGTTACCATTGTTCCAGTGACCGCGAGTCCGGATCACATCAGAGATATCGCTATCGTCAACAATTTCTTTTCGAATCAATTATGGAAGCCGGAATACATTGGCGCGTATTCCTGAACTGTCGATATCTCTTTCTAACCTTATTCTGTCCATTGTACTTAGTTAATTTAAAACATATTTTTACTATATTTAATGTACAATATTTGTTTTTGCACAGGGCTTTATTTTTCATATGTGATAGTTGGTGTTTTCAAAGAGTTTTTAAAAAAGAGTATTTATTATAATTATACACTTTTATAGTTACTATGGAAAGAAAAAAAACGTACTCTTGTACCTTCTTCGAAGTTGTGATTTTTCTGCCCTTGAATTTTCTAGTTAATTATCCAAAATATAGTTTTTTTTGAGGTTTTTGAAACCTCGCTAAACAATTTAATTTAATATATAAAATATGCCGTTATTTTCTTTTATTGTTATGTGTATAAGATAATTTAACGCAGTTAAAATTTGTGTAGTTTATTTAAGTCAAATTTAAAATTATATATTGTTAACTTTTAAGGTTTTTATTCTACGATGTGGTAGCACTGAATCATACCATGTGCCTTAAACTATAGTGCAATTTTTACAGTAGTTACCATTTTTGTATTTCACGTAAAACAATTCAGAACGTTGTTGTTTCCGAAATTCAGTGCCGACCACCGAACACACGAAAAAGTCTACTTAATTGAAAATTTTGAATATACACAGTGTGCCTCTTTGAGAAGTGTCTTAAGTCAAATATTGGTGGATCTCAAATCCTCATGTAATGAAACTTACAATGGCGTACCTTAAATTTTTCTGGGATTTTACCACAATGTATTAATATTGTTATAATATATTTTTACACAAAAATGTATATCATAAGATGAAATATATTTGTTTTCAATAAAGTTGTTTGTAACAGCAGTGGCGTTTTGAATATAAAATCCTTAATCTTAGGGACATTTGAACTAAATTAGGCAAAAATGAACCTGTTTTGATACAGAAAGTTTTTAGAAAATTAAACAAAAAAAAATCGTATAATTCTATACATTCTTACGAGATGCTACCTTTAAAAAACGCCTGTTTCCATCTACGACATTTTTATAAAATAAAAGAGTCTGGCTGTAACCAGATATGATATTTTTATTGAAAATGTTTTTTTTGTAGGATTCATTTATTGAATTCCAGCTTGATTTTTAAATTATTATTCATTCATTTCTGAATTTTTCAGCAATTTTTGTTCTGACATAAGTTCCCCATTGATAATATATTTTTTGTAGTTCTGTGAAATTTGCGGTTTCAATAATTTCTAATTTGTAATTTTTTCTATATTTTCCACATATTTTTTAACTTTTTTTAATTGTTTTATTATCTGAACCACTTTGTATACATATAACTCTAATTCACCCTACATTGCTACCACCCTGTGGATTGGTCACCGAATATGAATTATTTGTCCATCATTTTCTAAACCACCCTGTACAACTATAATTCAACTCGACACCCTATTGACTTTTTCTAGTTTACTATTCTTTAAATCATCCTCTATACCTATAATTTTACTTCGCCCGATATGTCAAGAATATGCAACTACTTATGTTCCACGGTATATAACATTTTTGTAACCACCCTGTTAAACTATAATTATACTCCACCTTATATTTCAACGATCCTGTATATGCAACTGCTTCTAATATTTTCCGAATCTTCCTTACTGCATATACTTACCTATCTAATAGTTTTTTTAAAAGTTTTTTTATCCACTCTGTATAACTATAGTTTTACTTCACTCTTATTTCAACCACCTTGTATAAGTAATTACTTATGTGCCACCCAATATAACATTTTGCGAATCACCTTGTATAATTTTAATTATATCCACCTTATATTTCAACCATCCTATATATATGCAACTGCTTATGTACCACCCAATATCACATTTGTAGGATTTTGTGAACCCACCTGTATAAATGAAATTTTACTTCGCTCTATATTTCAACTGCGTACATTCCTTGCTGCTTGAATTTTGATGCAGGCACACACTCACACCTACCACCGTATACCGTATAGAGAAGATCGCTCACATAACAAATTTTCTTTTCGATACACTAATGGAATATTTTGTGCCATTTCACTCGATGTAAGCCCCGTAAAATAAAAACTGTTACAAATACCCTGTACAATATACTTTCATGGCATATCTTGATATTTAAGCTTGATATTTATGATAAAAATTGATGTTTACCGTTTTTTTGCACATATTTTTCCGACTTTCAGAAAAACGGTATGTTTTGCATTATCGAAAATTATATGGAATCAAGCTGGAACAGCTCTTTGTAGAATACAATTTAAAATATTCAAATTTATTAAGCCGTTTTAGAGAAAACAGTGTAGATTCTATGAAATTCACTGAAGTGTAGTCCCTTAATTACTGTTTATTCTGATTTTCTGGAAAACCGTAAATCTCACGTTATAGAAAATTATATGGTACCTTTCTGTAATATTCCTTATTTCAATGCCGTTTAAATCATCAAAATTGCCCAAGCCGTTTATGAATAATAACTGAGCATCTATATATAAATAGGCTAAGACAAAACGATTAGGTACCAATTTCTCCTCTGTCTCTCAACCGATTTTCTTCATTTTTGTTTTGTTTAGTAGCTACTGACGACCTTCAGTGCAGAATGCTAATATTGATTTATAATATTGGTTCATTCATTAAATAAAATATAATAAAAATTCATTATTTACGTCCATACTGTCAACGCCAAACAACTGAATATGCCGCGTGCCGCCACCGCCAGACTCAAAACATTGAGTAATTATATATAGAGGGACCAATGCTGTTTATACTTAGAGCATGTACTACTGGAAGTGGCATGCAAGAGTTGTTATTGTTTAGTGGTAAAGTAATCGTTTTATATTATAATTATACAGGGCGATTCCAGATATGTTCAAAATATTTTTTTTCGTGAGTGGCACATAAGCAGTTGCATATATAGGGTGTTTAAAATACAGAGTAGAGTGCAATTATAACTAATAAAATAATTATATAGGGAAGCCCATTAGCGGTTGAATTTACAGGGTTCTTGGAATAGAAGGTGCAGTAGAATTACGGTTATACAGGGTGGTGCAAAGAATATTATATAGAGATGCACATACAGGGTGGCGGAAATGGAAATGCAACACTTCGTAATCCATAAGCAGTTGTATATATAGGGAAGATGAAATATAGGGTGAGAGGAATTATAGATATACAGGATGATGATAAAAAATGTTAGAAACGGAAATGATTTATAGAGTAGCCCACGAAGAGTTCCATATATATGATGATTGAAATATAGGTCAGAGTAGAATTATAGTTAAAGAAGATAGTTAAAAATTTCATAAACAAAAAGGGTAAATACCGTGGCTCATAGGCAGTGGCATATACAGAATGGTTTGCCGGGTGGTTCAAAAATGTTAAAAAATATTATGCGTGGTCCATGAGCAGTTGCATATACAGGGTGGTGGAAATATATAATGAGATGGAATTATTATAATGAGGATTTTAATAAATGTTTGAGAATTGAGTGCAATTATAGCTATACAGACAGGTTAGAAAAAATAAATATGTATGGTAGCCCATTAGCGGTTGCTTTGTTGTCATATTAAATTAAGAATTACGAATTTGAACACAAATAAAGTCCTATGAATTATATCTGAAAAAAACTTGAATTTCTTTACTTATTTGTAGAAGCGAGATGTAAGACCGACATCTAGGATTTTCGAGGAAACTATCACACAGAGGTTCCGAATCTGGATCCGTTCCGTGTAACTGCTGTTCTTCCTAAAGTCCTAGGATAGAATGTCCCGATACGATTTTCAGGTTACTTAACCTGCCAGAGATATTGACACAATTGGTCGAATTTCGACCACTGGGCGACAGCTAGTACATGAAAAAAAGATGCCGACGAATTGATAACCTGTTAATTATCGGACCAATCGATTAAATTCCAATTACATTTATTTAGTAAAACTCTCCTCAGCGAAATCTCATATAATTGGATGCAGTTTTCAATTGTTCCACAAAAGTATACTATATATATATATATAAGAAAGTATGTTAAAATGTTTTTCCCGATTTTCGAAAAAAACGGTATAAGCTATTTCCTTGAAAAAATATGGGACCTATTCGGGATCCCCTTTAATACAATCCAGTTTAAAAGATCCTAATTTCTTCAGCCGGTTTCGCGTAATCGCCGAACACACACAAAAAAACAGACACAAATGAATATTGAGAACCTCCTTCTTTTTGAAGTCGGTTAAAAACCGATCTTAGAATACATTTTTTATCCATAGCTTTTCAAAGCTGAGTTACCAAAATTTTGTGTTTTAAGTCTTGAAACTTCCCATAATTCCGATGGAAGCGAAAGCTTACAAAATATCAAAATATATTTCTCGTCACTTGTTATCTTCCTTCCTCTGAGTCATTCTTATAAATTAAGTAAGAAACCTTCTAAATTAATCGTTCCGGGAAAAGAAAACACGTAAACATAAAACCGGCTGAAATAATAGAAAAAGAAGCAAAACAATGGCTATCCCGAAATCTTCTAGATGGGTATAATAAAAGGCGGCCTCGAGAAGATTCGTGAAAACGCTCTGACAACAAAGGAATAATCATGGTACTCGCGTACGTTCCACAACGGCTATTTAAAGGACAAGTTGAGTAGTTTAGTTAGTTTATATTCGTGTGATAGAATCAACGCAGAGAAGCCATCAGCTGTTTCCAATAGTTTTACTCATAGTGTTTGTAAACAGTTGATTTATTTCTTAAAAATAAACGCGTTATAAAATGAATATTTGTATAAATCTGATTTGAACCCACTATTGCAATATTCTGGCAAGAGCGTCGCCAGATTCTTGTTCGGGGTGGGGGCAAATTGGCTTTAGGAGGAAATGTGTTTATAACTGCTTTAACATACACTTGACATTACATTTACATTACATTCAGTCAATTTATCAGAAAACTTAGTTGTTAACTTGTCAAAATTTATACTATGTGAGATTGTTTGACCATATAAATATATAATTGATTACTTTTATGTTTTTTGGGCAATAACACCACAATCGAAATAAAACGACGTGTGATGATTGTTTCAGTTTTCACTTGATGAAAATTCATTGGAAATACAATGAATGCTAAATTTATATTTCATACAAAGGAACTACAGGTGAGGTAATAAAATGATTAAAAGGTTTTAATTATGGGGAATTTCGGAAGAAGTGGGCTGGATATAGGTCAGTTAAATTATACATTTATTAAATTGTTTACAATAGATGTTAATAATATAAAGTAATATTATTTAAAGATGGATTTTAAGATTAAGTAATAGAGATGAATTGGTATCAGTTTGGTCGTTTAATAGATTAGGACAATTTTTGTTTTTATTATTTATTAAAACCAAAAACCCAACCACACATCCAGAACATCAATTCTTTAACAGATTTATCAACTTAAGCACTACACATTTCCAAGAAAATGAAACAATCTTACTAAACAAAGGTTTCAATTACAACCTTAAAACTAACATTTCACAAAGCAACTTAGAACTTTTGGGTATTGAAACTGAACTCGCATTATCCAATACACCTGATATCACAGACAAACATATTGCCTCAAATATAATCAACCACTCAGTCAACAAAACCATTCATAACCCTGAACTCACAACCCTAAATTCTATCAAAAATAAAATTACAGTTAACAACCTAATTTTCACCAGTTCTGATAAAGGAAAAAGTGTGGTTGCTTTGGATAAAACTGACTACATCAACAAAACTAACTCCTTTCTAAATACATCCAAATTCCCTATCCTTAAAAAAGATCCTACCAATAGATACCAACTTCAAGTTAAAAATACCCTTAAAGATATCAATTTCCTTTTCAATGACTTCCAAAAAAGATCTCTTACAATGATGAACCCAAAAGCCCCCCCACTTATATTCCTTAATTAAACTACACAAAAATAACCACCCCATCAGGCCCCTAGTTTCTTATTTTTCAGCTCCAGCCTCTAAAATTTCCAAGTCTCTTCTTGGTGTTTTAAAACAATACACCAAATTTACCCCCACATACAGTATCAAGAATTCCATTGATCTAGTTTCAAAGATCCAAAAAATCGCTCTTCCTAATAATGCCAAACTCTTTTCATTCGACGTGGTCAATCTATTTCCCAGCATACCACCTGATGAATGCATCAATCTAATCATAAACCTAATAGACAAGAACAATATCAATCCCATAATCAAAAATTAAATTCTTTCTCTTCTGCATCTCTGTATCAACCAAAACTACTTCAACTAAGGGCAATCCTTTAAGCCCCCTTCTATCTGAAATATTCATAGACTATTTAGAAACGCTAATTTTCAAACACGATCTCAGTAACAAAATCCTGTATTGGTACCGATACGTCGATGATATTATTGCGTGTTTTACGGGTACACATCGACAATTACAGTTACTACACAACTACTTAAACCAAATACACCCCAACATAAAATTCACACTTGAAACAGAAACAGATAACACACTAAATTTCCTAGACCTAACAATTAAAAGGCAAGACACCAAACACACATTCTCCATATATCATAAACCATCACACTCTGACCTTACCATCCACAATAGTTCACACCACCCCATACAACATAAACTTGCTGCATATCACTGTATGTTACACAGACTCGTGACAATACCACTTAACAAAACCGACTTTGATACGGAACTTGAAAGAATCAAACTCATGGCAGTCAACAATGGTTACACCACTCAACTTATTGACAACTTATTAAACAGAAAATTTAAGAAAATTGCTATTAAAGAAGTCTATCCCACTGACCCCAATCCCATACCTAAATTATACCGTACTCTCACATTCAATGGAACCCCCTCACAAAAAATCTCCCAATTTTTACAGAACAGGAACATATATACAGCCTTCACAACAAACAACAATTTATCTAGACATATAAGAAACAACAAAGACAAGACTGACAAAAATTCTAACTCGGGTGTCTATAGGTTGAACTGTGGTAGTTGCCCCAATTTCTATATTGGTCACACTGGAAGATCTTTCAATTCAAGATAGCGTGAACACACTAGAGCTTTCGAAAATCAACAACAAAACAAATCCACTTTTGCGGACCACTTATTGAAAGAAAAGCATGTACCTCAGAATGCACTTGAAATTTTACATTTAGAAAACAAAAGTAAAAAATTATATCTGCTTGAATCACTAGAAATTAATAAAAACAAAAATTCTCCTAATCTATTAAACAACCAAACTGATACCAATTCATCTCCATTACTTAATCTTAAAATACATCTTTAAATAATATTACTTTCTATTATTAACATCTATTGTAAACAATTTCATAAATGTATAATTTAACTGACCTATATCCAGCCCACTTCTTCCGGAATTCCCCATAATTAAAACCTTTTAATCATTTTATTACCTTACCTGTTGTTCCTTTGTATGAAATATATGTTTAGCATTCATTGTATTTACAATTTCTGATGAAGCCAGACTTGGCGAAACATATGTCAAATTTGAAGAAATAAAAAGTGAACATTTAAACAAGTGTTTGTTGTTTTTAAGTAATCTTAAAAACGACGTGTATTGAAGGAAAACCAAACGTTTCAAAGTCTATTCTGACTTCGTTGTCAATGGCTTTATATTTATTGATGTAAATTGCAAAATGAAAATTTGATTTATGACATTTAAATTGACATTTAAATGCCCAAAAAACATAAAAGTAATCAAGAATATGCCACAAACAACGTTTAGAAGACAAATACATATTTGGTCTCAGATATTTTCAACACTTTGAAACAGACAGTTCTATTAAAAATGACTGTCTTCTGTTGAAACTGTTAGAAAGCAGATATCCGATAAAACACTGTCTCAAGTCACATTTCAAATGTTTTCTGAAGGATAGTTGTGTGCATCTCTGGTTTTTATTTTTTAGTTCTTTTATATTTCTTTTATATTTCAAATAGTCCAAAAGTTTCAAGGTCTAAATCAGACCCGTTTTCAGTGGTATAACTTAACACAAAAGAACCAAAAAATTAAAATTTTAAACTTGACTTAATATGAATTTGTTATATCAATTCCATATAATTATATAAAATAAACGTTTTTCTATGCGGAGTAGAATCAATAAAAAAAGAACTATTATACATATTCTTACGGTATTTAGAGCACATTCAGATCAACAAAGCTCAACAGATAACGAGATATTAACATCCAAGTCAGAGCAGGATTTATATACTGTCAGATGGTGATATACGAGTATAAGGGCGCATTTTGTATTCTCTTCTTCAACGGAGAGGGCTGAAAAGTATATTATTGTTGAGTAGAATTAGGGGCGAAACTGCCTGAAAACTGACTAATACATGAAAAATTCATTTTCTCCTCCCCGAAAAAAAAAAACATGTTTTGCTACGATTTATTTAGTAGTAGTATTGGAGTAAATTTTGATTGCTTCACAATTTTTCTTCATAATTTGATGAATAAAATATTCTCCCGACTATTATTAATTTATTTCCCCATTATGGGAAAATTAATAAAATTGGCAACAAGTTTTACTTGCTATCTTATACAGGGTGCCCCAGAAAAAAAAATCACACACGAAAAACTCCATTTTTCAAACGGCTCCTACTATATATTTATTTACTATCAAATTCCACTTTCTACCCTTGTAGATTGTCAGATTGTTTAATAAGAAAAAATTTAGTTGTTTTGAATTTTTATTTAAAATAACTTACATGGTCAAATTTGGTTTAAAACTAGTATACCATGGATAATAATTGACAGTTCCTTCCTAAAGGTAAAAATGTGTTGAGTGAAAAAATCTCCTAGAATGGGGGACAGCCACCCCAGGGTTGCTCCCAGCTCTGAATGGTTTTTGATATAAAACAAAAAAAAATAGTTTTCGAAATATACTCAATGACGAAGAAATTTTTTAAGAGACCCACGTGAATGTGTTGCCATTGCCGTCCAGGTCCCCCGATCTTTCGCCAATAGATTATGTTTGGGATATGATGGGTAGAAGGTTCGGAAATTTAACCCAGCCCCCACGGACTTTGTAGGTTCTAAGACATGAAATACAGATAAATTGGGATAGTATTCCTCAAGAATAACTAGACCACCTTATTGAATCGATGCCAAGACGTGTTGGTTAGTGTATAGATAACAAACACATAATTAATAAACTTAATAACAAAAAAAAAAGGAAAAAGGACCTAACAACAGAGTTCTATGGAAGGAAAAGATGACTGTTGAAAACCAAACTTAATAGTAAAAATCTGTTTCAGCCTATTAACACCTACGCTTGTTCAGTGCTTAGTTACTCTTTCGGTATAATTAATTGGGGCAAGACTGATCTACACAGAGTCATATGCGAAGTTGATGCCTCAACACCACTTCGACTGATAGAACAACAAGTCCATTTGCATCTCTAGTCAACTGATTAGAAACTGCTCAAATGGAATGAGAAACCCCTTCATGGAAGATTATGTCGACAGTTCAGCGTCGAACTACTGGTTGATCTCTGGTCATATGTTTCCTAATACGGAAAACTTTATATTGGCAATTCAAGATCAAGTAATGCCAAATAAGAAGTACTCAAGGTACATCGCTAAAAACCCTTCTATTAACAACGACAGATGCAGATACGATTGCCAAACATCTGAATCTATCCAGCATATCACAGGAGGTTGTAAAGCGTTTGCTGGTATTGAATACAAAGAACGACACGATGCTGTGGCAAAAATACTGCACCAGGAACTAGCACTGAAACTTGAACTCTTGCAGTAGGTAAGAGTACCATACTATGTATACAAACCACAATCTGTTTTAGAAAATAACAACTACAAGCTGTACTGGGACCGCATGATACTGACCGATCGGACTGTTGCTCACAATAGACCAGATATAGTTTTAGTAGATAAAGTTTCTAGAAAAACAACTTTAATTGACATAGCAATCCACTCCAACCACGGGCCTGATAAACTGGCAAGGGCTCCCTCAGAGCTAAACCCTTTTGATATCTAGGATATCTGGGGTTTAGTGAATTTTTCCCTAAAGGCATGCTATGCGTGCCTTAGAGGGAGTGTGCTGCCATACACTGTATCGTCAAGTCGGGAGATAAAAAATTAAAGTATCCTTTATTCAAATTATAATCATTTACTCCTTACTGTAAGCATCTGCATATGTTTTACCAAAACAATATTAAATTTAAACATCTCCTTCTGGGTTGCGATTTCTCTGTCAGTGGGTATATTTAAAAAACAAATTCGATAAATTCGAAAAATTTTGGAAGTTTTCAATTTCTCATATTTTGAAGAAAAAAACATTTGACAAAAATGTATCCAAATCAAAAGGTATCGGCTCCAACCATTGGTCGATTTGACATGGAATGATACACTTCCACTGACTCTGAAATGAAAAACTCTAATTGACAACAAATAGAATAAGAAAATGACTATTTTTGTCCAATTTGCCCCCCTCTGGGGCAATTGTTTTTCTAATTTTGGTCGAAAGAAAAGCTCAAAAAATACGATCACGGTGCTTCAAAACACATTTATGAGATAGTGACAGGTGATGAATCGTAGATTTACGCGTATGAGCCCGAAAGTAAACAGCAGTCGACTGTATGGGTGTTTCAAGATCAGCCGAATCCAACAAAAGTTGTTCGCGCACGAAGCACTTCCAAGCAAATGATCGCCTGTTTTTTCGGAAAAACTGGACATGCCGCAACCGTACCACTAGAACAACGCAGAACAGTCAATTCTGACCATTTGTTTGCCAGTTGTTTTCCAAGAAATGAGGTAAACCAACTCCCGAAGACGGATAACTCTTCACCACGACAATGCGAGCTCTCATACATCGGCTCAAACAACTGCATTTTTGACCACTCAAAACATCGATTTGATGAGTCATCCGCAATATAGTCCTGACTTGTCACCAAATGACTTCTTTTTATTCCTGTACGTAAAAAACAAACTGAGAGGTCAACGTTTTTCGACACCTGAAGAAGCGGTTGCTGCGTTCAGAATGCATGTTTTGGAGATACCTCAATCAGAGTGGAAAAAGTGCTTCGACAATTGGTTCAAACGCATGCAAAAGTGTATAGATCTTCATGGGGAATATTTTGAAAAACAATAAAGCGATTTTCGATTATTAATATTTGTTTTTGTTCTCTAATCCCGAAATATAAAAGGCAGCCCTCGTACTTGTGGTAAGTTCAATTTCTGAGATATCTCTAAACATTGGACGACATTTAGCACAAATATTTGTTAATGAATCACCATTTGATATTTTCCACGTTCATTGTGCCTCACAAAAATCGATGAAACCAACGTGAAAAATTCGAAATCAAACCAACCAACGTGCAGCATATTTATGACGACCTCAAGCGTTGAAAACACCTTTTGTTTAAATTCAGAATGCGGTTCTAATCTAAAGCACGGGGAAAATGCTAACTAATTCTACGATGAAAATCCCCAGATAATGTGCCCGATATGATACGGCATACATCCATTGTTCTCTTACCCTAAGGAAATTCTCGAGTAATTAGAAAATGGAGTGCATAGGAAATGAGATAAAGATATAATTTATGAAGCAAAAACAAATGGCTTCATTTTTTGGTAGATTAAATGTGTTATTTTAATCGAATTTCGTCTCCAGTAGTTTCTATTGTATTGCTGTTAGCATCTTCTTGATGGAATATACAGAATGATTCGAAATAAATGGGAAAAATCCCAAAGGTAATATGTTATATCGAAAAATCAGTAATCTGGAACTTGGAAGATATTGATTACATTACAAAAATACTAGGAACAAGAGATAAAATTTTGAAATATGTGTAATTTTCGAATTTCTATCGGGTAAATTTCTAACATAGGAAGAACATAGTAACAACAAAGAAGTGTTCCTCCACAAATATGATTATTTCGATAGAACTAATAACCTGATTACGAACGGTCCGCATTCAAAATTAGTTCGAAATCCTTTATCAAAAAAGACATCAGAAGTAAACATGTTTCTAATCCAACGATCCCGAAATTATATGGTCTTGCAAAAATTTACAAACCGGGAACACAATAGGCGTGTTCCGACCCGACGTAAAACCGATAAGCAACCGGTAATTGTATTGCGCGTAACAATACTGTAAACGGTAACTCGTCACTGCGCACGAAGATTATCGGTTGTGTATCGGTAATTCGGTCTGTTGGAACGAACCTAGTACATCCGATTGTTTCAGCAATCTTATAAGTTAGCGTGGTTAACAAAGCGATTCGACAATTTACCTTGTCCGCATGAAAACTTTAGCCCAAAGAATTCTGTACAGTTTATTCAATCTATACAAAACGTTTCGCTGCAACCTGGAGGAATTTTGGTATCGTTTGATGTTAGTTCCTTATTTCCTAGTGTACCCATTCCACACACTCTAAAGTACCTGGACGGCTTACTGCGTGAAAACTCTTTTTGTGAGGCAGAAATTAATGAGTTAATTTCACAAAATTATGTATGAGCCAAAATTTTTTTCAGGTTGGAGGGTTGCTTTTATGAGCAGAAAGAATGGCAATGAGAAACCCTTGTCGCCGTACATTGCCAATTTGTTCATGTGCAGGTTCGAAGTTAGTATTTATGTCCTAAGGTATGGATACGGTAAGTAGATGACATGTTTGCTATATTTAATACTAATGAGTTTAATGTTAATGATTTTGCCATGCATCTTAACAGGTTTGCTTCTATTAAATTTACATATGATCAGGAAAATAAGGGTACTCTACCATTTTTGGATGTATTAGTTTTAAGAAATGATAATAATAAGTTAGAGTTTGAAGTATATAGGAAGGAGACTAGTATATATAGATATTTACCTAATACGTCTCTTCACTGTCAACAACATAAAATGGCGGGGATTAATTTCCTTGTACATCGGTTGTTGACGTTCCCTCTTATCAAAGAGAGGTTTGAAAATGAAAAAAAAGAGAAATAGCTGCATGCAATGGTTATCCAACAGATATAGATAAATTAATTTGGAAGAAACAGCTTCGGTTACGAATGAATGAAGTGCCAACTTTTCGAAATGAGTCAGAAGAACAAAAGTTTGTCTGTGTTCCGTTCAGTCGTTATACTAGGGATTTCATGAAAATTTTTAAAGAACTTGGTTTGAAGGCGGTGTATAGAACAACTACAACACTACATTTTACATTTCTGACACATCAAAGGTTCCACAGCATTACCCTAGAATAAAACTGAAGGGGAAATTCGCATTACGAAGAATGTTACATATTACAAAATTCAATGTCATATTCTAAAAAACTGAAATATTTAACGGTTGGTTTGGCTAGTAACCGTACCTACATGCATTATCATATTTAGAAATCAATCGGTTACTGATTTATTTTTAGTAAAATTGGTCAGACTCGCATTTTGAAACATTTGGATTAAAAAAAACTAGTTCTTTAAGTGTGGTGTGGGGGAATCTGAAAACACGAGTTAAAAGCCCAGTCATCGAAGCATTATATATCGGTATTAGAACGTCTTTCGATGTTGTCTGATGCCTAGTTTCCACGACAGACTGTCATTACATTGATCCTGGTGAAGAATTCTTTCACTCATACGTCAATTTCACCGTCTTTTCTGCAGTCTTTCTGTCTTTTTTTTGACACGACGGTATTCACTCCAATGTTTTTTGTAGCCTTTAGTCCATTAAAATGTTAAATTTTTGTGGGCTTAGTGTGAATTTGTCAAAGGACGTAATCTTATTTTTTTGATATTGTTACGAAATTTACCCAAAGCAGACCCTGTGTCCTTTCAGCACGACAACAAACGCTTTAAGGTAAAAAAATACAATTCTCGAAAAGACTCGGCAGCGGAAGGAGCGATGATGATTTCTACTGGAGAATTCTACGCTGGTATTAAAGGAAGCACGCCACGATCGCAGTTCAGTTATACCGCGACGACTAGCGTATATGAGAATGTATTGTGAATCAGCTGTTTTAAATGTAAATAAAGTTCTAGAAAAGTGAAAGTAAATATTAGTTGTTATAATTTTAAATTGAACCCACGAAGTATATTGCAATATCAAGGGGGTTAGTATAAAGTCAAATCCAAGTTTGTGGGGTTGCAACCCTTGTCCCACGGCCGCCATCTGGAAAAAGGGGGTCCAAATGGTTTTTCTGACAAACTATAGGTCTCACAAGGAAATATATTGAACATTTTTTGTTGCAAATTATCTACAACTTTTGTCCAGTAACTTTTAGTCGTAGAACCATAAATAAAAACGTTATAAGCGAAAATAAATGAAAATTTGAGGAAAAAAAATCTATTTGTCGGTATAACTTTTTTTCAAATCATTTTACAAAAAATGACATCAAACCATTTTTATAGATGGTGTATTAAGGAATAATTTTCATTACAAACTTTTTAAATTTGTTCATTAGTAAAGATTTTACAATTTTGGGACATTCAAAGTTATTAAAATTATATATGTAAATAGGCACTCCACGTACAAAATTAATTACCTGTTATTCAAAAATTTATGCCAGGTAAATCCTACAACACAATATAATTGCTTACATACTGAACAAACATTTACAAATCAGTACAATGTACGAGTCATAAGCATATTAATCTTTAATTTTTTTTAACATCAATTTAATTTTCAGTACATATTTGATACGGTTAAATGGAATACATTACCCATACATATTCTTGTTCCGGGTGTTCCTATTAGGTAAATTGCAGTTTTGCATGCAGGAAGATCATTAAGAGGTGATAATTTATTGAAAGTTACCAACGAATTATTAATAACTTTGGCGACCGCCGTAAAATTTTCATAATCCAATCAATCGATACGTATTGAGATTCGAAAAAAATATTAGTAAACATAACCAGTTGTTGAATCGACACGAAAATTACAAATTACTGAAACACCGCAAACGATTTGAAACCAATTGAATATACAGTGTGTTCCTTAATGACGTTCTAATATTTCATAGTACAATATCACAGGTTATATTATTAAGAAAAGTTTATGCCAGAAGCCGTTGGTATACAAAATTCAATTTTATTATTCCAATTTATACAGGGTGGAGTTTTTTTTTGATGATCAGTATGGGGATCTCGGAAACTAGCGGAGATAGAGCAATGGTTAAATTGGGAAAGATTTGCAGTTTTACTGGCCCAATTTAATGACACTTTCGGATTTTTGTAAAAAGTCATGGCTTACTAGATATTTTGAAAAAACGAAATTCTGGCGATTTAGTCAAATCCCTCTAGCTGCTTTGTTTTTGATTTTATAAAAAAGTGTAAATATCAAAAATTGAAGGGAATTGTGTCCCGAATATGATTGTCATGTCCTCGTTTGCGTGACAGCTCTCGTTTTCGAGATATGACACAAACTTATCTCTTGTTGAATGGAAACCATAGTTGGCTATGACCTCAAAAAATCGGACATTTTTAGAGGTTTTCATCGATATAATACTCGATATAGTTATTCCTAAAAATAACGGAGTTATGGAGGCTTTTCTCTCTCATTTTCACTTTTAACGTAGGTAGCCATGAAAAAGATTGGTAGTGCTGAACTGACAGTCGATATTGACAAGTTTTCGTGATAAAATGGAATATTCTAACGAAGAAAAACTGAATATGTTGGAATGTTATATCATATGCCATAAAAATTCAGTTCGTGCAGCTGAGGAATACTTTCATATATATTTAATCGTCGTCAACCTGCTCTATGTACATTTAAGAGGCTTTACGATAGTTTACGCAGATATGGATCTTTTACTAAACCACCAAAGGAACGTAAACAAATTAACGAAACAGCACAAATAAATGTAAATCTACATCAACTTGTGAGATTGCGGCAGAAGCTGGCACATCTCAACGAACTGTAGTTAAGGTACAGAAAGCGCACAAGTTCCACCCGTACAAACTTTCAGCTTCTCAAACTTTGCATGCTGGTGACGAACATCGACGTATTTTGTTTTGTACATGGTTTAGAGACATGTGCCTTGACAATCCACAGTTTCTATTAAAGGTGTTATGGTCGGATGAAACTAGATTTACTAACTGCGGTATGTTCAATAGACACAATGAGCATATCTGGGCTAAAGAAAACCCTTTCCATGTAGAAAAAAGACGACCCCAGAAAAATTTGGTTTTAATGTTTGGTGTGGTATCATAGGGTCTACTATTCTGGGGCCGTTTATCTATGACAAATCACTTACTGGGGAGCGCTACTTGCATTTGTTGCAATACACTTTTCAAGACATGTTGCATAATTTGAATTTGAGAACTCGTTTAGAAATTGAGTGGTACCAACATGATGGAGCACCTGTTCATAACTCGTTATTAGTAAGACAACACTTAGATAATATCTATCCAAACTCTTGGATAGGAAGAAATGGCTCATGCGAATGGCCACCCTGGTCTCCCGATTTGGCATATTAATAAATCAATCTAATTCATGGCTAACTACGTTAAAAGTGAAAATAAGAGAGAAAAGCATCCATAACTCCGTTATGTTTATGAATAACTATATCGAGTATTATATCGTTGAAAAACTATGGGTTCCATTCAAAAAAAGATAAGTTTGTGTCATATCTCGAAAACGAGAACCGTCACGCAAACGAGGACATGACAATCATATTCGAGATACAATTCCCTTTAATTTTGATATTTACACTTTTTTTATAAAATCAAAAACAAAGGAGCTAGTGGGATTTGACTAAATCGACAGAATTTCGTTTTTTCAAAATATCTAGTAAGCCATGACTTTTTACAAAAATCCGAAAGTCTCACTAAATTGGGCCAGTAAAACTGCAAATTTTTCCCAATTTAACCATTGCTCTATCTCCGCTAGTTTCCGAGATCCCCATACTGATCATCAAAAAAAACTATATATATATATATATATATATATACTACAGGTAATAACTTGATTTGCAAGTGTAACTCGATCGCCCAGGTACTGCTTTTATTAATTGAGGTTGGCTCAATATAATTAATTAGCAGCTGATCATCCGTAGCAGTTTTCCCCGGCTAGGCATCAAATTTCTCTCTTAACTTAATTAAATAATTAGTTCCCTGAAGTTTACCTCGTAATTTGATAGAACATTACGACGCCTACGTCTGCTTTAACGATTTCAATGGTCGGAATTATCTTTACGTTAAACAGATTTCGAGTCTTGTACGCAACCTTTTAAGACAAATCGATACTTCAAGTGAATTTTCAAACAATACACCCGAAAATGCTGACGAACAAAAATAGAATTCAAACTGCACACAAAAATGTCGTGTGCCCTTTAACAACAACGTCGTCGTGTTGTTTTTGCCGCAACGGCTACCGTGAAATGCCGCTATAATTTCATCTTATCGATGCAATTTCCAAATGGAAAACTTTTGCATACATAATGGAATAAGCGGGAGCTGTATTAACAAAAGAAAACACGTGGGCGAACCGTCAAACGTTGTTGTGTTTTTCATTTTCGTTTCGTTTTGTGCCACCCCAGGCTAAAGCGTATTACAACACACAATAACGTGTGTGTCCTTGTAAACGACGTATGTATATTACATTTACCGTGTTTAAAAATATATGTTGATTAATATTAATGAGAAGAAAATATGGACGCTTTCCGTGATAATAATTAATTAATTCGCCATTAGAAAAAAAAAACGGCTACATCATGATTGAAATGAACAAACATTACATAACAGAAAATATTTTCTGCATAAGAATAATAAGATGTTTTGCAAAATTTTTTAAATACTCTTAACACCATCTGTGTCTATGAAGTGTTTGTCGGAAAAATGTTATAAATTCTCTTATTTTTAGGATAACAGAAAATATATTCTACAAAGAATAATAAGGAAAGGAAAATTATTATAAAATGTTCTTGCAATAAATTTTTAAAATGCTCTTAGGCCTCATATTCAGTGTTTTTTCGTGAAGTATCCTTTGGAAAAATGATAAAATATCTATATGTCTTAGTATAGGGTATAGAACTTTGAAATTAAATAAACCAAGGATACTTTTTTTTAACTGACATGAAATTTACTTTATTCGAAAGATAATCTTCTGGCATTATAAATTGAATATGAGTTCTGGCATATGACCCCCACGGCTGGCTCGGACGTAGTCTAATCTGGAGGTCCAATTTTCGATAACTTATTCCAACATTTGTGGCCGTATATCGGCAATAACACGACGAATGTTGTCCTCCAAGTGGTCAATCGTTTCAGGCTAATCGGCGTAAACTTGCGACTTCACGTATCCCCACAGAAAATAGTCAAGCGGCGTTAAATCCCATGATCTTGGAGGCCAATTCACGGCTCCGAAACGTGAAACTATGCGATTACCAAACGTTTCTTTCAATAAATCAATTGTTGCCCCGTATTGTTGCAACCACAGCTCTTGTGCATCATGATTGTTCAATTGATGAACGAAAAAGTTAGTAATCATGGCTCTATAGCTATCACCATTGACTGTAATGTTTTGGCCAGCATCGTTTTTAAAGTACGGACCAATTCTTCCACAGCCCATAAAGCACACCAAACAGTCAGTTTTTTTGGATGTAACGGTGTCTCAACATGAACTTGAGGATTATCATCACTCCAAATACGGCAGTTTTGTTTATGGACGTATACATTCAAGCAAAAGTGAGCTTCGTTGCTAAACAAAATTCGCTTATGAAAATCGGGATCAATGGTAATCTTGTTTTGGGCCCATTCACCGAATGTACGCCTTGCTAGGTGATCGTGTGGCTTCAATTCTTGCACGAGTTGAATTTTGTAAGCACGCAAAACAAGATCTTTCCGCAAAATCTTCCATAAAGTGGATGGACACATATCCAATTCCTGTGCACGATGGCGGATAGACTGATTCGGGTTTTCCTCTACGCTACGCTCTACAGCAGCAATGGATTCTTCTGTACGCACTGTACGACATCTCTGTAGATGCCTATTATCATTTAGAGTAAATTTGGTGCGAAAACGTTGCATTGTTAATAGAATTAATTGCTCTCATGGACGATTATGTTGACCGTAAAATGGACGTAGTGCGCGATACGTATTTCGAACAGAACAATGATTTTCAAAATAAATTTGCACAATTTGGAAGCGTTGTTCAGGCGTCAGTCTATTCATTATGAAATGCCAAACCAAACTAAACATAAATCACTTGAAAGCTGACAAGATGGCCGCCGGTTAAAAGAGTGTTGACAACTTAAAGTTCTATACCTCATAAAAAACACCCTTTATAACAGAACATATATTCTGCACAAAATTAATACGCAAACAAAACATATTTCACAAAATTTTCTTCCAATAGATTTTTTAAATGTTCTTAACGCTCACATACAGCATTTTTCCAGGAAGAGTTTTTTGGTTAAATTTATAAAAAAGTTGATATTTAATCGGTATAACAAAACATATAATCTGCACAAGAATAATGCAGGAAAGAAAAAAATATATAAAATTTTCTTGTAATCGATTTTTTAAATACTCTAAACCCATATTCCACATTTTTCAAAAAAAGTATCTGTCAGAAAAATGTTAATGCTATAATATATATATATATATATATATATAATACTTACTATGGCAGAAAATATACTCTGCGCAAGAATAATATAAGAAGGGAACAAAATTTTTTTTTCGTGAAGTGTTTTTTGGAATAATATTTAAAAACCTTGATTTTTATATATAACAGTACATCTATTCTGCACAAGAATAATAGAGGAAGGAAAAAATATCCTTTACAAAAGTTTGTTGTAATAGATTTTTAAAATGCTTTTAACACCCACATCTCGGCAGTTTCAATGAAGAGTGTGAAGTTTGGGGAAAATGTTAAACACCCGTTATTTTTGGGATAACAGAAAAAAAACTATAAGATGTAATACGGAAAAGAAAAAATATTTTACAAAAAATTGTTACAATAGAATTTTACATGCTCATAAGGCTTGTAACCAGCATTTTTATATGAAAGTTTTGTTGACAAAAAAACATGAGAAGGAACACTCATATATCACAAAATTGTCTGGAATTAAATTTTTAAAATGCTCCTAACTAACACCCCGCGTTTTTATGAAGTATTTCTTGTTCGTTTTATTTATATGCGTGGATTTTTAGTATAACGGAGAATATCTTTTGCACAAGAATAATACAAGAATGTAAAAAAATGTACTGAATTTTCTGGTAATAGATTTTTAAAATGCTCTTAATGGTCCTATCTAGGAAGTGAACATGTTGGATTAAATATAATCTACATAATAATATTGGAATGAAAAAATAACTAGAAAATTTTCTTGTATACATTTTTAAAATGCTGGTGAGGCCCATATGCCATATTTTTCTCTGAAGCTTTTGTTGGAAAAATATTAGAACCCGCTGATTCGTAGAAAATACATTCTACAAAGGAATAATACTGGAAGAAAAAAATATATTTTACAATTTTTTTGCAATATATTTTTTAAATGAGCTTAACGTCCATATCCCGCGTTTTTTATGGGAAATGTTTACTCGAAAATGTTAAAATCTGCTAATTTTTTGTTTAGCTTTCAAAACAAAATCTCAGGAAGTTTACAATCTCTGTGTAGATCTATAAGTATCGTATTTCAGTTAAAAAAACTCCTTGATATTCATTTGTTACTAGTTGCTTACATAAAAACTGTTATCCTGCTCCACAATAATAAATAAGAGTATTTTTCGATTTATTGAGAATAACACATTTGAAAAATAGCCTGTATATTGCAAAAACGTCTAAACGTTTCGGCTTTTAGGCCAGACCCCGTCCTCAGTGGCAATGAAGAAACTTTATTTTTTTTTAAATAAGCAATATTTAAAATTAAAATATTGAACAATATTGAGTGACGTAATTAAAAGACTTTATGAATATTTTGTATATACAGGGTAACACAACAAAATGCTAAAAATAATAATATGTAGAGCCCTAAAAATGCGATCAAATTATGATGTTCAGTGATGCTATTAAAGATTCAAGTCATAAGGGAAAACCTAAGGAAAACCTTATGAACTATCCCGATATAGGGTTGTTCAAATGAACATGACCTTTAGTAAATTCTTTCTCAACTATCGTCAAACAATAATTCCTGAATTCCATAGAAATAGTAGCGATGCAATCGTCTTCATTTAATAAAACTAGTGGTCGCCCAGTGGTCGAAATTCGACCCTACTTTATGAAATTGTGAAAAGTATATTTTTTATAAGAAACAGAGTTGTGAAGAAATCGAAGAAGTAGATGTAATGACCACATTTGTTCACTTATATTGACAAATCTATTAAAATAAAATGAAAATAAAAATGTAATCAAATAGGTATCGGTATTCTAAATATTTTTGACAAATGAATGACCCCTCAAATTTTTGGCTGGAACCGCTCTTGGCAAAATATTCGATATAATAATTGGAATATTTGTTCTTTGCAAACTAAAAGTTTTCCTCATTTCCGGTTTCAATCAAGTTCAGGAATATTAAAGAAAAGAGAGGACAAACAACCCTAGGAAAACTTAAATATTTAATACATTCTCTATTTTCCGTTGTCTGACATTTTTTACACAACACCTTCTGGAAGGTTGTGATAATAATATATGAATCAAATAATTAAATTAAAATTAAAAAAAAATAATATGAAGAAGAAGAAGTACATGCTCTAAGAATATATCTAACGATGGGTCCCTTCATATATGATTACTCAATCTTTTGAGTTTTGACCGTCTGGCGGCGGCGGCACCACAGATCAAATAGGCGACATTGTCAGTTGTTTGGCGTTGACAGTATGGATGTAAATAATGAATTTTTATTATATTTTATTTAATTAATGAACCAATATTATAAATTAATATTAACATTCTGCACTGAAGGTCGTTAGCAGCTATTAAACAAAACAAAAATGAAGAAAATGGGTTGAGAAACAGATGAGAAAATGGTAGGTACCTAATCGTTTGTCTTTGCCTATTTATATATAGATTAGAGTAGACCCTTAACTTCCGGTTTATGTTTTCGTTTTAATTTTATAATTGGATTTTAACTCCAAGGTTTCGGGCATATTCACCAAATATTGGCTGTTTAAAATTATAATTTGTTGTACAATTTTTGTGTTCAATGTACGAAATTTGGGGCCCAAGGGTTTGTGCAATATAAAATATAATACGTTTGCAAGAAATTTTGTAATAGCAAATTTGAGTTGTCATTTGTAGTTGTTTTTGAAATAGTTAATTATATGAAGCTAGTATAACTGTTTAAATACCTAATAATATTTCTAATTTAATAATTGCTATTTTAAATATATATCATGTTAATAATTAACTGATACTACAATTGCAATTTCCACAATTTACGTTTTTTAAAAAAACTGTCAGACGCGTTTCGACTAATGTCTTTGTCAAGCAACTAGACTAGAATCTAGTTCACTATATATCATGTTATTTAGAATTTGCAGAAAAAACAGATATGATGGAAAAAATATGCGTAACTTTAATAGTGACACCATCAAACTTCAAAATCTAGTTGATAATGTCGGCAAAGTGAATAAAGTAAATCAAAAAGTCAATTTTAGGATTCTAGATTAAAAGTGTTTTAATAAATCGTCGTGAATTAGACATATATATTACTTAATACATTATTATAATGTAAAAGGGTATGAAGAATACTTTAACAATAGTTATATTAACAAAGCAGACGGTGTTGTAATATATGTAAAGAAGGAAATTGAGTTTGACATAATAGTCAAGGATTTTGGTAAGTCCAAAATTATAACCGCAAATGTAAATATGTATAATGAAAAGAATGAAATGAATAATTTCTATACCAGCTAGGTGTATAGGTCTAACGATATTACTAAATCTGAATTTATTGACTCTACGCACTTAACTGAAGCAGAAAAAGCTAAAAACCAAATTGTAGTGGAAGATTATTATAAATATTTCTAAAGATGAATGTGATATCATAAGTTGTTTGCAATATTTTAATCAGTTTACAAGAATTATCCGCAGTGGAAGTAACTAATGTATAATATTATATTCACTGTTGCGAATCAAATTAGTAAAAAAGCCATAAATACTTATTCAAAGATACCCTACTAATTGAATATTGTAACTGTACAGGCTGATCAATAACATATGCTAAATCAGATGCAAAGGCGTCACTGGGATTAGTTGCCCCCCAAAATGTATTTGGAAATATAGAGTAAAAAAGATGTGTACACGGTATTGTATTTTTCTTGCAAGCACAATGAAAATGTTGAAAAATGCTTAAGATACGCCCCTGGGTACCATACGAAAAGAAAGCACATTAAATCTGTCAATAATAAAAGTTTAGTATTCCTTATAAAGCGCCCTAAAGAATGATTCTACAAGAATATAATGTTGTTTTTAGGGTTCCGTATATATAATATACCGATACCTTTATAATATCACTCCGGATTTCTGCCTCTGTCACATCACAGCAATTTTCTCCTAAACTACTGGACGGAAGAGGCTGAAATTTGGTATCAATGTATAGTTTGGTGACCCTATCTGGAGTACATATCGTAAATGAAGAAAAGAAAAAACTCACCCTGTATATGCATTTCGGTTACTTTTTTATCAACATCAAGTAACAATCTGTTATCATATCTGCCCAATGCAGACTTTTTAATTAGGTTTATATGATAACTTGTAAATTTGTATGCGATTTAATATTTGAATTTAAAACAGTTCGGTACCAAAGATGAACTGGTAACAGTCGCTTGAAAATATACGTACGCAAGCATCAACTGAAAGAAAAACAGTGGATAAATGATTTTAGTTATGAGAAACATTCATATAGTTTCGGTCCTCTAATACCGATGTCAAGAAAATCAAAACTTTTCAAAAACAAATTGCCTATTAATAGAAATGGATTATTTGATATTACCACAAAATTATCGCCACCTAAAATTAAGAATCTCCGATCTAAACAACGACCTATAAAATTATAAAACTTATTCATTTCTAAATCCACTGACGACTATCATTGTCAGATTGATTGATTACATTTCATACGTTTGGACATTTGATAAATCATCTGGCAGCGATTCATGTTTTGATTAGTTTTGTTGAAAATATTGATTCAGGCTGCGTCAAAATGTGCAGTTTGTAATTAATTAAAGCACTCTATTTTTCCATCATCAAAGAAAATCATTTTGTACTTAAAACTATAAAAGAAAGTCAATGGGTCTATTTTTTAATATACCAAGAAAGCATTCCTGTACTCTCATAAAAAATAAATATTGACGTCTGATTATACAGCGTGTTTTGTAGAAGTTTGGCCAAACATGGAGGGAGGATAGGTGGGCCCATATGGTATAATGTGGCCCATATGACTTTATTTGTTTTTGACTGTAACTTCATCAAATAAACTTAAATCTATGGTGCTTGTTTGCATTTTGCAATGGATATTTGACACAAGTAATAGGGTGAAAAAATTATATGAGTCCACAAAAGGTAAACTGTATCACATTACAAAAAAAAAATAAGAACCACATCGAGCACTTCGAATACTTACAAAAACTTCTATTCTTCAGCCCCTTGCCAACGATATACCAAATATATTGGAAAGTAATTAGTCTCATAATAAAATTTGAGATTGTAACTTACAAGTATGGAGGGTTGAGTAAAAGAGGACACACTCTGTGTAAGAAAAAGTGTCCACAAAATGGTTTCAATTTGGGGGAGCCACTGGGACGACCGGGTAATTTGTTCGTAGAAATCAATTTTCTACGAACAATCCTGAACTGAATAAAACTAGGTTAATGTGAAGAATTCACATCAAAAAAATGCAAATTTAACCATCACAGTTATTTAACATTAATAAAGTGTTACGTCAATGAAATACCTTGTACATAGATAAAAATGATTTACAAGTAAAATTTTATTTGCACATTTTTTTAGGAGTCAAGATAAATATCCTACATAAATTAAACTCTGAAGAACCCATTATTATATAATTACTAAGCTGATTATGGCATTGTCCACCAACTCGAGAACTTTAACAAACTTCTGAAAATATTTTCCCAGGGCCATTCACCAGACGTGCCTTTGGAAATATTTAAAATATCATCTACAGTAGAAAGATGCCAAAATTTGTCAATTAATTGTAGCTAATGGAGCTTTTTGTCCAACTAGACAAGAAAAAATATTTGGAAAACCAGTGTGTGAAAATTTTGGAATCCTTAAAAAAGAAAGTACACTAGAATAAAATGCAAGTGAAATTTGATCCATAATGATAACAGAAGAGATTTATTTAATTATAGCAGTTTATTAAGTGATGAAATGAATTGTTAATTACCTTTTATCCAGAGATCAACTTTGTAAATATGTAATACGAACACAAGAATGTAAAAACAAATAATTTGTATTTACATCTAATTCACCAACATAAATTTGTTAACAAGTATAAAAATATTACAAATATACACATTTTTCCATTTTTTAACTACTTCAAAAAGTTTTATAACAAAATAACAACTATAAAAACACTGAGTTTTATAAAAAGTCGAAACTGGGGCACACACTTATTACATCATATCACAATTAACACACTACAAACTACCACTTGCAGAGATTACAAAAAACGGAGACAAGCGTTTACAAAGAGAAGTTCACATAACAGATTTTCTACGTTATATTTACGAATATCCGTTGACAATTGCTAACTTCATAACATGCCCTGTCGTCACACTTGCGCCATTCTGGCCATTTCTTGAACTTCTTATTTGAAACCGTCCGTTAGACACTTTTTCAGTTTTATTCCTATATAAGTTTGTCCTCTTTTGTTCTACACTCCACACTTACAAGGTTAGAACTACTGCTACAGTCGTAATCTCTAGTTGCATCTCATTCGGCATTGTTTCGAAGGCAACAGTTATTCTTTCTTTTACCTGGTCCTTGGTTTCTATGTCTTTCTCGTATGCGACTGGTATTTTTAATTAACGATTTACCGATCTTATTAGATGAAGTCCCATTGGAAGACAGAAAAATAATATTCCAAAACGATGGCTGTCCAGCACATTATAGGCGAACTGTCAGAGAGTTCCTGGACAATTAATTACCAGAGGCTTAGATTCGGAGGGCTGGCTCTATACTCTGTCCTACATGGTCCCCAAACTTGACTCCCCTTGATTTTTTTGTATGAGGACGGGCCAAGCAACTCGTTTACGAGATAGAAATAGAAACCAAGGAACAGTTAAGAGGAAGAATAAATATTACTTTTGAAATAATGAGGGATGAGGTGCGACTAGACTGCTACTGAGGCAGTCAGAAAAACAAGTCGCACTTACATCCGTAGCGTTGGGAGCGAGTTTGAACAAAATTTATAACAAATGATTGCAACTTGCTGTATGTTTAAAATTTTGTAGTGTTCACCTTGTAAGTTACAATCATAAATTTTTTTATAACCTATTTTCAATACATGTGGTATATCGTTGGCAAGGAACATACGAGGGCTGCCTTTTATATTTCGGGATTAGAGAACAAAAACAAATATTAATCATCGAAAATCGCTTTATTGTTTTAAAAAATATTACCCATGAAGATCTATACACTTTTGCATGCGTTTGAACCAATTGTCGAAGCACTTTTTCCACTATGATTGACGTATCTCCAAAACATGCATTCTGAACGCAGCAACCGCTTCCTCAGGTGTCAAAAAACGTTGACCTCTCAGTTTGTTTTTTACGTAAGGGAATAAAAAGAAGTCATTTGGTGACAAGTCAGGACTATACGGCGGATGACTCATCAAATCGATGTTTTGAGTGGTCAAAAATGCAGTTGTTTGAGCCGATGACAGCTCGCATTGTCGTGGTGAAGAGTGATCCATCTTCGGCGGTTGGTTTTCCTCATTTCTTGGAAGACAACTGGCGATCATTTGCTTGGAAGTGCTTCGTGCGCGAACAACTTTTGTTGGATTCGGCTTATCTTGAAACACCCATACAGTCGACTGCTGTTTACTTTCGGGCTCATACGCGTAAATCCACGATTCATCACCTGTCACTATGTCATAAACGTGTTCTGAAGCACCGCGATCGTATTTTTTGAGCTTTTCTTTCTACCGATCGACACGAGCCATTTTTTGAACGATTGACAAATTGTGTGGGATCCAAGGCGAACAATTCTTTTTGAAATTTAAATGTTTATGCAATATTGAATGTAGGCTGGTCCCACTGATGTGTAAGGTTGACTCAATCTCACGATAGGTCACATGACGATCTTGCAATATCAGTTCGCCCACAGCATCAATGGTTTCCGGAACAACAACTGTTTTTGGACGATCCTCACGAAATTCGTCTTGGAGTGAACTACGACCTCGATTGAATTCACCATACCATCGATAAATAGTGGTCATTGATGGCGTTTCATCGCGAAAAATTAAATTAAGTTCATCCATGCACTCTTGCTGACTTAATCCACGTCGAAAGTTGTAAAACATAATCGTACGAAAATGTTCACGATTTAATTCCATTTTTTGGCCGAGATGAATCCTTTAAGTTACTGTAAACAACACATAGCGCTCCTATGTCAAAACGTTCTGAGTACGTATAATCTCAAAAATGTCAAACTTTACGATAGAGCTGTCAGTTGTCAGATTGCAACACTAGGGTTGTCCAATCCCGAAATATAAAAGGCAGCCCTCGTATGATTATTGCATTTTGTTTCACATCAGGCAGATTTTTTTTATGGAAAATAACATTTTCTTTAGTAAGAATAAAATGTTCCAAAGATATTCAACTTATATAGTCATAACCTCTATATTTTTTATTAACATCAATACGTCTTATTTTAGGCCATTTTCAATTAATATCATCCTAGAATTTAAATAGCGTTACCTTCACTTAATGCCCGCTCCTCCGCCAAATATTATTGTTAAGTAACGTTTTTTTCCCGATTTTGTGATAAAATTTAACATACGGCACCGTTCACGTCCAAGAAAACAATTTTGGACTACTCTGGAAATATATTGCTTCGAATAAAAAAAGAATTTTCCAAATTGGTTGATAATTGCCTGAGCTATGAAGTAACAAACATTTAAAAAATACAACTAAATTAAATACTTCATTTTTTAAGTCGGTTTAAAAACAAATCAAGTGAACTTCATAGTGTAGGATGTGGCTGTGCTAACGAAAGTTGTCTTGTACTTACAGTTGGTTCAACAACATAATTTAATCAAGTGACACAATAAACTCTTTTCGTAGCAGTTATTTGGCCCACAAGTGTTCCACGATTGTTCCTGGGTTTCAATTTTAGTTCCAACAGAAATAGTTTTGAATTAACATTTATAGGTATAATATTTTTTAAACCCACCAGTAAATATAGCAGTAATCATACTCTGCTACATATTTCAACCATCCGATAATATGCTACTTGTGAACTACTTGTGGTTATAAAACAAATTTTTAACTACCCTATAAACTATAATTCCACTCCATCTTATATTTTAACCGCCCTGTATAAACAACTGCTTCTGACATATATTTAAAACCATCTCATAACTATAATAATAGCTCAAGAAAATTCAAATATCCTAACTGTTTACATAACGTATTTTTTTATTCACCCGGTATAAATCTAATTCTATTTTACCCTTATTTCACAAACATTGTCTATGCTACTACCTATGACCCTTACAATATAACATATTCTTATCCGCCCTTATAAATATAATTCACAACTCTACACGTTTTTCAACTACCTGGTATATACAACTGTTTATGGTCCACTCAATATATCCTTTTTGAACCAGCCAACTACTTACAGGCCACCTAATATACCTTTTTTTTCAAGATTTTTTAAATCCATTTAATTCTACCTATCCTATATATGGAACACCCTGTAAAATTACAGTTGATCTATCAGTTTGATTTTTTTTTTTTAAATCGAAACGTTATACTGGCATATTCCGAATTTTGAATAAAAGCTAAGCTGGTGCAAGTATCTAAAATTTATTGCATGCGAGGAACCAATTGACTAATTTCTAAGTACTTCTTGGGAAATAACACCACAGTTCAAAGAATTGCTGTATATTCCAAACGTTTCGGGGTCTAGATCAGACCCCGTTGTCAATGGTTAAGAAACTACGGATAAAATAAAATTCAGTTATATTACACAAAGAAGAACACACCACAAAAAGAAAACTAAAAGAGTCTGCTTTAATTTTGTTAAACGAAAACGATTGTATCGCTACTACCTCCGTAGAATTCAGTCGTTCCTGGTTGCCGATGATTAAGGAAGAAATTGCTAATGGTCATGTCCTTGTGAACAACCCAATATCGGGATAGTTCATAAGGTTTTTCCTAGGTTTTCCTTATGATTTTAATGGGATCACTGAATCAACAAAGTTCTTTGGTCGCATTTTTGGCGAATGCACTATCTTATAACAAAGTCGCATCTAGGAGCGCCACATAAAATTCTGAAGATCCCCCTTTCAAATTCTTCCAATTTGAAGGGATCTTTATGATTATATGATCTTTAGAAATTTCTGTGATACCCTGTATATTACAAATAAAATTCTCTTAGTTACGTCAGAAATCAAATATTATGTATTGTCAAATATTTTAATTCACATCTCAGAATTGTGCCCCCTTTTTTATCCGTAGTTTCTTAACCATTGACAACGGGGTCTGATCTAGACCCCGAAACGTTTGGAATATACAGCAATTTTCTTTGAACTGTGCTGTTATTTCCCAAGAAGTACTTAGAAATTGAAAAATGTGCCACAAGTATCATTCAGAAAACAATTGACTAATAGTGTATTACCGAACATAGTAGTAGTTTTTTCTTTATAACTACCGTTTCTGTCAATGTAGAGAGATAAAATGTATACCAGATTTAAAGTCAAACTATAAGCTTTGCAACAAAAAAAGATTCAGCAAAATCAGTTCAGTAGTTCTTACGTGATGAGGTAACAAACAAACAAACAGACAACTACAATATTATAATAGTAATTAGATTTATTAAAAAACTAATTTCGAAATATGAACGAAGCCGCATAACACTAAAATATTAAATTCCGTTTCAATAAATATTAAATTCCATTTCAATAAATATTAAATTCCACTTCAATTTCATTAAATTACGACGCTTTCATTTTAACTGTCTTCAATGAGCATGCGAATAAAAATGTCATTCATAAAAATGCAATGCATGTGAATGCCGTTCTTCTGAAATCTGGGTCATTACTTGTGAGCGGCATAACAAAAAGCACACAAAAAATTTAACCAAAAAAATGTCATGCAAAATGTCGTATTCGAACGTCAACTATCTCTAACCTAGATGACAAGAGTACTTTCTAAAAAACTTACTACGTTCAACGTGAGCATAACCGCGATACAGGTGTAGAAGCAGAGCAACTCCTTTTGCCATCTACTGTTGCCGCGCACGACTTCCACTTGCGAATCGTCGCCGGTGTCGGTTTCCCGTTTCCGAAACGGCGACACGATCAAACGGGAGAGGAGTTCCTAGAACCGAGGAGTCGCCTGTCGCCTAGCAACAGCGCAACTTCGTGTTCGGGATATTCAGTCTCAATGGCCGGATATATACTACGGGGGTGGCGAAAACCCATTATACCCCAATCCGGAATCTATCGCTCCGACTCTGCGGTTCGCATGTACATTAATCATTGATGATGACTGCGGATTTTTGAAAGAAACTTGGGTGACAGGTATTTCTAAAGAGAGAATGTTATCATTTCGACGTCAAAATTAAAGTCTGTCATGTACTGAATAATAGGATAAAAGAAACGAAGGTTTGCGATAGCTTAAGGTAGAATTTAAAGGTGAAAATATTTTAGAGTAACTTCGGGTAATATGGTACACCATAAGCCTTTTTGGAAATAAAACTCAAAATTTATCAGATCAAAGAGTTTTTATTGGTTAAATCAGTCCCTTCAACTCAATAGTACTCAAAAAATAAATAAAAATATAAGGTTATTAACTTCGAAACCTAACGCTAATAAACTTTTTTAAAATCTTAAATAATCCATAAAATTTAAACATACTAGGACAATATGGCCTAGGGCCATAATGGCCACAACTGAAGTGATACATATTGCCCACCATAACAAATAAAATCAAAAACTGTATTTTATGGCTAAAATATGGAGGAACTGATAGTATGTGGACATGATTTTTTCTTGCAAGATCTATTAATTCAATATTTCTTGTATGACTTGTATGTCCATCTAGAACAAGCAGTACCGGAGATTCTTTAGTGGGTTTCACTTGTAGAATAAAATGTTGAAACCACTTGGTAAATAAGTTGGTTTGAATCCAACCTGAAGGGTGACATTCATATATGGCACCAGGAGGCGCACCTTTCATTAGAAGCGGGTGCAGTGGCGGATTTACGGGGGTTGAACCCGAACCCCCCCCCCATGGAGATCGTTGTGAAAGTGAATAATTTTCAAAATCAAATCTGATTCTTCATTAGATTTGCTGAAATATTTAGAATAGCTTAGGATATTAACATTTTTTAAATATGAATGTTTACTTGTGACGTAGATTATTCTAAATTATTTTATATATATTTTTCAAAATATATTATGCATTATGCATTAGATTTAATGAGGCCCTCATTATGAGGGTTAAATAGATTTAATTGATTTACTCTACCACATAATGATATTTAAATTAAAAAGTGAATGTAATTAAATATCAACCCCCCCATGGTAAAATCCTGGATCCGCCACTGAGCGGGTGACTTCTTTTTCTTGGGAATATAATCATGGGCGGATCAAATGAACTTCCAACGCTCATACTTATCATATCATAAGTTATTAAAGAACCCCTTTCAGCAGATGTTAAAGCACCCATTTGCCATTTCCCCTTTTGACTAATAACTTGGGGCATTTGTGATGGAACAAGACTTATTCCAGTCTCGTCCACATTAAAAATTTCGTCTGGGGGGAACTAGTAGTCATCAATCAATTTCTCATAAAGGTTGAAGAAATGATTCACACCTTCTTTATTAGCCCTGGCAAATGAAGTTCCCGTTGGGCGGCGAAAAGAAAGTTCTGTATACCTTTCTATAAAAGATTTTAGCCAATATTGACCGGCTCTTTCATTTTTTGTTGAAAAACTATGGATGATATTGTTTTTATTGCCAGCTGATTGGCTAAACTCCGGACATCTTTTCGTACTGAATCTAACAAATTAGCTTCCATTGCTAACACATACTGAACTAGTAGTTTCTCTAGTTGTTGTGGTAATATAGGTTTTCTACTTAATTTTGCACAAATCACCACATCGGGCGGTAGATCTACTTTGGCTGCCAACCATCTTAAAGCTGTTCGGGGTACTTTGTACAATTTGGAAACTTTTAGTGAGCCCATTTTCACATTTCGCACATGTTCTATTGCATTTCCGGGAGTCAGTGCCTTAAAGACCATAATGGCCGCAAGGCAGTTTTTAACAAATAAAAGTCTAATCTAAAATCTAGTTAACAATATGCATAAAAAATGTAACCAAACTACAGATTAAAAGTTTACCTACAAAACTTTACACTAGCAATGTTTATTTGAGAAACGAGAATGAGATAAACTTACCAAAACACATGAGGTAATTTTCAATCGTCGCACGCACTGGACATATCCGTACTCGGCTCAACATAAGGATCGACTAAGGTAGTCAAGGGAAGTGGGGGGAAAATATAGCTGATACGTACACCGCTCGGTGTTGGTTGGTTTCTGAGAAAATACTACTGGCCATATTGGGGAACTAGGCCATAATACCCGAAATTACTCTACTGTTTTTATTTTCACACTCGGGTTCTGCTCAGTTCTTGGATTTATTTAAAAACTCACTCTAATTTATTTCCACTACTTTGACACAATTTATATTCACATAACTATTTACAATTTATCTTTACTATACTAACGGCAGTCGAATACTGAATGAATGCTTCTGTCCGCTGTTCGTATTTATGTCTTCTTCTTCATGTGTTCTCGAAACTTCAAGGGAATTCAAGGAATTCCCATTAATGGCAGCCGCCAGCCTCGGGTTGAGAAACAAAATATTTCGAATTCCCAGAAGTATCGGAAGAATGCCGTTTGCACCAGATGTCGGATGAATACCCGTCACAATATTTTCCTTACAAGCTCCTAACTTTTACCTGCGACTTGATAGTTTCCTGTTATGCTCAACCATAGAGAAATAAATGTGTTTGAGTTGGATTCGGGAACATCCCCATTAGGGGTGTCCATCGAGAAAAAACATCGATGTTTTCATTCGATGTAAAACATCGGAACCCTGCATCGATGTTTTTCGATACATCGCTAAAAAACATCGATGTTTTTTCAACATCGAATACTTTGTGTAATAGTTTGATATTCGCCATTTCCAATTACTTAAATGCGTTCAGTTCCGCTTTTGTGAGGTGAATATAGAGTCAGGGTATCAGAAGTGTGGTGCTAATAGCTGGAATAATATATTTAGTTTTTTAAGCATTGGTTAGAAGTTTAATTACATGAGCGCCATATATTAAGTGAATCATAAGTCATAAGTGAACTAAAAAATACAAATAGAATTATTTTACTAAAACAACAATTACAAAAAACATTACCTAATATTAAAGTTTAATTTACTGGTTAATTTTCAAAAAATTATGTCAATTTTCATACGACTTTCGTCATCTTTGGAATAGTAGAGCCGTCGAATGGTAACAAGAATCGGGGCTCAATAGGGTACTAAAAACATAGGTATTCTTCTTAGCCATTTTTGGTTCGTCTATCACTTTTGCCTTGTATCTATTTACAATGAATGCATTTTGGCTCCCCTTTAAGTATGAATTAATAATTTGTAGATAAACATTGAAACCTGAAAAATATTAAGTAAGCTTCTAAAGAGGGTTGGATTTGAGTTGTTGAGAACGCAGGAAGGCGTGTGTTAGGCCACTGATTATTAACACATTTGACACGAGCAGAACTGTTTCTCGGCCCTAAAATGTTATTTTACAAAGTTTTCTCTTTAAAACTAAATTTAAAACCTAAAAATTTAAGGTTTTTTCTTTAAAGTATTATTTTCCTAATTTAATTCCCAGGTATAGAATTTTGGAATATTACTTACAGAATATAATGTACAATTTAATAAGCAAAACAAACGAGACAAAATATATAGTTGTTGAATTTTTGGGAGATGATAACAAAGTATTTCTCACAAAGGATTAGGTAGGCACTTTGATAGCCAATTTCCTTCCCGTTCTATATGTTGAACCCATTTCATACTTTTAAGGTTATCAGTGGGATATAGATATATTTTTCAATCCGTTTGATTTTTTACACATAATAATAGTGGTTTTTTTTCAATTCCTCTGTAGAAAAACATACCGTGATTCTGAACATGTAAAATTCATTATCAAAAAACTAATTTATTCAAAAAAATGTAGTTTTGATACATTTTTTTATGAGAACCTTAACATACGTTTTCTGCTTCATTCCCTGCCTATTTTCATTGATTTGAAACTGAGGCCCAATAAATTGTGAACATAGAGAAGCAGTGGCAGCTGGACCCAAAATGGCTGAAGAGAATAATCATACTTTTAGTACCTTTAGGCAAGGCGCAAATTGAGACGCGTATAGCGCGTGTGAGGTGACATTACACGAGTAGCGCGCAAAGAGCTTGATACGTAGAGTGAATTAGGAATGGGCGTTACTGTAAGTGGCAGTGTAATAACAATAGAAAGAGAAAGAAAATATCAGGGAGCGCTTGCTATGTCTCTACCATACCAATAGTAGGCGTCACCACTGTCACTGACCAATCAGGAACGACACGCGTATTCTCTCTCTCTCTTTCTATTGATATTACATGAATTCCGCTACTTCACGTGCCCTAAAGTATTAACCTCTTTGGTGGCGCGACCCGATCATGTCACACACATCGCGTGGTGATTCGCATATTGAGAGGCAGCTCCTATCTAATTGCGTCACAAAATATATGATTTATGAACGAATAAATTTGATATTTTAATTTTGCATTCATATAATTAGTATCTTTTATATTACAGCACCCTTTTTGATATGCTACCGCCTCTATTAACGTCTGATCTTACAATTTTTCAAAACACTTGACAAGCGCGACACGAGAAACTGTGTCTCAACTACAGCGCGACGCGACTGACAGTAGACGCGTGTCGTGCCTCGCGACACTTTGTTGGCAGTTTGCGCTGTTTTATTCAATACTATACGTTACAAAAGTTCGCGCTGTGCTGGGTCATGTCACACGCGCCATACGCGTCTCAATTTGCGCCTAGCCTAAGTCCAATAGTTGCTCACAGATGTCACTCAGTGTTAATTAAAATTATTTAAAAATTAATAATTTGATCTTGATTAAATGAACTAATATTAAAATATTTTTTTAATGTTCTATTTCATTATTAGTTATTATTATTAGACAGTTAGTGTTTTCATTGATTCGATGTTTTTTATAAAAAACATCGATGCATCGAATGGAAAAGATCTTTGTCAAAACATCGAATCAATCCGATGTATCGTATGGTAAACATCGAATGGATTCGAAGCATCGATGTTTTGCGAATATCCCTAATCCCCATACCCTAACCAGAGCGTCGATTTACTTCACTTAATAATTGCTGCTGGTGAATTCGTCCGAGTTAAATTTGGATATAGACTTGTTTCATCTTTAAGGGGGAATATATAGAAGTTGGTTTATCTATCCATGACCTTTCTATCAAAAACTGACACAAATCATGTCGAGATTCCTTTATGTTATACTTTTTCCGAAACTATATTCATATATACCGGCAATGAAATTGTAACACCCAGAAGGAGATTATTAAATTTAATACTGTTTTGGTAAAACATAGTAAAGAGTAAATAATTAAAATTTGGTAGTTTGGTGAATGTTTTCTCATGTAATTTTTTTTTCAATTAATATTGTAGTCGTTTTTGCAT
The DNA here is from genome assembly GCA_034190945.1 of Octodonta nipae. Taxonomy (NCBI): domain Eukaryota; kingdom Metazoa; phylum Arthropoda; class Insecta; order Coleoptera; family Chrysomelidae; genus Octodonta; species Octodonta nipae. Next base: position 9,819,432 of record CM067218.1, read on the forward strand.
TTTTAGGGTTCCGTATATACAATATACGGATACCCTTATAATATCAATCCGGATTTCTGCCTCTGTCACATCACAGAAATTTTCTCCTAAACTACTAGACGGAAGAGGTTGAAATTTGGTATCAATGTATAGTTTGGTGACCCGATCAGGAGTACATATCGTAAAAGAAGAAATCTTGATTCTAGGGGTACTTCTGGCGGGAAAAACTAAAAAAATCGACCCCCCCCCTGATCTCCGAAACTACTGAGCCTAAAAATTTGAAAAAAATTAGAAATTTAGAACGTTGCCCGAACTTTACAGGAAAAATAAGGCGAAACCATTAATATTAATTTTGGGGGGCAAATTATAGAATTAAATTAAAATTTAAAAATTAATTTTTTTTCAAACGCATCATGTAATACATCAAATGAAAGGTCCCATTCTGAGGAACACAAATATATTTTTTTCATATTAACAAAAAAATAATTTAAAAGATACTAACCAAAATATACCAAAAATTTACCCATTCCCCCCCCCCTTAACCCCGAAACTATAAAACGTAAAGTGTTGAAAAAATTATAGGTATAGAATCTGACCTGAAGTTTACTGGAAAAATAAAGAGAAACCCCTAATATTCATTTTGGGGGCAAATTATAGAATTAAATGGAAGATAAAAAAATAAAATTGTTTCTAACGGATCATGTAATTTATGAAATCACAGGGCTGATTATGACCAATACAAATAAATTTTTTTAATTTTATTTAAAATGAATATTTTATAATATATTAAAGAAAATATTTTAAAAAATTCTCCCCTTTATTCCCCAAACTATAACACGTAAATTTTTTTGTTTGCAGAAAAATACGAAGAAATCTCTAATATTAATATTGGGGGCCAAATTATAGAATTAAACGGAAAATAAAAAAATATTTTTTAACGCATCATGCAATACATCAAATGAAAGGGCTCACATCATGAGGAATACAAATATATATTTTTCATATTTTTAAAATTAATTGTTTACAAGATATTAACATAAAGATATAAAAAATTCCCATTTCTCGCTTTATTTCCGAAACCATACTATCTAAAATTTTGAAAATAATTAGGGGTACTGGAGCTCACTTGGAATTTATAAGAAAAAATATTAGAAAATGCCCATAGTAATTTTAGGGCCAAATTATACAATTAAATGGAAAATAAAAATTCAATTTTCAAACGTATCATGTAATATATCAGATAAAAGGCTCATTATGTGAATTACAAATATATAATATTTTTAAATCATTTGTTTAAATGATATTAACAAAAATATTAAACATCGACTTAATTCCCACTTTAGAAAGTACACTATTTAAATTTTGAAAAATATATTTTATTTGTATTTTTAAATAATTTGAATAACAGGTTTAATAAGTTATAATTTAAAACTTGACCTATTTTGCCCTTTATCTTCCAATCTATAGAGCCTCAAAACTCAGACAGTAGATTATAAAAGGCTTCTCTGAAAGTTTATTAATAAATTAGAAAATTAAATACATATGTATTTTGATAAAAATCAAGCGAATCCTGAAGCAGATAAAATAAAAAGTCTATGTGTGGAAAATCAACGTGTATATTTTTTATAAATTTAAAACGCTTCCTTTAAAAGATATAAGGGTAAGTATAAGAAAATGCACTCATTCCCTGCTTGTCTGAAACTGGAATATTAGAATCTTGAAGGTGGTACGGAACCCTTAGTATGCGAGTCCGACTCGCACTTGACCAAATTATTTTTAACTCTCATACTTCATGTATAGATCTCACTGGTCAAGATACCACTGATTTCGGCGTACGCTTTTCAAAGTAGGATTTTTTCCCTTTACAGCATAACTTCTGTATGCTTGCTACGCAATGTGGTAAATAATTCAACTTTGACTAAGTGTAAACTGAAAACAAAGACGCATTCAGGACTGTCAAAGACTAGAGTTAGCAAAAACATTGGCTGAAGGCTGTAGGGTACATTACATTATGTAGGAATTCGGTTATACATGTTAACATTTACATTTTCAACATAAACTGGTAAACGTATGACATTTGACGTTAACAGAAAAACTATAATTTAGCAAGTTAATGCTTTCTTATAACGTCATAAGATAACACTCACCAAGTTTTGGCATCGGATAATGAATTATAGCGTATAACACTTGCCAAAAACCACTCCAGAGGAATGTATACCAAATCGTTATTCGATTATCAGTATTCATGCAGAAAATATTCACTTCTGGCACAACACGCTCGAAATTGCAATTTTATGAAAGCTTTTTTGTATCTGTATAAATTCAAATGAGTGTTGAAAATCAATATTTTTATATGTAATTGTAGATATATTGATATGATACTATAATTTTTGATAAAGGGGCATCCAGTAATTACCTGAGATGTATTTCCGTAAATTTGTGTCCCGCTTAGTGAGATTTGGTACGATATGACGATATCCACATAATGTGAAATTTACTTTTAAATAATTTAATTTATTGGTAATGTTCATGGTTTTGCTTCATGCCACCCATTACCTAAGTCATAATTCATGTACAGTTTTTTTCTGCGAGTTATAAGATGGATAATATGTTTAAGGTATATACATAAATAATTTGGTTAAGTGCAAGTTGGACTGGCATACTAAGGGTTCCGTACCACCTTCAAGATTCTAATATTCCAGTTTCAAATAAGCAGGGAATGAGTGCATTTTCTTATATTTACTCTAATATCTTTTAAAGAAAGCGTTTTAAATTTATAAAGAATATACACTTTCATTTTCCACACATAGACTTTTTGTTTTATCTGCTTCAGGATTCGCTTGATTTTTATCAGAATACTTGACCCCAAAAATTAACAATAGAGTTTTATTTTACTCATAAACTTTCAGAGAAGCCTTTTATAATCTACTGTCTGAGTTTTGAGGCTCTGTAGATTGGAAGATAAAGAGCAAAATAGGTCAAGTTTTAAATTATAAATTATTAAATCTGTTATTCAAATTATGTAGAAATACAAATACAATATATTTTTCAAAATTTAAATAGTGTAGTTTCTAAAGAGGGAATTAAGTCGATGTTTAATATTTCTGTTAATATCTTTTAAACAAATGAGCCTTTTATCTGATATATTACATGATGAATTTGAAAATTGAATTTTTATTTTCCATTTAATTGTATAATTGGTCTCTAAAATTACTATGGGGGTTTTCTAAAATTTTTACTTATAAATTTCAAATGAGCCCCAGTACCCCTAATTATTCTCAAAATTTTAGGAAGTATGGTATCGGAAATAAAGCGAGAAGTGAGAATTTTTTATATCTTTATGTTAATATCTTGTAAACAATTAATTTTAAAAATATGAAAAATATATATTGGTATTCCTCATAATGAGCTCTTTCAGTTGATGTATTTATTGCATGATGTCTTTAAAAAATATTTTTTTATTTTCCGTTTAATTCTATAATTTGACCCCCAAAATTAATATTAGGGATTTCTTAGTATTTTCCCTGTAAACAAAAATTTGTAGGTCTTATAGTTTAGGGAATAAAGGAGGAAATGGGTAATTCTTTTAAATATTTTTGTTAATATATTTTAAAACATTCATTTTAAAAACATGAAAAATATATTTGTATACGTCAAAATGAGTCCTTTGATTTTATATATTACATGATCTCTTCATCTAATGCTGTAATTTGCCCTTTCTCCTTATTTTTCCCGTTAAGTTTAGGTGAGGTCCTATATCCATAATTTTTTAAAAATATTTACGTCTTATAGTTTAGGAATGGTTATTTTCTATTTTTGTTAATATCTTTTAAATAATTTATTTTAAAAATATGAAAAAAATATATTTGCTTTCGTCATAATGAGCCCTTTCATTGGATATAGTACATGATGCTTTAGAAACAATTTTAATTTTATATTCACCATTTAATTCTGTAACTTGTCCCCCAAAATTAATAGCAGAGGTTTTTCCATATTTTTCCGGTAAAATTTAGGTGAGGTCATATATCCCTTATTTTTTTGAAAATTGTACGGCTTATAGTTTCGAAAAAAAGGTAGGGGGAATGGGTAAATTTTTTTATATTTTTGTTAATATCTTTAAAATAATTTATTTTAAAAATATGAAAAAAAATTGTTTTCGCCATAATAAGCCCTTTCATTTGATATATTACATGATGTGTTAGAAACAATTTTAATTTTATATTTTCCTTTTAGTTCTGTAATATGCCCCCCAAATTTAATAGTAGAGGTTTCTCCTTATTTTGCCGATAAAATTCAGGTGAGGTCCTATATCTCTATTTTTTTCAAAATTTTACTTCTTTTAGTTTCGGAAATAAAGGAGGACGGTCGATTTTTATAGTTTTTCCCCCAGAAGTATCCCTAAAATCAAAATTTCTTTATTTACGATATTTACTTCTGATCGGTTCACCAAATTATATACTGATACCAAATTTCAACCTTTTCCGTCCAGTAGTTTAGGAGAAAATTGCTGTGATGTGACAGAGGCAGAAATCCGGAGTGATATCATAAGGGTATCCGTATAGTGTATATACGGAAACCTAAAAATGACGTTTCCCTTTTCAAGTAGTTTACACTGTATATTACAGTTTTATTTTGAAGCACAGAAAATGAAAAGAAAAAAAACAACCACTTTTACAGAATTTTCATTAAAAATTTTGGAATGTTTGGTTTCGAGATTCAATTTTAACCAATTAATCATGTTTTTCATAGAATAAATTTTATATTTATACAATTTTATATATCCTGGAAATACATGAACAAAAATATACATTTATGAAATGTATATCTGCCCATCACAAATCATAAAAATTATCCAACCCCCTCCGAAAACCCACCCCGAAAAAAATTCCTGGCTACGGCCTTGAATGAATGTAAGCCTCATTTATATAGACTACGGACGCCTTGTATATCTAATTTACTCTCCAAAGTAACTTTAACAGCGGGATAACCAGCAATGTTATTAAAAACCCTTTTTTTTAAATGCGTAATAAAAGGGTTATTTATGATCGGTGCATATCAAAAGACAATGACGTATAAAATGAATCATATGAATTCTTGTTTAAACGTATAACCACAATTCATGTGAATTCTATTAAATGACACTTTGACACTACAAATATCAGCAATTAGCCTTACGACCTATAAAATTTATCTTGATATTTACGAGATTATTTTCCTCTGTAATAAAGATATTTTCGCTCTTTGTATTCATTACATTTGTCTTTCTAAATTTAATTGTTAAAATAAATGACAAATGGTTTGATCCAGAAGAAAAATTTAATTCTGCGTTATTAAAATGTAAAATTAATATTCCACACTGCTGTTTCACAAAATTTGCAAAATAGTCTTTAATTGCAATTAATAAAATACCTACAGGGTGGCAATGAAAACATTAACGTGTGTGGGTTTTTATGGTTAATATATATTTTTACACTATTTGGATATATCTAATACATACAAATATTTTTTTGCGCAAAATAATAAATTTTAAGTTCAATTATAACATTAGCCATTTTAAAATTTTGATCTCTGAAGGTAATGTCAGATTAAAACACATGAAAGGCATGAACAATGCAGCTAAAAATAAAGCAAATCTCCTCCCAAAACTAAATTAGAGCAAATGTTTAAATTCTGTTCAATTTCGATCTTGACAATATTTTAACAGATTATAAAAGGACTCGGTAGCACTTTTAAATATTTAGCCAGAATACGACCTGCCCCAGTTTGTCGCAATGAAATTGAGGTTTAGTCCTATAAACTCTAGGAAAACCTCACGAAAAAAAAATCAATAGACCTTAAATCTGGTCACTGAACTGACAATTCAATTGTACCTCTCCAACCCTTTTAAAGAAATTTTTATCCAATGTTCATTTAAAATCTCAGGAGAAAAATTTTTGGGGATATTGTATTTGACTGTCTTGTACCTAATGGGGATTCAGTTCAGCCCAAAAGGTTTTATCAGAGAAAGCTTTACATGATAAAAAAAACGTAAAATCATAGCATGATCTGTATTCTATTATCATCAATAATTATTGACAATTGTCTTCTAAACGTGGTTTGTGGCATATTCTTGATTAGTTTTATGTTTTTTGGGGCAATAACACCAAAATCGGAATAAAACGACGTTTATTGAAGGAAAACCAAATGTTTAAAAGTCTATTCTGACTTCGTTGTCAATATTTATTATTTAATAAATATATTTATTATTTATTTAATAAATATATTTATTATTGACAACGAAGTCAGAATAGACTTTGAACCGTTTGGTTTTCCATCAATATACGCCGTTTTATTTCGATTGTGGTGTTATTGCCCCAAAAAACATAAAAGTAATTATTGACAATCTAAAAAAAATCTAAATGAAAAAATTTCTTGCAATAGGATCGGTTATTCGAAATCAAAGATGAAATTTTAACAAAATAAATATTAATTAACTGACTTCAAGACGAAGGTTCTTAATTCATCTGCATACAAAGTGTGTTCACGTAAGTTGGGATCATTATTAATAATATTTGGGAAAAAATTGTAATACAGTAAATTTGAAATTCGCTAAAAAGTAAAAACCTTTATTTACAGCTATATCGAAAATTGTTATGAAACAAAGTAAATCAGAACTAACAATTGCATCCACTTATGTCATTAGATCACAAAAAAATTAAATACTTATTTAATATAATATAAGTTTTAATCCACACGGATTTCATAATAAGTATTAAATTGCTGGAAAAATATATTACTCCTTCCATTTTGTTTAAGTTATTTTTGTGGTTTTTGAAGCCTTTTTTTGTTTTCCTTTAATTTACTCTTTAATACGCCCAGTACATCTAAACCACATGTAAATGGTACTCTAATGTTCGTATACAGTCGTTTGAACACATGGTATCATTAAAGAATTGTACCCTGCCTTTTAGTAACGCTTTGCATTTACACGTTCATTAAAAAGAACATTTAAGAGGAGACTGATAAATATCTGTTTTTATTAATAATAAACTTTTTTGACATGTCATAGGATTGATAAATATAGCAGAGTCAATGGGGAAGATTCAGGAGGCGGAGGAGAGGGGTAATTATTTCATGAGTTAAAAACGAAAACCTCACCATTGTAGGGTTCCCCTCACGACCAGATACCCACCCCCATGATAAAATTGTATTTATGCTACCGAGAGGTGTTAAAACATAAGAAAAATTCTGAATGGAGTTGGCCGTTACTTGGTGGAAATTAAAACTCATGATGAAATAATACACAGTATTATTGAATTGCACTTTATTTAGACACACTTGTGACAATTGTTTCGCTACATTGTAGCCTCTTCTGACAATAATGTGAGTTTACCAAATTTAAAATATATATAGTATTAAAAGGTACAATAAATGAAATAAATATAATGCAAAATAGATTAAAATTGAAAGCTTATAAATAATATTACAGTTTTGGGAAATACTAATGATATTCTCCTTATTAATGCAGAAACCAGGGTGTGTTTTGGTTGGGATAATCCCTTAAAAGGTTTTTAAATATTTCGGATTTATTTTTACTAATGTAATTATATAAACAAATAAATCCCCCTTATTAAATTTGCTTATATAATTACATTAGTACAAATAAATCCCAAAATATTTAAATATATATTTAGCAATTATCCCAACCAAAACACAGCATATTACCTGGTTTCCGCATTGGTAGGGAGAATATCATTCCTAATTCCCAAAACTGTAATATTATTTATAAGCTTTGAATTTTAATCTATTTTTGCATTATATATACCTAGTTCATTATTGTCAGAAGAAGCTACAATGTAGCGAAACAATTGTCACAAGTGTGTCTAAATAAAGTGGAATTCAATAATACTGTGTATTATTTCATCATAACAAAAATTGCAAGCAAAAACACCAAAAAAGGCGAAATCAATATTTAAAGAAATCAGATCTCGAAGAAATGGAAAAAGTTGTTGGCTGTGTTATGTAGATGGGCATAGTACACTTACTTTCAGTGTGGTTTATGCTAATTTCATGAACACAATTAAGCAAAACAAAAGTTGCATCAAAAAAACCAAAAATTCAAAACTAAAATTAGAAGAAAACACATCATGAAGAAATGGAAAAAATTGTTGGCCTCCTTCTGTTGATGAGAATAGTCCACTTATCTTAAATATCTAGCTATTTGTCAATAAAGTTTTTGCCAATTACAAGAAAACAATCATAAACCTTTTACTATTATAGATTGGCAAAAGGTATACCTTTTGACATAAATTCTTATTGTCACACAGTTGTTAATCTAAGCTCTTTAATTTTGACTTGTTACAAGTTTCTCAGATGAATATGTTTTCGAAAACCAAACTGGAAGCAAGATTGATACCGTAGTTACAAGAGTACTTTTATGCAAGATGAGTTAGTGACATAACCCCAAATGTATATCAGCCTATTGTAAACCAAAAAATAACAATGTTTTGAAAACCACCCTTATCTGGATCCCACAGAGAATACTTGGAAGTTGCTGACACAGGAAATCTCTGAAACTTCTATCATCCAATTGTGCATAGAGAGTATGTGTTGCCAAATAAAAACATTCATGGCAGGCATACAAAATAAAAACAAGAAATTTTGATTTTATAATACTAATAATTACAAGATCCAGTTAATGCTTTGTTATGTTAATTTTATTTTATTATCGATGTGTAACATCCATGGTATGTCAATACTGGATGTACTAGCCAATACACCAAAGGTTACTTAGACAGTCCATATTTGTTTGAGGCAATGAAACTATCACAAGGTACAAACATTTAATGGGGCTTGCAAAAGAGTTACTGATTTCTGTTTGGGCTTATATATCAACATCTGAATAGTTGTTTATTAGCAATGTTCAGTCACTTTCACTCTGAGCACATCCAAAAGGCAAACAATATCTGAAGAAACCAAACCATCAAAAGAGTTCACTGTCACTAAGGCTAAGGAGTCAGATTGTTGTTTATGTTTATTTATTTTAGTACCATTTCCGTATTTTCTTAGGAAGTCTGGATATTTGGCAACTATTAGAAAATTGTGGATATTTCCGTTTTTGATATTAGTAATAAATATATTTTATAATTCCAAAAACAAGCTATTTTCGTAAATAAAGTAGTTAGAAATTGTATATATTTGTTGACTATTTGACATCTCTAAAAACTTACTGCTTTAACAAATTCACATGAGTTACATTTTGGAAATATTTTGAATGGGCAGTGGTAGTTAAACTTTATAAATTATTCTTTGTTGGTGAGTTATTTATATATGATGAATTTCGGAGCCAAATTATTTCTCAAAGAATTTGAAATCGTCCAGTGTCAAAATATAAATAAAATTCTTGGAATGCTTAATAATGTGATGCAAAAATAAGATATAAAGAAATAAACAAAGTGTTACAAAATAATGTTGCTCACAAACTTACCCTTTCGAGCTTCTGAAAATGTTCCCTCAAGAAAGAAATGGGATTTCGTGGACGATTTACACATAGTTGAACTATACAATCCTTCAAGATTTGTTGAATATTGTGAGTTTGGACGTAGGTTTCACATTCGCGGAGAGCTTGTTCTTCATCTATATTGGTTGCCATATCGAAACACAAAACCGAAATAATGTCCGACCGAAATAGCACTAAAATATAAACAACTGGAACAGATCGTAATGGCACTTTTTAAAAAAATCAAATGGAAATACAAAATTAGACAGTTCAAATTTGGAATTTGACAATCCAAATATTTCCCAAATCACAGGACTACTAAATTAAAAATATTGGGGTAACATCATAAAACAAAAAGTTCTTTACTTCTTCTTCTCGATTACATTTAAGAATATTATTAATTTTCATCATTTATTCCCTTTGATTTATTCCAAAAAGGAATAAAACTCCGAGAACTTTAAGTTTGACTTAAACAGAATTTGAACAATATTACATATTATTATAATTTTATCAGATTTGAACTTTAGATAAACAGCGCAACGGCTAACTTCGGGTTATCGTAGACGCAGGTTGCGTTTGACATGCGCAGAAGATTGATGACGCCGATGTTGACGTATCGTAGCATCAGTATCGGTCACCGTCACCAAAGAAAGGCAAATTGTATTTTAGAATTTAGAAGTGTCATTTAACCAGTTGAGAGTAAGAAAATGGCGAATCTTTTGTGAAAATTAATTTTTAGGTGAAGTGTTGTGATACAGTAAGAATTAATATATAATATAATTTTTCGTAGTGCATTTTGTTAAAGACTAGTAGGTATTTTTAAGCAGTGAACAGTTTTTCATAGGAATTTAATGAGGTAAGTGTAAGTGAAGTAGTGTGTTAAGATTGCGTTATGTTATATAATATAGATGAAACTCATATTTGCGTAAAAGCATAAAACTGTTTAAATTAAATTTGCGTGTTAATGTAAAATGAAAAGCAGAATCGATCACAATATCTTAAAAATGGATGGGCCACACCTGCGCCTTGGTTTGCAAATTAGGTTTCCGACATATTGGATCATTGTAAGCGACCTTAAGATGACCCATTAATAAATCCTAAAACTATACTAACAGTTTAAAATACTCTTAAGTCTCTTTGTTGATAAAGATTTATTAATTACATATTTCATAAAATATGTTCTACATGTTAAAATCTAATTTCATTATGTGATCGTAGATTAAAACATTGAATAGGCTGAATTATAGGTGAAAGGAATTTTATGAATTTAAAACCAATACTTTATAATTATAGGCATAAACAGCAATACTATTTGGTTTTAATTTAATTCTTGGAAACAATGCCAGTTATTTTTTAGAAAAAAATAATAATTGCTCAACAATTGTAACAGTATTACAGTTCAGTTATTTAAAAATATGCATTGTCTATTTTCATCTATTAATGCCCCATGTGTTGTTGACCCAGCCACAACAATAATAATCAATCTTAACCCACTTTATTAAGATAGTCCTCTATAAAGGAATATATTTTATGAGCTTTTAAAATTTTATGTGTCCATGAGAATGGCAGAATGACAATTTTCAGGGATGTGATACACTGAACAGGAGTGTGACAAATTTATCCATGAAAACCTAAACATTCTGCTATAATAGACTTTTTTTGTGTATTTATATTGAATGACAACCTTTATAATCCTAAAATCTTATACAAATTAAACTACTGAAATATTAATTACACTATCCACTATAATCTTCAGTCTTTAAATGGTTCATCATTTCTAATTTATGATAAATTTAATGAATGTGCCAAGGATTTGTAAGTTGAGATCAATCTTCTTCTTCAAACATCTTATATTGCTGACATTTTTTTCTTCACCACTTCTCTGAATATAAGAGTCTTCTTAATAGTTGCGAGGACTACCCACATTATGCAGGTATCACTTTATGTTTGGCACAAGACTGTTTTTGCTACTTTCAGTCTTTACTATTTCTCAATATATCCTTTTAATTCATTTGCTTCCCACTTGTATCATCTCAGAATGTTGCCAAGTGAAGGTCAATACTAATATATAGTCATTGACAACTGAGTAAATGGAAGTGCCAACATATATAGAGCATATTTGTTGTGGCTTGTCAGAACTTGCAGTAGCTTGGGACCACTTATTTTGGAGTACCGGTTTTTCTACACAAATCAAAGGTGCTCATCTGCTCTCTGCCAGTTTCCACATGTTTGTCCATCATCAGTATGTGTTTGCACATCACCATTATCTACTCATACTTAACAAAAATTCCTAATTGAATTTTAATTAAATGATGCGTCGTTTGCAACTACATAAATATAAAAATGTCTAACACACTATTAAGTAGTGTTTTGTTTTATAGACTTTGTACTGTTACTCTAGAATCAGTGTAGAACCTAATCTATTAAATACTTTTTCAAGTTTAATTAATTCTCAAGTTAACAAAAAACCATTGTCTAGCACAAAAGTTATCACAAAAGTCACTAAATCATTTTTGTCATGAAAACTTTATTCTGTTGCTAAGACTTAGTAAAAATTGTGGTATCCAGCAACAAAGGGGCTGAATTGGCAACACTGTGCATTGGTTTCCCTGTCTTCATTTCTAACAGTGAGGGGCCTGACCAATGACTACTGATATATATTTATATTAGTAGTCATTGTCATATACTAAACAAACTTTGCACTGTGGACATAAAATATCTTGAACTTACAAATTAAATAATTAAAGCTCATAGCTCATTTGTAATAAATTCACATCTTGAGATTTAGGTATTCAGTACAAATGATATAAATTAAAATTTAAGAATGCCCAAAAATTTTGGATTTTAAATGTTGTGATAATTGTTTAGTTGGGGTTAAATATGTGAAAAAATATATTTTGATTTACACATCATCTTTATCAAACTCTATAAGTGAAGGCCGAAAATTACAACTTAATACAATTATTAAGTTCAGTAGCATATTTGGTTTATACAAACCTAATCATGTGACGGAATAGTCATGATTTATATCTGACCATCATTAATCTGTGTAAATTTGAATCTGTGTGAGTGTCTTTCATAGACTTTAGGACAAAAACGCAATTATACATTTATGTTCATGGACTTCTTGGGACTAAATAAAAATTCTGTATATTTCAGCAAAAAAGTAAATTCTCTTATTTATCTTAATTATGTCATGTAATATTGTCAAACATTTTATTTTTAAATTTTACATGTTTTTTTCAGTTCATAGTTATTCGCAACAAGTTCATTAACATAAAGTAACTATCATTCAATGTACAATTTTTTGTTATTATCATAGGTATTATGCATTTGTGTAGGCTTTTATGGCCAGTGTCAGTGGATCAAGCCATTGTTTTTAACAGACTTGTAAAAGAAAGAGGTTCCCAATTCGTCTGTATCTAGGTTTTTTTTTATGTTTAGGAATTTCGACCCTTTATACTAGGTCCTGTTGATATTTTTTTCAATAATGTTGCTTGTACCGTTTTCTAGAAAATGGGGAAAAACAAACCACTTTCTTATACAATAAGCTTTGGTGGAGTTGGTGGTATGGAAATTTTTCTATTCAGAACATAGGATAAATTGAACAGAAATTGGATTAGCTTCAGGATATCCCAAAGTTGCCCCATATTTTTTCCAATAATATAGCTTGTACCAGGTTTAGAAAATCGGGAACAAAATTGGAGGAGTTGCTGGTATTAAAAATATGAAAATGTTTCTGTTCACAACTTGGGGTAATTTTTTTTTCAAACATTGTAGATTATTTATTTATGTACATTATTCCAACTAATATTGCAAATCCAATATCACATTCAGTTGCAGTTGTGAGAATTGTATATTACACAACAGTCTTCAGTTCTGGCCTTTACTTGTTCAACATCACCAGTTTTATCTTATAATCCAACAAAGCAGCCTTAATTGCCTGCTCTGCCAACATTGAGCAGTGAAGCTTAACTTGTGGAAGTGACAATTCTTTAGCAATTTCCGTATTTTTAAGTTTCAATGCTTGGTCTACATTTTTACCTTTTACCCATTCAGTCGAATATGAGCTACTAGCTATTGCTGAGCCACAACCAAAAGTTTTAAACTTAGCATCGATAATTTTTTCATTTTCGTCAATTTTAATTTGTAATTTCATAACATCCCCACAAGCTGGGGCACCGACCAAACCAGTTCCAACGTTCTTATCGTTTTTGTCCAGTGATCCAACATTTCTTGGGTTTTCATAGTGATCGATAATGTTTTTGTGATAGGCCGCTGTTGCAATTATGGGTTGCTTAAAATTGTGTAATAATGATTTGTATGCTTGGAGACTCATTATCAAATATTACTCTAAATTTAATCCAATAAAACTCAAACCAATTGGATTAAATTGTGCTGTATTATTAAAAATTTGAAAGTTGACTAGATAAGTTGGATTCAAACGGAAAACGTCTGTAAGAATATTGTTTAGAGAAAAAGTTAATCTTCATAAAAAAATTTCATGATCAGAAACGTCTACTGCAATCATTATAAGTCACTTTTTCAACTGTATACAAGGTTTGTCAGCAAATGTGAATTTTGCTTAAAAGTAAAATATTTTTCAGAATATATAAAATTCATATTAAAGGGCGGTAACATGAAATATAAAATGCATCTAATTATGCCACATCACTAAAAATTGAATAATACCTAAATCTTCATATCACTTTTCCAAATTGTGTTCTAGCTTTGATAAAGAATATAATTTTTGTTTAAGTTAAGTACCTTTATTTTTAATAACTCAAATTGTCATCAGACAAAAATTATTAGAGTTGAAAACTACGTCATATTATGCTATATCAATTAAAAGTGTATAACGATTTTTTATAAGATTCCGCGGAGAGGAGACTATTAAATGAATGTCAGTATAATTAACGGACCTAAAGAATGATGATCGTCTACAATATAGTGGATCCACCCAAATTAAAATCATATTCAAAATTATCTTAATACATATACATATTTAGAATACAAGTTATTCTGTTCAACAGTAAACGAGATTGTTCAAACTAATAAATGATGCTTAAAAGTAAAATATCTTATTTTAGGCAATATCGATAAAGTTTAAAGATTTGAAAGCTGCATCACTACAAATTTTAAAATAAATACATTAAAACAAAAACCTACTTTTACTTTTTCTGAAGTTGGTGCCAATTATAAACAGCGATGTACAACATATAAATGTACTTCACAAAATATTTTCACTTTACCTTGGTGGTTTTTTTTGTTTTATTATATTTATCAGGGCTGTATTTCCGTGGTCTCTTAGAATTTTTTTGGAAGAAAACCATAGTTTAGCCATTGTGCATGTGGTCTGGCAGTCTGCATACATAATTCCTCAAGCAATTTTATAGTTTATTGCAAATGTTTTTTAACTGTTCTAATTATATTCTTTCAATTGTTTCAGAATGGCGGAAGCATCACCTGTGTCCGCAATTCCCCCACCGCCGGGAACAGATCCCCCGTTGCCGCCAAATCCTCCTTCGCCCTCTTCCAACATCATTCAAGATGTCGGTCATCAAGCGCAGCCCATGAACTGGGCCAATTTATATTACAGCAACTATTACAATCCACAATACGCCCAATACTACCAATACTATTTAATGAACGGTTACAATTTTGCGCCCTATCAACACATGCTTAATAACAAAAAAGACGACAAAACGCAACCACCTCTTCCTCCAGGTCCCCCATTACCTAACAATCTATCAAATGGTCCCCGTCCGCATCTGTTGAACACTCCCCCCAAGCAATTCGGTAACATCAGGTTTCAATTTAACGGTAAGAAACTCCCGAAAAACAATCCCATCAAGCAGTTGAACACCGCATCGGCGAACAGCGGTGCCGCTAAGAAAAAAAGGAAACGCAACAGGAACAATCAAAACAATCAATTCCATCAAAATAATAATTTCAATAACGCGCCCCCATTGCCTCCCCCAGAAGCTATACCCGCGCCCCCACCTGAATGTATGCCGCCGGATCCACCACTACCACCTCTACCAGCTGGCGTTCCTCCACCGCCGAATGCACAAGTCAACAACAACGATTCGAATATAACAACTCCCCCTCAGGCACAAACGATAGCTACGAATCCGTCCGACGAATGGCCGGATAGTCTCAAAACGTACGTGACAAGATGCTACGAGAAGTGCAGGACGGCCATCGACAAGAACCAAGTCGACATTATTTTGAAAGGAAAGATAACACAGGCGTGCCAAATCGGACAGTTGCACACGAAAGATTGGAGCAACGAACCGTTGCCGAATATCCACAGCGAAACTAAAGTGTTTACCGGACAAGTCAAAACGGTGCCAGGACAATTGGCGAAGTTTCAAAAGAAAGGTCTATCCGCCGGTCTGGGTGCTCGATTGGGCGTCAAGAAGAATTTGAAGGGTAAAAGCAGGTCGAGATCGAGGTCTCCCGCATCGCCCGTTACTAACAGCAAATCGAGGTCGGGATCCAAGAGTCCGAAGAGGCGTAGGACGACAAGGTAAGCAGCACTTTTTTAAATGGAAATTTTATTTAAAGGCGATTTTGTTCATATTACATTTAAACAAGATAAATCTTTTTACATTTGGGATTTTATATTTATGACTAGTACTCATAAATTGCGTGCCTACTCCATTGGGAGTGTTCCAGTATTTAGGTTCCATCACTATCAGGGATCCACTCAAACACACAAAAAGTGCGCCATCTGTCGGACCCAATTGTGAACTAAATCTAAACCATTCAGAGATCTAATCAAACACACAAAAAAAATCATAAAAATGGTCCAACTAGTTAAGGGTTTAAAAAACTTTCAAAAATTAGATTGCTGCGCTACCTACCTAGTCCAATTGTTAAATCTTCTAGGGACCCACTCAAACACACACATGAAAAATCATCAAAATTTGTCCAGTCGTTTGGGATCAGTTTAAAATAATCTTAGACTCTTTTTCAAGCAGGAAATGAGCTGATATACTTTAAGCGGCTGACCAAATCTTCAGAAATTATAGCTAGATCACGTCAGCTTTCAAACACGAAAAACCGTATCAAAATCGGTCCATTGGTTTAAGAGCTATGCTTTTTTTGAAAGCAGTCCCAATTTCCAACTCTCTTCACATCGTTACTTTTCACTTTACTTTTTTTGTGGGCGGCCGTCTTCTGCTTTAGTATCTTGTCTTGGTCATCTTTGGTTCCACTGAGATACATTTTTGATAAACGTTTTGTTTGTCGGTGAATTAGTTTTTACTAAGGTGAATAAATTCTAGAAAATTCTCCTGTTAGTACCGTCAGTTAAACATTGTAACACATGGTATAGTGCCGATTACGTCCCGTATTTCTGTCTAACTTCTGGTTGTTCTGTTAAGGATTTTGTCTCAAATAAAGATTCCCAATATGGATAGTTCCATTTTGTTTTGCATTACTTTCAGTATTCTTGATGTTTTTACTTATTGTTAATGTATCTGTTAATACGGGAAGGAACTATATGTTAAATATGTCAAAAGCACTGATATACATTTTTCCATAGCTACTCAGGTCAATCCTATTGTTTGATTGGTCCTTTCAATGCACATTGTTTATCCTAGATGCTTGTACATATATCATTGTTCTATGTTTTTGTTTTTTATATAGAAATGCCTAATATAAGTTTGATTATATACTGAGTTGTCATAGAACACACAATTCTGCATGTATTATGAGAAAAATTAACATTAACAACTATTTTAATTGAATTTTCTCAAAAACCATTATTCTTTAGAAAAAAGTAATGTGTTTTTTGGAAGCAATTTCTTAAAGCACAAATATGATATAACTACTTTGAAAAAAATACAGTTTGAGAGATTTTTGTGAAAAACTCTTGACCCTGCTTAACATTTAGAACCACAAGAAGTTTCTTATGAAAATCTAGCTTTTCGAGAAATTTGATCCATTTGATCTTTATTCCCCAAATTATTAAATAAAATTTTAGTGATTTTCATTACTGTTGTCATGCCTATGTCTTGCTAAATTCCATTCTTTTTCTTTTTTTTCCTTTTAAGGATACTTTAATTGTATGAAACATTCCAAAATATTACTTTTATAATGAATTTTTCATTTTAATACAAATGTTTTGCTTTGCTTTTTTCAGTGGAAGCTCAGATTCGAGCAGCGACGACGGGAAAGTCAAGCACGCACCTAAGGATTCAAACAAGAAGGGTAAACTGACTGACAGATTAGGTCCAGTTAAACAAAAGAATACCTCTAAATCGAACAAAAAAGACAAGCGAGCCAATTTCTACTCGACATTCGGACACGAGGTGGAGGAGAACGCCGAAGTGTTGCAGCAAAGAGCTGCCAGATTCAATAGTGGCAACACCGCCAACGGAAAAAGTGATAATAATTATAGTAATTCTCGGTATAGTAATAATAATGTCAAAGCGGTACCGTTCGTTATCGATCGGTTTTCCCCCGACGAAAATAATCAGGTGGACTTTGACTGGTCGGATTGTCACATCGTGGGTACGAGCCAGGACTTGGAGAAGTCCTTCCTTCGTTTAACGAAAGCTCCAGATCCGTGTGATGTTCGGCCAGTCGAAGTACTTAAATTATCATTGCAGAACGTGAAAGAGAAATGGATCCAGAAACAGGATTACTTTTACGCGTGCGATCAACTCAAATCGATAAGGCAGGATCTGACGGTAAGTCCAAATTAAAGTGTGCAGTTTAGTAATCGAAAACTGCTCCTTGCTTTTAGCGCCACCATAGCTTACACCTAATTTAGAAACTTTTAGCATGATGTTCAGGTATTACTTAAACAGCCTTAGGGGAACAGGAACTCAACTTTTCATACTTAAGTAAGAAATTATTAAACAAATAATTTCTTACTTAAGAATGGAATTATTAAATAAATATATTTTTAATCCCATTATTTATACCTTACATTATTACCATTACGATTATAACGAAATTCCATAAATATAGTATAACATCAAACGACTTGACAAAAGTAAATAGACTTTCCCATTTTAATTTATAAAAAACACATTATTTGAATAAAAATGTAACTATATGTGTAGATGAATTCCCAGTAGAAACTCTTCGTTTCTTGTGGAACATGATATCATTTAAACTAGTGGTTGCCCAATGGTCGAAATTCGATCCTATTTCATGAAATTGTAAAAAGTATATTTTTATAATAAACAGAGTTGTGGAGAAATCGAAGAAGTAGATGTATTGACCAAAATTGTTCACTCATATTGACAAATCTATTGCAATAAAAAAATTAAAAATGTATTCGAAATATTTTTGACAAATGAATGACCCCCCAAATTTTTGGCTGGAACCGCTTTTGGCAAAATATTCGATATAATAATTGGAAGATTGTTCTTTGAACCTAAAAGTTTTCGTCATTTGCGTTTCAATCAAGTTAGGAGAATTTAAATATTTCTGTCTGACATTTTTTTGCACAACACCTTCGTGAAGGTAGTGATAATAATATATTAATCAAATAATTGAATTCACATTAAAAACATATTTAATATGAAAGTTACTGCAACGCGTCCGAAAAATCAATACTGATGTACTACATTGACTATTGTACCACTAAACACTAACAACGCTTGTATGCCACTTCCAGAAGTACATGTTCTAAGAATATAACAGCATCTATCGATCGCTCCCTCCATATATAATTAATCAGTGTTTTGAGTTTTGACCGTCTGGCGGCGGCGGCACTGTCAGTTGTTTGGCGTTGACAGTATGGACGTAAATAATTAATTTTTATTATATTTTATTTAATGAATGAACCAATATTATAAATTAATATTAGCATTTTGTGCCGAAGGTCGTCAGTAGCTACTTAACAAAACAAAAATGAAGAAAATCCGTTGAGAGACAGAGGAGAAAATGGTACCTAATCATTTTGTCTTTGCCTATTTATATATAGATACCGCCTCGGCTGTTGTTACAGATTTCTATTATTTTGAAGAAGTTCTGCATCACATTGGCTGCTCTATCGAGCAATTATTGCAGAATTATTGGCGGAAACTTTATCTTTGACGTAATTATACAGAGATAGGTCGTTAAATCACACGATCTAGATGGCCAGTTGGTTCTACCCTCTGCTGTATTACTTGCCTCGGAAATAGTGTCGTTGTTTTTACACTTCTGTAGCTTGTAGTCCCAACGTGTTGAAAATAAACATCACATATATAACAAAATTCTTGAAACTGACCACTATTCAACAGCATGAAAGCTTTCCTACGTCACCCCTCTTCAATTAGGGTAATTACCGAACAATTTATATTCAGTCGTAGATAACCAAATTTTTTGAGAAGTCTTCCCACAATTAATTTGCTTTCAGAAATAGGGTTATGATTACTCTAAGCAACACGTTTTTTGCGGTAGATCTACGTCTAAACTCTTGTGAACCGTTTCCGCAAAATTTTCACCATATTTGTGGTGAATTTTCATTATTTTTGTTCTTTGTATTCTGATAGTCTTAACTTCAGAACAGTCAACAGTAGCATTCATATATTTAACAGTACAAGAATGGCACGAGCTTAAACCTCTTAATGGGAAATCCTTTATAATGACGGATCTTTCATGTTTACTTTATTCCTCAGTGGTTTTAAAAGACACTCAAACTAATTTTATTTGTTTTGAAAAATGGAGAAAGCTATGGTGGTGACAACTATTTTTATCTACAATTGGAATTCCCAATTGGTGATTTTTAAAAGTAGTATAGTTTTTACAAAACTGTTTTTATTTCAGGTTCAAGGAATAAGAAACGAATTCACGATACAAGTGTACGAAATACATGCGCGTATAGCTTTAGAAAAAGGTGATCATGAAGAATTCAATCAGTGTCAAACGCAACTTAAAATGTTATATCACGAAATCGGCGGTACAAACAGAAACGAATTTATGGCGTATCGGTTATTGTATTACATCTTCACAAAGAATACAATGGGTAAGTCACCATTATTGGTGTGTTTTTTTTTATCTGAATAAAACCGTGGGTACATAAGAGCTTTTTTTTATTCCTTGCTGTTGAAGTTATTCAAGTCGGTCACGAAGTATTAAACCACTAATTGTCGGTTCGGTTTTTGGTATTTCCAACTCTGAAATTCACGCTGCTGTTTGTACTTCTCCGGGGTCACAGTATCACTCTGTTTCAGCTCTTCACATCCATTGTGACATGCCCAAAGGGCAGTGAAAGCCTTTGCCAACCATTTTATTCATTTGAAATAAATAAATATAGCGATTTCTTACAACTTATTTGAATAAAGACAAATATCTCATTCCTGACAATGAAAATTCGTCTGTAGGTTTACAAACGTCACCAGGCTTTGGTGTGTATCTATAAGATTCTTTCGATCTAGCTTTCAGTCAGTGCCACAGGTATATTATTACTCATATTCTGGTGTACTATCACATTCAGGTCACACTTGATTATATTTTTTATTGTATTGAAATACTCTGTTATTATATTTCACTTTCCTATAACTTTTTCTAGTTGCTGCTTTATTGAAAAAAAATCTTTTCTATACCCTTCATATTTGTTCATAATTTGAAAGCTCAACTCTAGCTTTGAAACTCAGTGCATTGAACGGAAAGTAAAAACAACAACACAGGGCCACAAAAAAAATTGGCCAAAGGTTTTCTCGGCCAAACCTATCGTATATGATTTTTTGGTCGCTGAAACCGAATTTGCAATTGATTTAGTCTCGTTAATTCAACCACAAAAATAGATACAAAATGGTACAGTGCAACAAAATCAATCCTGCAACCTAAAACTTATAATTCCACATCCTTATGATCCCGAACGAGCTCGACAAGCCGTAAAATGGTAACTCACAACCGTAAAAACCCTCAAAATTGGATGAGTCCCATAACCAAAGAACCCAAAATAAGTAGCGAATTAACATACATAGCGTACATACCTTCATTTTTAAATAGTAAACCCTTTTAACTTAAAACTTCGAAACCCTATAGCTTGAAAACACGACAAGGGATCAATTTGAAACCTCGAAATCCCGAAGCTGAATAACTCTAAAACCCCAAAAGCAAAGCCGGCATTAATAACGGTGAGGTTGACGATCACTTCAAGCGTCACACATGAGCAGCATAGTACACTTTCGAACAAAGAAGCTACTGGCCGAAACTCATAAACTTAAGCATCTGAACCCACATCCCCTGGGGGCACTCTACACAGTAGGATGCTTTAACCCAAAATCCCAAACCACATGGGCACAGCGTTCCTCAACATGTATCTCGCGCTTTGGAGTAAAAGAAAGGTGGCTTTGCATGCTTATCTGCTGTGTGATGAACGTGAAACTCGTTTAAGTTTAGTTTCAATTCAGTTTTCGGGTTTTGAGGTTTCAGATTGAGGCATTGGCGTGTTTTCAGGTTATGATGTTAAAAAGTATGTCATTAAAAAATAATTATAGTTTAAACAAACTAAAAAAAATACGTTTTAATAGCTAACCTAGCTAAAAAGCAGAAAATTTTTTAGTCTCAAAAGCATGTCTTTAGTATTTATATTAAAAAGTTTACTTCATGTTTGTGAATCTTTCCATTTCATAGCAGCAAGTTCTACTGGCAGATGGCAGTAGTTAATAGACAAATTTGTATTTAGGCAAGAACAGTGACAAAAAGAGAACAAACGGGAACATTCAACTTAAAAAATTGTATTATCATCGGCCGTTGACACGTGTGCCAAATTTCAATTTAATTGGACTTCCTTAAGTTGGTGAAAATTACGTTGAAAGTTTCCGTTACATAGATAGATAGATACATACGTACAGATCGACCTGATAAAAGCGTATTAATAATATGGATTTGTGTAAGTTTATCATTGCTTATTTTGGGTTTTGGTCTCGTCCACTTTTTGGGTTATGTGTTTTTACGGTTGCATGTTATCATTTTAAGGCTTGTCGATCTTGTTCGGGATCATAGGGATGTGGAGGTTGCTGGGTTGATTTTTTAGTTATTTTTGAGTTTAGAAAAAAAACTGACGTGATAGGACCAACTGAGTTGCAGATTCGGCGTCAGGGGCCCAAAAAGCATATCATACTATAGGTTTTGCTCAAGAAGAATTCATTCGTCGATTTTGTTTTTGTGATCCTCTGTAATTTTACATGAGAATACATAAATCTCCTACTGCAAACTCTTGAATATATTTTATACTTCGTCTAAATATCAATTAACACATATTTTATTTTTCCTTACAGATATAATGACCGCCATGAAGTGTCTAACGAAAGAAGAGAAATCCGATCCGTGTATATCGTTTTCGTTGAAAGTTCGTTCTGCTTGGGGGTTGGGGAATTTTCATAATTTTTTCGCGCTTTATAAGAATGCACCTTTAATGACCGGTTATCTCATTGACTGGTTCATCGAAAGGGAACGCAAGGATTATTTGAGGTGCATTATAAAAAGGTATGTATCATTTCAAATGGCTGGTAAAGAAAAGCTGCAAATTACTTTTCTCGAACAAATTTTTACTGGTATTATTTGTAATATCTTTGATTTTTTGTTAAGACATATACAAGAGTATGTACAACAATGTTAATCTGAATTAGAATATAATTTTCAAAATATGTTACAAAATTAACCAATTCCATTTTTTTATATACAAATTAAAGTAGATGAAGATTCACAAAAACTATGCATTTATCCGATGATAAATTGAACCTAGTAGTGAGTATCTACCTGGTTGCTTAAAAAGATGTTTAGTTACCCTTTTCATTCATTCAAATATCAAATATATGAAAATTTCTTATGACAACTAATGATTGACAAAAACACATTGTTTCGTTTTTTCAGAATTTTTCTGTAGGAATACGAAATATTGACATCATCTGCTATTATGTAATTTACGCTTTCTAAACGCTGTTCATGAATTTTGGAAACAATGCTATTATCTAGTGATAATGGACTTACAGAGGATGGAAGCTTTTATTTTAAGATCATCATGTTTCGGGATTTTACTCTCTACCTACTTATATGATTAAATACTATTCAAGTTGTATCTGTAAACCTACTATGATGTCTCCTATTAAAAACTCAATGTTATGCTCAATTTCCTAGGTGAATACAAATGGTGTTGGCTTCTTTTTATTTTAGTTGGTTCAGGACCATGAACCCTTTTTAACTTCCCATACGTATGTTCGGGTATTTTCCGTAAGCATAAATCAATTTCAACAATAACACTGTTTAGTTATACTTTGGGCAATTTATCTCAAATGTAGACTTCTAAAACTAACAGATTCTTTTTTCTGTGAGTCTTACAAAGTTTGAAACATTTTAGTCTTTATTTATAATGGCGACTAACGCAATTACTATACAAAATTTTTTTAATGGATAATTAATCGTTGCATCTACCTACTGTCGTTGTTTCCATTACAATCCCTTGAACTATTATCACAGTCAAAAACGTTTCTACATATGCAATGCTTCTTGAACGCTAACTGAAAGTTCTAGTAAGTTTTTTAGCTCAAATTTCTTAGATGCCAGGCTGCGCTATCAACTAACGCTGCCGCTAAAATGCGGCGATCTTTAGGATTACTCGAGGTTATTTTAACCCTTTCAAAAAGAAAATTTTGTTTTCGAACAATAGGCATTAATTGCAATAAGCAAGTATACATACGAACTTGTCGAAAAATATATAATACATAGATCAGAGGTGTTCAGGAGAGTAGAATCTTGCCAACTTCGTAAAATATCCTTGTATTTTTTCAGTAGAAGTTTGTTCTTTAAAAGTAATTGCAGTAAATTCTAACGTTCCTGAGAAATTGGTTTGAACAGAGAGGTAGAATAAAGTTATCTGATTTTTATGCAGAGATACTAAAAAACTGAGACGCCATGGAATTTTTTTTCTGTGGACTCAAAACAACTCTGTGTAAAAAATAAAAGTTTCGATTTGGAAATAGTAAACTTGCGATTTAAAAGTTGTAAAAGTCATTTTATTATTATTCACGACAAAAAAATGTTAAACTTAAAATTTAAGTATCTTCAGCAAAAAGTATTCAACATTACTGTTTTCCCGGCAGTTTTGATTAATTTTTTATTAAACCCGTCTATAAAGCAAAAAACATAGTGAGGCTGCAATCAGGCCAAATGATCGTTAAATAGCAAATATATATGTTATATATTATTGAGTGAAGAAAATGGCTGACTTCTATAAACATTTTTTTATTATATGGTGATTGTATAATAAGAAACTGACCTATAAAAGTCACATGTCTACTATTTAAATATATTTTGCCTAAATATAACCTTATTGGACCAAGAGCCAGAGGAGACAGACATAGGGTATTTGTGTAAATTCTATATTTTCTACATTTACTCTCATACCTACTATAGATAAAATGATGGCTTACGAGTTTTTACGGCGGTTTCTACAGGGTCCCTGAGAAATTTGACCGACTTGAAAAAAAAATCATTTTTAGTTTAGGTCAGGTATTTGTTGTACAATCTTCATAAAGACATCATTTTAAGCTAATATGTCGTACGATTTTATAACAAAAACATGAGAATTTTGATCGCGAAATTAAGAATCTTGAAAATAGGAATTAAATGATTTCGGTATTTATATTATCTGATGACATCATCCAATTATTTATATTTACATAAAATGTTTGTGCAATATGAAATCTCAGTAAGTACTATTAAAAACTTTCATGAATGTTTTTTTCTGTGAACACGGATTTGTTTGAAATTTGTTAAATTAGTGTAAGTTACACACTGGATAAATAGAACATTTTATATTGGGTTTCTCCAAATTGCTTAAATTCTGTGTGTAAACTTCCTATTTATTTGTACAAAAATATGAGCATTCACATATTTCACAGAAAGCACTTGTTGCTTGTGTCGTTGAACGTTTTTTTGTTCTTAAGGGTTGTACATATTTTTTGAATTTTTACACGACTGCAACTGCACAGGGTTGAAATAGTTTCTGCAGATGTCATAATGATAGTATTTTGACATTGTATTATGTTAAAACTTTAGGGTGTTAGGATAAATGTTTCGGATGTTTATCTAATGATTCTGCCCCAAAATTACCAATAAACATCATTAGTGTATTCTGAGTGCTTGAAGCAATATTTCTGTATTAAACTTATCTTCAGTATAGTTTAATCACTTCCCTTTTTATCCCATATATACTCGTGATATTTCCAGCATTGAAAATATTTACTCAAGTTATACGAAAATTACAAACTTTTAAAAATGTACTGAATTAAACGTGATAAAAAATATTTTTGGCAATGTTTCAACCTATATTAAAAGATACTATACTCCAGGGGTCGACAACCTTCTCTGGCCGCGGGACAAAATCAACTAAAATATGACGTATGGGTCAGATATTTTCGTATTGTAGTCATTATTATTAAATTGTATAATGCATTATTAGATATCTGGCCACCCAAATTAATGCAACGCTGTGTTGTTGATTGCAGACGCCTAGTATATAGATCTTACTTGATTGTCGCAACTCATGTGGGTCACTCGAAATTATCCGCGGGTCATAGGTTGCCGACCCCTGGGGTATACCACGCAAAAAATCGTTTTTAAATATTGTTTTCTGATTAAAAGTTTTTAATTCAGTGAAAAAAACGGAAGTTTATGTGACCATTTATTGTTTATATTACGGTATGGAAAGTTACAGTGATAGTAATTATAATAGCCTAAACGTAATATATGAAAGTAGTTCCGCTAGTGGTAGATTGATTTAATAGAAGTTTGTCAATGGTATGAAAGAAAACTCTTCTCACTACCCTAAATTTCAATTTCTTGGTTTATATGCGAATTTTGAATTTTTACTAAATTTTTCGATGATTATATTATGGCCATTATTCCGACAGGAACACCTGTACTTTTAATCAAGTGTTTTTTATTTTAATGAGTGTTCCTCTTAATTATATTAAAAATAAGACACTGTAGTTATTTGTTATTTTCACTTATTTATTTAAATTGACAATTCTTTGACCAGGTAACTGAATTCTTCAGAATGTAAAGTTTAATTTTATATCTATATATAAATAGTCAAAGACAATACAGTTCTCTTCTGTTTCTCAACCGATTTTCTTCATTTTTGTTTTGTTTAGTAGCTACTGACGACCTTCAGTGCAGAATGCTAATATTAATTTATAATATTAGTTCATTCATTAAATAAAATTTAATAAAAATTGATTATTTACGTCTATACTGTCAACGCCAAACAACTGATAGTGCCGCCGCTGCCAGCCCGTTAAAACTCAAAACATTGAGTAATTATATATAGAGGGACCGATCGTTAGATACTTTTATATACTTAGAGCATGCACTTCCGGAACTGGCATGCATTCTGTTTTTAATGTGAATTTAATTATTTTATTAATATATTATTATCACAACCTTCCCGAAGGTATTGTGTAAAAAATTGTCCGACAGCGGACAATAGAGAGTATATTAAATATTTAGGTTCTCCTAGGGTTGTTGGTCCTCTCTTTTCTTTAATATTCTTGATTGAAACCGCAAATGACGAAAACTTTTAGGTTGCAAAGAACAATTTTTCAATTGTATATCGAATATTTTGCCAGGAGCGGTTCCAGCCAAAAATTTGGGGGGTGTCATTCATTTGTCAAAAATATATCAAATACCGATATTTGATTACATTTTTATATGCTTTTTATTTCAGTAGATTTGTCAATATGAGTGAACAATTTTGGTCATTATATCCACTTCTCCGATTTCTCCACAACTCTGTTTCTTATGAAAATATACATTTACAATTTCATGAAATAGGGACGAATTTCGACCACTGGGCGACCACTAGTACTGAATAAAGCTACCTGGAGAAACAATTGTCATGAATAAATAAGAAGTGAAAATCACCAGTATTAAAGTAGAATCAATTGTCAGTATTCCTCTGATAGGTGAAGTTAACCTGAAAATTTCATCGTGACATTCTAGATTCGGAACCTCTATGTGCTAGTATCCCCGAAAATCCTAGATGTCGGTTTTTACATCTCGCGTCTTCAAGTATTCCTCTTGTCAAAAAGTATTTCAACGTTTTTTAAAACCTTGAACTTGTAAATCTTTTATTTTTAAATATTGATATGACAACCTGTAAAGATTCTTACACAGTCAAATGCAGTTATTGATGCACCAGAGTGTTTTTTTTTGCAAACGCATTCAATGAACAATCACAACGCTGATATTTTACTGTATTTTGTTTTATATTAAAAATATGTACAACCCCTCTCATTTACAACAGTTTTTCTAATTTTAATTTTTTGTTTAGCTATCGGCAGACCATTACTAGAGACTTCGTTATGCAAGAGTTGGCTTTCAAGTCGTCCGAGGAGTGTTTAGAGTTTCTCGAACCGTTTTCTTTGGTTTTCGTCGATCCTGAAAGGACAATCATAGATTGTAAAAATAGCATGGCTCTTCTTCCTAATATTTAGTGTTTCAGTTTCTCAAAAGTCTGAGAAATTCCTCCGAAAAAAAAAGTTGGATACGTTCGAGATCTCGTAAATTATCATCATTACGCCAGGAGATTTTGTATATATATATGTGTATTGTATATAAGAATCCTAGTTTCAGCCATTAGCCATCATTTGAATAGTATCCATCACTTCCGCACGAGCTTGGGCTGCCCGCCGCGTTTGGGCGTGTTTGCTAGCTTCAACATCGAAGGTTCCCCGAAGATGCGATCGAAGTGACGTCGAAGACAATCGGAGGTTGTCTTGCGGTACAGCTCCCAGTGCATTCCCAAATTTACGTTAACACCAAAAGATCACTCGTTACCTCAGAGCACGTAACACTTACATGGGTTTTATCACGTTCTAGTGGTATTGTTGAAAAAGAGAGTTAATTTTATTATTTATTCTTTGTCATATTTTTGTATAAAAGTTTAATAAACATAAATTCGTTTCTGAATAGTGTTTTCTTTTATGTATTTCCCGCCTTATCTGTTTTTTATTGAGGTTAGTGGGTGGAAATAAGAAAAACATGAAATAAACAAATTTTAATCCATACAAGATAATATACAAAGAAAAATATTTAATTTGTCCCATGGCCTAGACTTTGGGAATGGGGACAGCAGCCCCATTAGCACACCAATCATTTTAGTGATTGATTACATTCTGGGGCAATGCTTACGTTACATATTTCAGGCAGTACGAAACAATAGGATTTTCTCGACAAAGAACCCCGCAGAATCCTTATGGGAAATGTCATTCTGCCAAATTTTTCCAAATTAAAGTATGTGATAGCTCTTGAAAAGTAAATCAAAAGTGCTCATGGGCACAAAGCTCCAGGGCCAATAGTTTAGGATCTACAGCTCTCTTAAAGTTGACGTGGTACAGAATCCTTGTGGGAAATGGCTTTCGGCTAAATTTTTTCAAATTCAAGTATGTGATAGCTTTTGAAGAGTAAATCAAAAGTGCTCATGGGCACAAAGCTCCAGAGCTAATAGTTTAGGATCTACAGCCCTCTAAAGTTGACGTGGTCCAGAATCATGGGAAATGGCTTTCGGCTAATTTTTTTCAAATTCAAGTATGTGATACCTCTTGAAGAGTAAATCAAAAGTGCTCATGGGCACAAAGCTCCAGAGCCAATAGTTTAAGATCTACAGCCCTCTAAAGTTGACGTGGTTCAGAATCCTTATGGGAAATTAGTAAATTGTAGGTATTAGGCAATAGTTTGAACTAAAACTTCATACTAAATTTCAGAACAAATAATTCTCAAATTTATTTTGTTCACTGATTCTGATTAGTCTTAGAAGTTTTATAGAGATTTGATAGCCTATTTATAAGTCACATTTTAAAAACCTAAATTGTAAGATTTTTATTTGAGCAAATTCATATCTAAATAACAATTTTTTGTTTTGTATTACGTGTTCACCACACCAAATTTTATTATTTGACTCTTTAAGCTAGTAAGTATTAATATTTTCTAATTTACTTATCTTTTTACGGGTAAGTTCTTAAATCAAAACTAATGTGGCGCCACATAACACTTGGCGTACCTTATGTAATCACTCAATGTTTGCGTAATCTTTACTGAATTTCAAACCTGGAAGAAGAAGAAGAAAACGTATCAATGACGTTTTGTAGTAATGTATGATCTGTGGTAGTATCCATTTTTAGGTTAGGAACATGTTTGTATTAAAAATGTGTTAGCGGGAGTTTCAGATTTGTATTGTAATAAATTTTGCAATTATTTTATGCATTTTATTATATCTGAATCACACTTTATTATTCATGGCCAATTATTCTCTGGAAGAATATGTTATTTTTAAATTTATTCAAAACAAAGCCAAAACTGTCTAATATGAAATTTTTACTAAACAATAATATAAGAAACTTAAAAGATCTCACTCTCGAAGTGCCTGTTCCTGAGGTATCGAAGTCAACAATAAAAAAGCACATCAAACAAACCTGTCCATCCTTTAGAGAACAATACACTTGTTTTGTTATAAATTGTAATCTTTGTGGAAATGAAAAGAATGCTAAAATATATATTAACAAAACAACAGGTAATGATTTTGTCAATTAAAAATTATACAGGTATTAGCAGTTTTAATTTTTTTAGGACATTTTATGTGTTCTGTTTGTAAAAAATCTGGGCAATGGGATAAACTTCAGCCAGCACTTTCTTCAGAAAAGGATTCAAAAAAGTGGAAGACTATGAGCACATTCAGGGATTTTTCTGCACTTGAAGATATAAATCAAAGTGTATTAAGCATGAAGGCATCAACTATTCTATTGAATTCTTTGACGATTCTTGAAATTAGGGAAGTCTTGAAAAAATTCAACCTTCCTGTGAGTACAATTTTGAAAGATTTGACTTTATTCTGAGATTGACATAATTATTAATAAGAATTTTACATAAGCTATATGTGTGTATGTATATATATCCTTCTTTATTTGTGCATGCATTTTTAATTTATTTTTATGTGCATCTAACAATTAAGTACATTAAACAGAATGAAAAAAAGAAAATAATAAAAATTACCTGACATCAAAATAGGACAAAAAAAGTTGAACAAAAACAAAACTACATATTAAACAGAAAGGTACCTATGCACAAAATAACTACAAGTACCTCATACACACACATACAAAGTAATAAACTAAATACTAAAAGTTACTTATTATATGTACAAATTAATTACATATGTCCTTTGTTTACATATCTAGTACTTCATCAAAGTTGATTGTTGCTTGATACCTATTTCAAAAATACAGATAGGTAATTAATTTGTAAGATTTTGAAAGATTTAGTTTCATTCTGTGCTTCACATATTTGTTAGTAAGAATTTTACATAAGTGATGTACTGGGTTCTTCAAATGATATGGTATTATCAGCATGTTGGGGAAAATAAATATGTTGAAGATGAAATTTTGCATATACAATAAATAATTTCTGATATAATTTTATTTAAGGAAAAAAAATTCAGTGAATCCTAAACTACAAAGTCACAACTTCAAAAGATAAGGCTTAGAATTGTGTATTTTTTGTCAGGTTCATACTATACCCAAATGTGGTACATTAATTTATGCACAGTGTACAAGTAGATTATGACCAAATTTCTCACAAAGAAAGATTGTCCAAAAAATCGAAGCTCTATTTAAAATTTTAAATAACACCATGAAGTCAAACTTCCATCATACTAATATTATAAATGTATGGATGGATGTTGTGTTTAGTATTCATGCAAAAACGACAGATTGGATTTGGATGAACACAGGTGGTCACCTGGATTAACAAATATGAAAAATTGTAACCTTTTATTTAGTATAAAATACAATAGTTAGAATTGATTTAGATAAAATTTAACACAGATAATTTGTAACTTATTATATTAGTATAGTGTAAAACTGTAAACAACTATTTATTTTAGGCAGTAGCTGTGTCGACATTTGATAACTTAGACGTACGAATCGATGAAGAAAAATCATCATTATATTTTCCCCTTGAAGATGTAGAATCAATGGTAGTAGGTTATAGGAAAATTGATCATTCATCAGATGAAGAAACTGTGGTTCCCAGTATTGCCTGTGGCGGATTATTGACTAAGCAAATGCCAAGAAGTAAAGATACTGCAGTACTAGTGCCAAATATTTCTGATTTTTTAATCCTTTGTAATGCTAAAATTAATGTTAACATAGTTTGCTTACCAAATAACATAAAAAGTCTTCCACAGTATTATTTACCTAGTTTGGAGAGGTTTAAGAAATTGGTGCTTTGGATGGGATGTGATACCCCTTCATGGGAAGCAGCTAGGCATTTTGCAAAAAAATTGGGGGAAAAACGATGTTATCTTGTAAGGTAAGAATATTTTGAACAATTTAACACATTTTTAAAAGTGCAGTATTGGTTTAACATTTTTTTTCACAGCTCAAAAGTTTTAATTTTAACTCTCAAAACTTTTTCAAAATAAATTATATTTTTGATAGTTTTTATGTCATTATTATGACTATTTCATATAATATATTATTCAAATTCAAAGTTAAAAAAAATATTGCTTTTTTATTGACTTTTCCTCTAAAGCAAGAAATAAATATAACCAAACACCCCAAAAACCTTGGCTAAAATGATCCTAGAAGAAAGATTGTAAAAGATTTGATATATGTGGATTAAGTAATCAAAATTAAATAACTTTTCAGATATCATCAGTGCAGCCTACAAGATCCATAATGTGGTATTTATTATATTGAAAGAAAAGTTTAATAAAAAATACATGTTTTCAAGAGATAGTATCTTTGGGGTCTTATTAGGCTTCTAAAATGTTAGTGTATGTTTACAGACTGAGGCCTCTGGTCCAGTACAGTTGACTCTCCTAAGCAAAATAAGGGCACTGAAAGGTCACTATTGTTTCCCCCCAGGATTTCTCTATATTTTATTTTCTCCAAAATACTGTTTTGTACCCCAAAAATAGTCATTTGCCTTTAAATGGTAAAAGTCGCAAATCTGACAAGCCTGCACAGTAAACGAAAGTGTACCAAATTTGATTGTGTTTTCTGCTTCAATAATTCTTGACTGAAAGAAAACAAATTTTTGAATTGAAACTGAAACCAAATATACAAGAGCCTGGTGCTTTTTTATCAAGAAACTTATCAAATTTCATGTTTCTAAAAAATTACAGAGTTGGGCTCCACTTCAGCCTTAATCTGTTACTATGAAGACAAATTAAATCAATTGTTATAGAAAAAATTCAAGCTAGCAATATTTTTGTATAAACATGAGCATTCAAGAGTGTTTAGTATATTGGTTAGAAAGTAATAATGGACACAATAGGATATTTTAATTCAAACATTTAAGTAGAAAAAATAAAATCAGTTGACTGTTTTTAGAACCTGTGATACCCAGAATCTTCCACACGTCGACGATACTCAAGATTTCAAAGGAATCATTTCAAAATCTCAACCTGTTTACCACAAATCAATAACTACATTTGCAAACCTAAGACCTGATGTTTTATCAGCATTGCAAAATAACGAAATAGTAAGTGATCGATTTTATAAAAGAAGCTTTAAACAACCTATAAAAAATTTGCAGGTTCAAGGAATCAAATGGAAAAGATATCCTTCTCTTAATAAAATCCTCAAAGGGCATCGTAGAGGAGAACTGACTGTGATTACTGGGCCGACAGGGAGTGGCAAGACGACATTTATCAGCGATTATTCCCTGGATTTAGCGATGCAAGGTGTAAGCGATGTGCCGGTAGTTTTTTGTGTCTTGCTAGCGATAGTTATGTGTTTTGATGTGTAGCTTTTTTTTGCTAAAAATAAACTGAATTACGCACTTGGAGGCCTGTTTTTTTAGTACAAGTCATTTAGGGTACATAGGCGTCAATACTCATATAGGCTTTGAAAAAATAATTTTAGTTTTACTAGGTGGGGCATTTATCTTTAGACAAGATAAGATCTCAATTATATTTCATTATGTCGAAAAAAGTTTCAGACAAAAGTTGTAGAGTTTCAAGAGGACTATCACCAGAAGTGGATAATTTTAAATGGAATCACCTAATATTTACCATGGATTTTAATAGAATAAGTAAAAACAAACGCTATGTGATATTGTGATTTATTTGATTTGACCCATATTTTGGCCTGTATTACCACTTTCGTTCTGAACAGGCAATGACCTATTCCGACTAGAAGTGATTATTTTTAAATGGAAGTACCCAATTTTTACCGTGGATTTCGCAACAAAAATGAAATACACGTTTTGTTCTACCATTTTTTTGTTTTGAGCCATATTTTGGCCAGAAATTAACAAGGTAAAAATGATTTTGACTTTTAGTTTCAGACAAGAACATATCTGAAGTGGATTGATTTATTTCGAAAAAAGATTGAGTCAAAAGTTGCTTTAAATGTGGATAATGTGATGTCTTGTGCTAAAAATTTCCTGGAGTTTTGAAGGCTATATATGGCTAATTTCTGGCCAAAATATGGGTCAAATTGAAAAAATGGCATTTTACTTTCAAAATCCACGGTATAATATATAATATGCAAGCTCAGTGGAAATTTAGGTGGTTAATGGTAAAAAAATATACATGTATATCATTGTTACTTAAGACAATTTGTTTCATAATTTATTGGAAGAAAATGCTTTATATAATAATAGTCCTACCTAGTGACCCCATTTCAATAACTTTTACTTAAAATCTTATTGCTGCGACATATTATCAAGGGCCATTTATTTTATTATCTTAAATCTGCTCACTTTTTAGATGTAGAGTTCTTAGAGAAAATTCATTTCTACAGCGGTTATTTTCCTCTTAACTGAATATTCACTGTCAAATTATGATAAAATTTTTACTGATGTGTGAATTTTCTCAACTCTATTGCATAAGTGTCAGTGCTTTTATAGTCATTAAAAATACACATAACAAATTTTCAGATAATTCTGGCTATGATTAATAGTCCATTTTAAAAATGTATAGTATTAATTTTGTTTTAATTGAAAAAATATTACTTACGGATTGTTTTCCTACTATTGTCACCAAAACTTTGTAGCAAACAACACTTCTTCATTTAGTTTTATTTCTTGTTTACTTTTGTATTATTGATTGTATTCATTTTGTTTTCTGAACGATAATTGTGGCAACTCTGGTTTTTATATTTTCTGAGTTCTTTGGGAATAACACCACACAAAATGAAAACGGAAAGACTCTGCTTTAATTTAATAAATGAAAGCGATTGTATAGCTAGTACTTCTATAGAATTCAGCCGTTCCTGGTTACTAATAATCAAGGATGAAATTAATAATAGTAATGTTACACAACCCTATATTGGGATTGTTCATAAAGTATTTTTTCACTTATGGCTTTAATGCACTATATTATAACAACAAAGTCGTACCTAGGAACGCCATATGAAATTCTAAAGATAACTCTTTCAAATTATTCCAATTTGAAAGAAGCTTTGTTATTTTACATGATCTTTAGAATTTTTAGTGCTACCCTGTATATATCAAATTAGCAGTAAATACTCTTAGTTACATAAGTTTGATTGTCAAACATGAATGTCAAATTGTGATTTACAAAATTTGTCATTACAAATACGTTTAATTTTTTAAATTTATTGTTCACCTGTGTTAATACCATTGAAAACGGGGTCTGATTTAGACCTTGGAATGATTAGACTTTTTGAAATATACAAACTTTCAAGTTTATATGATGTTATTCCCAAAGAACTCATTCATTTTGTCATTAATTTAAAAATTAGTTATTATTCTCTATTTCTTTTTTAGCTTTCATATCAGAAAGTGTATAATTATAAAAAGTTTCATTGCTTGTTATCTTTTATTGGCTATTATGTTGAAATATTCTATAATCCTTGAAACACATTTTGAAGGTGTGATTTTGTATCTTACTGGAGTTTATTTTTTTTTGTATTGATCAAGTAAATTGCTCAGTTGTTTAGAACATACTCCTATTTAAAAGCAATCTAAATAAAGTATATGGCTAGAAAATATTCCCTTTACTATTTTTCCAGTAACAGTATTGTGGAGCTATTTATTGAGCGAGATGTGATTGAGTAAATGTCATTAAAATTTCCGGATTAACATATTCACGTCGAAAAATTACAAAATCAGGTTATCAGTTTGAAATTTATTTCAGGTCAACACATTATGGGGTAGTTTTGAAATTAGCAATTCAAGGTTAGCAAAAACTATGTTGCAACAGATGGCTGGTCTTCCGTTGCAAGATAATTTGCATTTATTTGACCAATTTGCCGATAGGTTCGAAAAATTGCCGATTTACTTTATGACTTTTCACGGACAACAATCCATCAAAGTTGTTATGGAGGTTAGTATTTGAGAATTTAAGAATCATTACAATAGAATATATCAATGCTTTTCTATACAATAACTATACAATCTGAAGACTACAGATGACAGTATGCCAAAATATATTCATAGTGTAATGTTTTTATTTTACACTCTGGGTTCGTAAATTTATTTAAAAACGCAAGAACTTACTATAATGTATTTCCACTAATTTTACATTCACACAACTGTTTACAATTTATCTTGAACACCTGCTGTTTACTAGTCGGCAATCTAATACTGAATGAATGCTTTCGTCAGCTCTCCGTATTTAGATATTTCTTCTCGGAAGGATCTAGAAGCTCAAACAGCCGACGAGAAATTTCGAGGACGCTAGCAGCAGGCCACGAAATATCGAATGAATGAACGCTATAATAGTAATAGTTGGAAAAGTGAAAATCATAAAACACTAGCGAAAATATTCCTGTATTTTGCGTAGTGGTGGTGCATTAAAGGCAAACAAAAAGGAATTACTTGTTTTACACCATTTCTGATTTATAATTTGAACTACAGCCGGAGAAACTGCACGTACAAGGCATATTTATCGAAAACTAAAACTTTTGTTAATTTTAAAGTAACATTTTGAAACGTAAAAACTAAAAAAAAAGTTAACTATACTTCTGCCTAATATCTTCCGTGGTACATCTAATTCTATTGCTAGGGTCAATTGTTTATTTTTATTAGTAGGCCGTGGTATAGCCGGAAGTGACTGACACTTGAAGATATTTTAGCTAAAAAGAGCATACTCGAGAAACCCCAAACCCATGCCATATTTAGTTTTTTAAAACCACGTGTAGAACTTTCAGTTTATTAATTATATGCGTTGTAAATATTTAGATGTTTGTCTATTTTTTTAAATTCTGCTATGTGTAACTGATGTTATCATCGATAAATATGTTAAACCCTGGTGTCCTCTATACTTACATTGAATAACTACCAGTTGAGTGAATTTTAGTAACAGTTCAGTTAAGATTATTATAGTTCTATTGATTATGAGTACTTTTTTATTGTTTTAGGCTGTCCAGCACGCAACGTACATTTACGACATCGCTCACGTAATCGTTGACAATCTTCAATTCATGATGGGCATTGACGAAAACCAAAGATTCGTCGATCGTTTTTTAAAACAGGACTCCATAGTGGCAGCATTTAGGAATTTCGCCACGCGTTCGAATTGTCATGTGACGTTAGTGATTCACCCACGAAAGGAAAGAGACGATGATCTGACCGCCAGTTCGATTTTTGGCGGTGCTAAAGCATCACAAGAAGCTGATAATATATTAATTATACAAGATAAACGATTAATATCAGCTAGAGGAAAAAAGTTCCTTCAAGTAAGTATCGTTATAGTCACAGATTTTGTAATCCTTTTTGTAAAAATGACACCATAATTATAATTCAATGTATAAACGGGGTGTAAACAGTTTAAGTGCGTATACAGGGTGTAACATAATGCAGTGCAGATATTTTGGTAGATGGTAGAACTGATCAGTATAAATAAAAAAGTCTTATATAAAGTATGTCAAATTGTTCAGAATTGTCAAATAAATACTTAGGTGTGCATTTACCCATTTACTTGCAAAACAGCAACGAATTTATCAACAGAACAGTACAATAAACAAAATCCTCTACCATTCCTATCAAATATTTAAAAAATAATAACTTAAATTTTCAAGAGGGTTAATAAAACAGATATGGCAACATTGGATTTTTGTGTTCGTTCGCAGACCGTAATAAAGAATTTATTGGGAAAGGTCAGGTTCCGTATAGCAAAAAAGTAAGGAGATATTTTTTTGAATGGTAATACTTTTCAGTGGTAGCTAAGGGAGTTTAATTTCAATTGTGTTTTTATTCCCGATAAGTGCATAAACATTAAGTAAAGATCATTCAGGAGACAATTGTGAAGTTTATGTTTACAAAATATGAGTGTGGAAATATTAAGCATGGGATAAAGACAACGGAATATTGGTGAGTTTATTTATGATATTACAAATTCTTGTTACTTGTAAAATTTCACCATTCTATGTTGGTAAAGTTGGGTATCTTACGTTTTAGGTACTTACACTTTGATTTTTTTTTCTAGAAATTTCAATGTAGATGAGTAAGTTATTATTACTAAATGCTTAATCTTTTTTTTAAGAATTTATTAATAATCTGTTAAAAAGTAGCACTAATGTCTCAAATGAATACAATATATACAAAAACTATATATTTCTAAAAATCATCATAGACATTTAAAACTTAAATACATTTCAGATTTAAATATATTCTTTGCTGTGAAACGGAAAGAAAATACGTATTCACGCACGGCAAGGTTGCCAAATGTACAGAAATTTCCAAAAACTTATTAATGGAATGGATAGATATATCTGCATTACAATACGTTACACCCTGTATATTAGGTGGATATGGGACACACTAAATCAATGCGGCAACGTCGCTTTGTAATATGATTCACCCTTTTAATAATAACGAAATATCACTGAACAGGAAAGAATAATAAAAAACAAACAGCTTTGATTATATGAAATAATTATAGTTTTGTCGGAATATTTGCTTTGTTTAGCAAATAAAATAATTATGAAATAAACATTCCCAAACCATTTTCGTTTTTAAACAACGCGAAATTCCTTTGTGCATCAGGTTAAATAAAGGTCACAAGAATAAACAGATTTTACATACAGTGATGGGCAAATGTGTGGAACCAAGTAAATATCTCTGGAATTATTAGAGATATCAAAATGAAATTTGGAAGGTGGATACTGCAGTAGATTGCCTATTTGTTTACAATTTTTTTTTACAATTTTGAACTTCTTGTTTTACCGGAAGTAATGTCGATTTTAAAATTTGCAATGAAACACCCTGTATAGTATTTTAGTTTCTGATGAAACATTTTATTGCGAATACAAAAATATCGGGTTTGATATTGTTTACTTCAATACCTACCGAGATATTAACAGAAAAGTAACTATGGAAAGGAAAAATTCGATGGTAGCTAAACTCGGTTCAGATTTCATTTACGCCCGAGATAAACAATCCGCTCGGTAAGGATTTGTATTTCTATTGGCCAATCGGTGGCATTATACCGTCACAGCCAACAGCACTGCTTGTCCATAGTCGAATACACGTGCGTTTGTTTAAATCAGGCGCAAATTATATCTGAATCAAGTTTAGAAGTCCATGAAATTCATTGCAGAAGTGAGAGTAATTGTCAAAATAAGTTATTAGTTTTTTTTATTTGAACGTAAAAAGGTTGTATTGTTTTAATTTGATCGTAAAATGGCCGAATTAAGTGAAAGAGAAAGAATAGAAATATTAATGATGATTGGATAGATTGGGGAGAGGAAAAGGACGCATCAAGAAGTTTGTGACCTTTTTAACATTGTTCATCCGAATACACAAATATCCCGTTCAGTAGTGACGAAAACTTACCAAAAAGTGGACGGTTAAAAAGTGCAAGTAATGAAGGTGTAGCTCAAAATGTTGCTATATCTTTGAAAAAAAATCTTCACTTATCCACTACCGACCTCGCTAATATGCATGGAATTAGCCGTCGTTCAGTAGGAAGTATATTAAGGCGAGAAAAATATTCATACAAAATTCGCCTCGATCAAGAACTCTCCGAAGACGATTTCGACAGACGTTTGTAATTTCGTGAAACGATGATAGATATTTGTAACCGTGATAATAATTTTATAAGAAATGTGGTGTTTTCAGACGAAGCTATATTTTGTTTAAATGGTACGGTTAATCGACATAACTGCCGCTACTGGTCGCAAAGTAATCATAATTGGGTACAAGAGGCCCATACACAACATCCCCAAAAATTGAACGTTTGGGCCGGCATTTATAACAACAGAATCGTGGGACCCTTCTTCCTACAAGAAACTTTTAACGGAGATAGGTATTTACAGCTCTTGGAGACACCAGTTATTCTGGCATTGGAGGTAAATGGACAATTACCAAATAATATCTGGTTTCAGCAGGATGGAGCACCACCCCATTACGCTCGCATTGTTCGAGATCATTTAGATAGAACATTTTATCACAGATGAATTGGAAGAAGGGGGACTTATGAATGGCCTGCACGAAGTCCCTACCTTAATCCACTAGACTATTGTCTGTGGGGTTACTTAAAGTCTAAGGTTTATGTTGATAGACAAAATAATTTGCAAGAATTAGCTGCAAGAATAACTCAAGACATCCTGAGAATTACACCAGAAGTAATAGCTAATGTTACTAGAGAATTTAAAAACCGACTTGCTTATTGTCAAGAAGTAAACGGTGCTCAGTTTGAACATCTAATACATTAAGTTTAGTTAAGTGTTTTCAATGTTTTGAAAATCACTTAGATTTAGTTAATATTTATGATAATGTATTTCTTTAATGGATATTAGATTTTTCCTTTCCTTAATTACTTTTCTGTTAATATCTCGGTAGGTTTTGAAGTAAACAATATCAAACCCGATATTTTTGTATTTGCAAGAAAATGTTTTATCAGAAACTAAAACACTATACAGGGTGTTTCATTGCAAATTTTAAAATCGACATTACTTCCGGTAGAACAGGAAGTTCAAAATTTAAAAAAAAAATGGAAACAAATACGCAATCTACTGCAGTAACCACCTTTCAAATTTCATTTTGATATCTCTAATAATTCCAGAGAATTCCAGAGATATTTGCTTGGTTCCACACATTTGCCCATCACTGTATAATCTAGAAATAGTTATCACAAAAAATGGACCTGTTGAGTACCTATTTTAAATAACTTGTTACGAAATTCTTTAATTAAATCATATTATATTTTATGTTCGATACATGTGTCTACCTACATGATAAATAAATTCCAGATCTATTACAACAGATAGTCAACAGGCACAAAATTTGTTGAAAAGTATAGAAAAAACATTGTAAATAAGTATACACGTGATGTTGCATTATCTTCTCCGGGAAATTTCAGTTCAGTTTGAATTAAATTTGAAAAATTTAAAAAATGGTTTTTCAATGTTATTGTGGTTAGTGGAGTGGAATTGTATAAACTGAATTTTGACAGCAAAATTAGGTTTCGGTTGCTGTTATCCCTCAAATATTGGCATTCAAACCATTTACATCCTGTATATTCCACCATATGCTCAGTTGTGAAATTAATGAAAAACATTTGACAAATAACGAATACTGAAAAATACGTAAATGATAATTTATTAATAGTCGGACATTATAATCTATCAAAACTGGCTGCTAATGCAATGCTTAGGATAAACAATATTAATGTAAATATAAGCAACAAGGTTAAAAAAATGCAGCAACTCTACTGTTTGTTTGGTCACTTTGTGTTTATCTAAAGAAAAATTAAGTGCAATTTGGAAATGTACTCCCCAAATTTGTAAAAATTTGGAATAATTGATCTGTTCTCATTTTCAGATTGTAAAAAATCGATACAGCGGTGATCTAGGAGTGTTTCCATTAGATTTCGACAAAGCTAGTCTCAGTTTTCAACAAAAAAAAGTGCAAGAAAAGAAATCTCAAGAATCTGGGAAGACAGATGACGTTCAAAGTAAAACTGTCTAAAATCTGAACCAAAGACTCGTTAATGAATTTAATTCTATTTTTATATGTGAAGTTATTGTACTTTATACATGAAAAGTTTTCTATAAAGTTAATAAAAGAAAAAAAATCCATTTGTTTTAATTCAACATTAGTTTGAATTTTGATTTAAAAGCTTTAATGTTCACTTCTGGAAATGGACAATGTGAAATTTTTTAGTTTTTAGTCCATTTCGGGCCAGAAAGTAGAAATACCTGTTATGTTGAATGGGACAGGAACAAAACGTCGAATTTCTGATCTAACTAAACTAAAATAACAGTTGGAAGAAACTATTATGGTAGAAACAGAGAATGACCAACTTATATGGTTTAAAACTGAAAGTTGTAAAGGTGAAAGGATTAACTAACAAGTTCAAAAAGTGACCAGAATGACACTGGTGTAAAAAGGGGGTACGATGTGAACTACTAAATATAACATTAACGTTAAGCCACAGTTTTTGTCTCTTTTTTAAGTGATATGTAAAATATGTCTTTTTGTCTATGAGTTTTCTAAATACTTTTGATACGCTGTTTAAAATCTACCCTCTTACTACATCAGCGCCACCGTAATGTAATGCATTTTAACGGCAATTTCTATTCCACATTTTTCTCGCTTTTCTTTATAGTTTCATATTATTTAAGAGAAGAAGAGGGCTTATTTATGTGATGATTAGTTATTTTTGAGTTTTGCTATAAAAATAAAATTACAAATACTAAAAAAATCTTTTATTAAAAAAGCATTAAATAATATCCTTAATGAAATCCCAATTAAAATTCTTATACATATTCAGTCTGATAATATTGTTTTCCAAAAACGGTATGATTTTCTTAAAAGTTGAATACCTACTTACAGTATCGATGTCTCCAATTAATATCAGTTTGTGCTTTGCTCTGGTAATTGCAACAGTAATTCTCCTTTTATCTTCTAAAATTTCGTGCTGGAAAATGTTAGTTTCTTGGATATATTATTGTTGATCAAAATAACTGATAAATGTCGTAAAGATACGTGGATTTAAAAAATTTATAGGTTTTTATAGCAAATTGACATTAATGTTTCTAAAAGCTCACCAAAACAAATGAAAAATAATAAAGTTAATATAAAAGAATACAGTTAGAGACGCAAGATAAATAATATAAAAACCCCAGATTAAAATTGAAGATACCAACCTTACTGATTTTCCTAGTTTGTGAAGGGTCCTTTGATTTTGAACACGAATAAATAACAATACTTTTGTCTTTTCCTTGAAACTGATCAACAGTATTAACATCCACATTGGGATCAATGAGAGAAGCTATCTGTGCGACTTGTAATCTGTATGTAGCAATGACTCCTATATCAATAGAGTGTACACCTGCCTGAAAAAAAAAAACAAAACCTGTGAATAACATTTTTACAACAATATTTCATATTTACTTTCAGCAAAGTTTCAACCAGCTTTGCGACAACTGCTGCTTCATATATATTCAAAGTGTTTTCATTTTCATTATCACTGGTTTCACTTTGGGTTAACTTTTGTTTTACTCTCCATGTCACGTCATGGTGAAGGTTCCACACAGGACCGGTGTCGATAAATTGTACTGAATTTTCCATTGATTTGTCTAATGCTAGTTTAATCCAGTGAGAACCGGTATTTAGAATATTCAACACCTAAAGTTGGAAATAGATTTTTTGTTAATTAAACAGTTCATTAAAACAACATACATCTGATCAATCATTCATGAAATTAAGGTATGAAAAAAATATTTTACTGAGCTTACATCTAAGTGTTATTGTTCTTTTGTTTTTCTACATAATCAATCTCATATAATCCTGAATATCCAATTTGTTCCTAGCTTTAAATATATCTGTAGAAGAGTTGAAATTTCACATTCGCAAAGTAGAAACAAATGTCTTTAATTTTCACAAAGAAAGCATGGAGACTTTATTGTATTATTATTATGCATAATACGTAAACATGAATTTCACCTAAAATTCCTTGAAATAAAATTGAATTTTAAATTTAAATTGAAAGTGGTTATTAGTTTCCTCTGAAACTGAAGTTTGCCATTTGGTGCGTTCCCGCAATTTGTTTAGTGTATTGTTTTCAATTTGATTGAATTACTGTATTGACATTCGTGTTTCGGATCCCTAGCTATTTGGACGCTTGGGATTTTTTGTGTATTGTGCTCCGAACTATTCGGTCACGCTTTGATCCCGTCTGAAGAGACGGCGCTTATTGTTGTTTTTTGCGTTACGATTCCGCGAGTTAGTAGCTTCGTTCGTAACGACCGCTAAACCGCTTTCATTTTGTTTCTTTTGTGTTTGCAAAAGCGCATCATTTGTTGTTAAACCCGCATTTTTTGTTTGCTCAATCAATGAACATTACGTCGCTATTTTTTGTGTAACGTGTTGTCCAGACGAAGCTCTAAGAAACTGTTCCTGCTTTACGGGACTAACCTCTGAAGAAAGAAGACCCAAGAAAACACCAGAGCTTCGACATAAAAGGTTAGTGATAACTTTTATTTGATGGTTCGTTTATGTGACGGCACGTGTTTATTGATTGTTCCGCTAAAGGTCCTTTGTCAATTATATGCTTGCATTGAATCAGCACTGAACTAAAACCGCAACATCTAATTCATTTTTTTTTTTGAATATTCTATGGAATGTGCCATCGAAGACATTACACCATTCATTTTTAAGAACTCTCAACTATTTGACATTCATGAAACCCATGGCCATTTTTTTTTTCGGAGAGGGGTGATTGGTCTAGCAATTTATTAATAGTTTTAATAAAACTATGTAACAATGTATAAAATATAACATTTATTTTTATGAAAAATTTTAATTTGTTTTCTGAAAGATAGTTGTGGCATCTATGGTTTTTATTTTTTCTGAGTAGTACAAATGTCAAATTGTGATTTTCTAAATTTGTCATGATACCTTTAAATTTTTTATTTTCTTGTTCATTTGTGTTAAGTTAATTAGCATTGAAAACGGGGTTTGACTTAGACCCTGAAACGTTTGGACTATTTGGAATATAGAGAGACTTTCAAGTTGATGTGGTGTTATTCCTAAAAAAAAATTAATTTGTTATAATTGAACTTTTAAATTCAAAATTTAGAAAGGAAATATTTCAGGGTGGAAA
Source organism: Octodonta nipae (assembly GCA_034190945.1). Classification (NCBI taxonomy): domain Eukaryota; kingdom Metazoa; phylum Arthropoda; class Insecta; order Coleoptera; family Chrysomelidae; genus Octodonta; species Octodonta nipae. Next base: position 9,863,930 of record CM067218.1, read on the forward strand.
GTCAATTGTTCACATTGTTCCTTAAATAAAACAGAATGAGAGCAGTTATTGCAAAAGCTAGAGAAAATGCATGAATTGTTATTCTGATTTGTATTAAATTTTTAGAATGCTATTTTAATTTCACGTTTGGCATTCAATGTGTTTATTTTTAAGTTTTCTTGGGAATAACACCACAATTAAATTAAAAAAGCTGTATATTGAAAGAAAATACCAAACGTTTCAAAGTCGATTCTGACTTCGTTGTCAATGACTTTAAAATATGTAATGTAAATTCCAAATTGAGAGTTTTTTAACATATTTTAAAGCCATTGACAACGAAGTCAGAATCGACTTTGAAACGTTTTGATGAATAAACTTTATGAAAATATTTTTCTGTATGTTCTCCACTTTCTAATAACTGCATCGAATTTGACAAGTGCAAGGGACAAAACGGTTTAAATTTAACATTATAACAATTTAATGACTCATCCAATCAAAATTTGCAATTTTCCACGGAAATTATACAATTATGAATAATATTTCAAACTTTTTTAATAACAAACGATCACAATACTTCAATTATTCATTTGTCATACCTGTGCGTTAGGAATTCTTAAGGTAGCATTAGCAACCTCCTCGTTAGCGGTCAACAGTTCGCCACTGTATGTCGTCTCATTGGCTAATGCTGTTATCCTAGCGTTCATGCGGTAATTCATATTCATAACTGCTGAAGATTTTTCGTCATACAATCTTTCAAAGAGACTTTCGGACATACCTAATTCTCTGTAAATATTTTTTAATCAGCATGTATACCTGTTGTAACATATTGCAGTGCAGATACTTTGGCAGGTGATAGAAATGGTTAGTATAAACTAAAAATTCAAAGACATATCTATCTTGTGTAGTTGTTTTTATTTACTGAAGCATTACAAGGCAATTCTTTTGAACTCAGCGTTGTTTTTTAACATTTTGATGCCTGAGTAAGCATTTAGTAATAGTAACTTACTCATATCCGATTTTACCAACATCGAATTGAAACTTTACCAACAAGAATTTGCAATATCATAAAAAAACCTCACCATTATTCCGTTGTTTTTTATTCCATGCTTAATGTTTAGACACTTATTGGGAATAAAAGTACAATTCAAATAAAACTACCACGTCAAAGTATTACATCCAAAACAAATAAATATTATCTTAGTTTTTTTTTGCAGTACAGAAACTGATCCCCTGCAATAAATTCTTTATTAAGGTCTGCGAACGAGAACTCTGTTGAAAATTTAAATCATTATTTTTTTAAATATCCCTTAAGTTGATAGGAATTGTAGTGGATATTGTTTATTTTACTGTCTAGTTGATAAATTTCTTGTTGTTTTGCTCTGCGAACCGACCTGATAAGGGCAGGCGTGAGTTTGCCGAAACGTCGTTATTTAACCATCTTTGATCAACTACGCGGATGAATTCCCGGAGACCACATGATACATTTAGTATCCGCAAAAACTTTACTATATATAATGTAATAATGTAAATGTTGTAACTGTAGACATACCTAGCCTGTTTATTTCTTACAATGGCAGTCAGCTGCTCTGGATCTCCGATTAGGATGAATGTGTTTGTTGCATATATGGATCTAATCAAAGAACATTGTAATACTTGGGTACTTTCGTCTATAATACAAATGTCTAAGGAACGTTTTGATAAGAGAGGATGACCTGAACCTAAACACGTCACTGCAAAAATTTGCTGAAAAAACAGAGCATATATTATTTTATTAATAAATATTCATAAAAAGAGTTATTTTAGAACATACTTCTAATCTTCTCATGGGAGGATAGTTTTCAGATCGATCAACCAAATTATAAAGTTCTCTATGACTTAAAAGAGTTTTAAACTTTGCACAAAGTCTAATATTTAAGTATGGTATAAAGTATGAAATGTATAAATGACTGCCCTTTAGTTTTTAAAGTGTTATAGCTATCTTATAAATAAACTGCCTCACTATTCTTGTAATTTTAGTAAATATTACTTAATTATATATACAGTGTGAAATTCACTTACTATGCTATTATAAATTTGCTCGAGCTCGTCGGGCGTTCGACAATTCTTAGTAAGGTTATACTCGGAATATTCTTTAAGTTTGGAATTAATTCTCGATTCAGATCCCAATCTCATAAATTTAATTCCACTATCAACTAATTTCAAACACAAATTATCTACTGCACTATGTGTATGACTAGCTATCAGGATGCTTTTGCCAAGTTCATGTAACAGTTGTATGAGAGCTGCCAATGTGGCTGTTTTTCCTAAAAAAAAATTAATAAAAGAAAACATAAAATCAAAGACATTATATATTATAATAAATGAAGCAAAAAAAATACACTTTGAGAAGCTTTTGGCTAGTAGGTAACAAAATGAATAGATTAAATATGACTACAAAAGCAAAAAATAACGAATCTTTGGCTAAAATATTTCTGGACTTTTTATTATGGTCAGTAGAGTTGTTATTACTATAGGATACGATTCAATCACCACTCATGTGTGGTGGGTAGGTAAGAACGAATCTCTCTTATAAAGTACAAATAAAATGAAACTAACATTATGCTCGGTGTCTTTTCATGTTAAAGCTATTCAACTTAGAGTTTGATTTTCAAATCAAGTTATCCTTTGTTATAGAGCCTCTGGAATTGCAACAGAATCTCCATACTTTAGTACTACATGAACTAAAGGATGGGTTGGGGGAGGTCTTTTAAAGTCCACATTGATGATATAGAATCGGTGGATCGTGTTAATTTATGTTTGAGTATATGCTACACATGCTGCTGTAGCTTGCTTGGGAGCAAGTCATATGATGGTATATATTTAGAAATTGTGCTCTGTCCGAATTCCTCTTCTACACCCTATTGTTGGATATTTGTCCAAATATGCAATTTCTCTTGCCTTTCAAAGTCCATATTGATGATACAGAATGGGGTGCTTGCTTGAAGCAAGTGGTATCGTGGTATAAATGTATTTTTGTACAAGTCCGAATTCTTCTTCTACACCCTATTTTTGGATATTTGTCAGACAATGCAATTTCTCTTGTTTTTTACACATTTATTTTTCAGATTAATTAACTGCCAAAATTCAGTCCAGGAAATGCAGTACTTTCCAGCTGCTATGGAGTTTTATTAAATATTATATGTGCTGATAACATATTATATCTGCTATTAAAATTATTTTAAATTTAACTTGTTAAAAGTTAAAACGCTTGCAGATACTTAGTGGTTATTCTAAAAAATGGACCCATTTTCAATCCAAAATGAAGAATTTTTATACAAATGGAAAGTGGAAGTTCTAAAGTTTTTTACAATAAATTATAGATGTTCAATGTGTCCACCGTCTGCTGCACGGCAAACATCTATGCGGTAGCCGAACTAGTCCCACACACGACCAAGTGTATACCTACTGTCACCGAGTGCACGACAGTTGTGAAACGGTTCCGCAGATCGTCCAGAGTTATTGGTAGAGGTGGAACGTAACCAGCTTCCTTATATATAATACATAATAACATAATATACATAACCCCATAAGAAATAGTCACATGAGGTGAGATCAGTAGATCTCGGTGGCTAGAAGTGTAGAGCCAGGTCTTAAATTCCCATTCTGGAATCATCATTGCCCGCCGAAACTTTGAAACTTTCTCTTTCCATTGGTATAAATATTGTTCATTTCGAATTTGTACTTCAATTACTACGAATTTTTTTAAATGGGTCCATCAGTATTATTAACGATTATACTGTATTTGAGATAATTTTATTTCTTAATAATAATATTATTTAACGTACCTGTTCCCGGCATTCCCTTAATGAGAAAGAAATCCTTGGCAGCCAAAGCTTTCAAAACTGCCTTTTGTTGGCAAACATTTAGTTTTTTCAATATCGGTCTACCCACTTTCCCTATTAATTTAGGCAATGTAGTTCTAAATGTCGGTTTCTCTTTGTCTATGATTATCTTCCTCAATTTTTCAGCCTTAGGTGAGTGTTCCAATAATAGCGACAAACTAGTTAAGTTAAACGATTTTGAAGAAGTGGAATCGTAGGAGTCGATATGAAAAGCTTGGTTTGCATATTTTAAATTCAGGTTCCTAAAATAAAACATTTGTGTGAAATAATTTAAATAACATTAAATGGCCTTTAGCATCTTAGGAAAAAATTGAACTATTTCTAAAAGTGTAACACACAAGTTCAGAAAAGGGTATACATTTTTATGAATCAACTTGATCTATGCAATATTTTTAAAATATCGACGTCACTAAAAATATGATAAAATTTACCATTTCGGAATAAAAGTAACTCTTTTAAAAAGTATATTTCAAGTTTTTTTTATATAATGAAACATAGTCACATTATTAATACAATATAATTAAAATGAAAATAAAATGTGGGTCATCCATATTTTGAAAAGCAATTTAGATATATTTTTGTATTATGGAATTTACGACTTGACTTCTAATTGTCACACAAACAGAAAGCAAAACATGAGAATCGTGAATAGCAAACTTAAAGTGAATATGGGTGCGACTCAGGGTACCATCTTGGGGCCACTCCTGTTCTTCATTTATCTCAATGACTGACAAAATATCCAATAATTTCGTATGCTGATTATATTACATTATTGGCTAATGATACGTGGAATTAAACACAAATTGATATGATTGAACTTTTTAAAAATAATCAGTGCATACGTGACTGTAAATAAACTTTTGGTGTAAAAATAAATATTGTGATAGCGTATCTAAACATTTAGTGACAGTTATTCATGGTAAAAACATGGTTATACTTTAGGGAAGTTAGTATTTTCAACTGCAAAAAAATTCCACAGATATTTGATTGGCTTTTCTTGAAGAATGTATATAGCATAACAAACAGTTGTTAACAAATTTTTATTTCTTAATTAATTATACGAATTAAGAAATGGAGTGCTTAAAGTAGCAAAAATAGCAATTTTAGCAGTTTTTGTAACTTTTCAGCAACTGAATGAAAAGTTTTAGGGTCGAAACTAAGTTTGTTTTATACGTAATTTCAATAGCGACTAAATGATAGGTTCATATAGCCGATTGGATAATTAGTTATTTGGAAAAAACTGTAAAACATACGCAATTTTCAATAGTCCATAATTATTGTATAAGATGCGTTGAAATTTTGAAACTCGGCAGATTGTTTCATTTCTACGAGGTAAAGAACTGGTAAGAATCTCAAATTTACAACTCCGACGGTTCTCTTGCAAATCTGAAATTTTTTCCAGGGCTTTTGATTTTACGTGAAGTTTACAATGCTCCCATTTTGAGCTAAGTTAATATTTTAACCATCTGAAAGGAACATATTAATTATTAGTTCTTTGAGTACCATCCCCCTCATAAATTAATTTTCTTTTAGTTTTATTTTATTTTATGTAAATTCAGTTTGAAAGCCTGCATTTTGGTATTCGGAATTAAATAACATGTACTAGTGGGAAAAGCACCTTCCCCTCATTTTACTACTGCGTTCGAACTGACATTCATTTGAAATCGCTTTTATTCTTTCCCTAATGCAAATGCCATGCCAACTGGGACGAGAAACGGTGGCATATCAGAATTTGTTCATTGAAATGTTACATTTCTATTTGTTGATATAACTTTTTTCTAATCATTTTATAAAAAATGAGATCATACCATTTTCATAGATGGTGTTTTAAGGATAATTTTCATTATAAACTTCTTAAATTTATTCATTAGTTAACTAACTTCATAGTTCGTAACTATACATTAATATTAAAGATTTGCCACAACTATATTGTTGACTTTGATTTTCAATTTTCTGACTCATTATTTCATTTTTAAACTTTTTTCCTTTTAAAATTGTCGAATAAATTAATTGTGATATTGCGATAGACTTTGATTCAAAACTCTGAGAATTAAAGTTAGCAAAACAGTTACGAGGTCTAATATCAACGGAATTTTTTTCAAATATTTATTGAATAACATTATACAGAAATGATTGATTTTCAATATACCCTCCTGTGTGATCTACACACTTTTTCCACCGAGAGTTCGGAGATTCAGTATTCTGTGTTCACAGAATGTTTAAGGGCGAGTTGCAAGCCAACTGCGCATGTACTCCTCAACTTCTTCGTATATTCCAAATCGTTTTCCCCCCGGTGATTCTTTCAAAGGCAAGTCAGGGCTATACGGAGGGTGGGTAGGTTCTCAGCCCATTTCTTGCTTTTTTTTGTTTCAAATACGCGGCTTTTGCCAACCGTAACAACTGGTAGTAGTAATCCACATTCACTGTACGTTGGGCACGTAGAAAATCAATCAGTATATTTCCTTAGAGTCAAAAAAATCGTGGAAAGGGCTTTTTCAGATGAGAGGCCAGTTTTGAATTTTATTCTTTTTTCACCACTTTAGACGATGCGTTTCAAAAAGGCCTTCCCTTCTCGCTGAAATCTATTTAGAAGTCTTTTAACCAATCCTATCGATCAACATCTCATTTAGTATGTTCTAAAAATGCGCATAAAACACACTTACCGTTGATTCTTTAAATTTTTACTCTGTTGCTGAGAAGTCACAAAAACTGCCAAAATTAGGGTTTTTGCTATTTTAAACACTTAGTATAATTAACTAAAAAGTAAAAATTTGTTAAGAAAACTTTTTTGTGTTACGCGGCGTACCTTCTTCAAGAAAAACCATTCAAACACCTGTGGATTTTTTTTGTAAAAATGGTATTAAAATAATGCTAAGTTCCCTACACTATTAGGACTGAACACTACTGAATACTAGGAATAATACTTCTTTATAATCTTAAATGAGATAAATTTTGAGATTATTTCCTGAAAAAATTTCAAAATTCTTAGTTTATGTTTTCTATAAATCAAGGATTGAAAACTATAAGCAAGTTGACATTGACGCTCATATATCAAACTTTTTAACTATGTAATCAATTATGCGAATAAGACCTGAGATGGAGAATACAGTTTGTGGAACTGGACAGGAATTTGTAACAGGTACGAGTTTGAAAATGGAAGAGAGTCGATCAGTACGAATAAAATTGTTTTAAATCTACCTGTATGTGTGGATGTATGTTACACATAGTATCCCAAACGAGTTTGCCAGTTAAAAGTCAACAAAAGCAGACTGATATCTGTTATTCAAAATTCTGTTACTGGACTACTTATACACAAATCCTTTGATATGGTTATATTGATTGTCGGGGTAGTTTTTGAAGAGTATCTTCACTATAGCACAGACAGTCATAAACATAAGCCTAACAAATTTTTGATTTGAAACTTTTTGAAAATTTTCAAAAGTTGGAAGTACTAAAGTCTGTTCAATACATTTTTTGGAACAGAAATTAAATGGAAGGTAGGTATTTGACTTTCACTATTTCTGTTGACAGAAATATTTGAAAACCATTCATCTAAAGGGATAAATTTAAGAAGTAACCCTGCTAAATTTTTTCTCAGGAAAGCTATTAAGACATTTTTACAGACTATTCAATTTTGATTTAAACCACAACTAATTTAAAATTACTTACAAACCAGCTCCTTCCGGTATACAAGATACCGTTTGCGTCAGCAGATAACCTTTGCCACTCTCTTTTTGTGAGATTAATAACAAAATCGAATCGTATGATATAAACTCTAACTGAAATGGTGACGAAAATATTTTACATATTTTTTATGTTTACTTTGATGTTCGACCCGCAAGACGCTGGATACATAGTATGGAAAGGGATAGTTTTCCAGATTCATCCAAAGCAGTTTGCAAATGGGAGGAAACTGTTCTTTGTCAGAGGCAATTGCGGTGCAAATAAGTTCTATTCAACGGAACTAGGGATGTGTGTGCACGCTATTGATATGTAACTGTTTTTTAATTTGTAAGTTAAAATGTATATCTTGATCTAGATCAAATCAAATTTAGGAATATTTACTCTAAAACTTGACTTTAACTTAGTTAACCAGAACACATTATATATGTTAATTTATATTACAAAATTAAAACGAGATAGATGTACAAGGTACAACTATACATATTTTAATAAATGTTTAAAATGAATATAAACTATGTAAGATATTAGGAAAAAAATGTTTAACAGGCACCTGTCTCTAGTTAGTATTCCAGAGGAAAGTGTTAAGAATAAAATATGTAAATGTTGAAAAAGATTTTTATTGTTTAACTCCAATAAAACAACTATTTGTATAGCAATTTACAAAGATTCAAAACTTTTGCAATTAAAAGTAGATGATGTGTAGCTGCTACCTGTTGTGAAAATCCATTGTGATTGATCCTTTATAGGTATACAAAAATTCAATTATCAATCTTATAATATATGAGTATTTGTAATACAAGGTTATTATAAATGATGGGCCCATTTTTTAAGATGAGTATTTATTAAAGTACAAATCTAAAATGAACAATCTTTATACCAATGGAAAGTAGAAGTTTCAAAGATCTTTGCAATACATTATAAATGTTCAAATTGTCCACCGTCTGTTGCACGGCAAACATCTATGCGGTAGCCGAACTCGTCCCACACACGAGCATGTGTATTAACTATTGCTGGGCACACGGCAGCTGTGATATGGTCCCGTAGATTGTCCAGTTATTGATAGAGGTGGGACGGAAACAGCTTCCTTAACATAACTCTGTAAGAGGTAGTCACGTGGGGTGAGATCAGGAGATCTCGATTGCCAGAAGTGTAGAGTCAGGTCTTCATTTTCTCTAATACGAACTCTACCAGCCGCTTTTGAAACCATGACTGCCCACCGAAACTTTGAAACATCCTCTTTCCATTGGTATAAAGATTGTTCATTTTTTATTTGTACTTTAATTACTACGAATTTTTAAAAACGGGTCCATCATTTATAATAACCCTATAGTTTAGCGCTGAGGTTTCTTTTTTAATTAAGAAAAACTTTAGGAGAGGTTTTTTGACCTATGTAATAAATTCTTCCGAAACTTATATCAAAAGTTAAGAAACGAGACTAATTGAACCATAATCACTAAAAGATAATTGAGTTGTTTTTCACTTATAAGCAATTATATCACATCCAAATAACTGCAAATCTGATCAATATTTATTTTATAACCTTATATATGGTATTTCTGCGGCAATTTTTTGTTTTTTTCCTCTATTTATTTCCATTAACAGTCATTACGTATATGCTATAGAAAAAGCTATGTTTTATTAATATTGACGACAAAAATGATGTGCGTTTTTCTAACGCGTAGGGTATGTTTTATTTTACTTTGGGGATCACCACAGGATCTGGGCACGCATTTTTTCCTTCTTAACTTTTTAATAAGTTATATATGTGTACCCATATCTAAATATTCTACTATATATAATGCATGTTTTGAGAGTGTTACTTTATTGGCCTACACTGTATTAAAATTTTCATAAAAGAATCAAAAATAATTTAATGCAGTCTTTGGATTAGGTATATAATTTCTTTTAGAACTTCACATATTTAAAAAAGTTTTTCCATTATTCAAAACACTTCCCTCAATTTCTTCGAAATATTGTAAAATTCAGCCCACTGGAATAAACAATTTGCACTGCTCATTTACACTAATAATATGAAGACGTAAAAATTGTTTGTTGTATGTAGTGGTAATCACTGGAACTACTGAACCAATTCTAAAAAATATATTAATTAATCAAAAGTTACATGATTTGTGAGTGTAGCTTTATTAGTGTACTATTACCGTTGATCTTCATAACATCACACTTGAGAGCAGGTTATAAGTGAAAAGTAAAGTAAATTTAAAATCGAAATGTTTAACAATTTTAGAATGACGTAATTTCAATAATTGTTGTGACTGGATTAGGTGCAGGTTAGAGGTTTGATATTGATTGTTCTCCGGCATGATATATTACTTTCCTATAACTTCAACGGCGTTTTTTAATATTTCCTCTTGTTAAGACGATATAATCAGTTAGCCACTACGTATATTGGACATTTTAATGTAAGCAGATTTAAATTATTAAACAAACCTTAATAGAAATAAAAAATCAAACCTTTAAACATATAGAATAATTAGTTTACAGCAAATTCTATTCAAAATCAACCCAAAAATAGTATATATATTCGAATTACCGTTTATACAGAAATAACATATCAGCAAATTTGATTTTTTTTAACAAAAAACACCTTTTTTCGTAGTTATAATATAACACAATTCAGGTGAGACATATAGTTTGTTGAGTGGCGCAGTTAGTTGGATACTGGTCAATGTTTTTCTTTTAGTAATAGAAAAAGTAATAAAGCGACAGATCGGTTGCATTCCTAATAATTATTTATAACTTCCTGTTTATGTAATTCTTCTTATATTTGCGTGATTAATCAAGAGAACATAGAGATAACGACTTATTAAAACAAAAAAACTAACTTATTCCAATCACATGTGTAACATTGATGCACAAGAAACCGACAGCAGCATCTCAGAACTTGCAAGAAATGAATATAAAATATTTAGAAGAGTCAATAAAGTAATTATCTCTGACATCGACAGTTTAATATTCCTGAAACTTTACAAATATTATGGTAGACGAAATTAAATAATTCGGTGTACTCCAGTTACAGGAATCCACAGAAGAGTCGGTAGAACATGTCGACTAAACTTCAAAGGCTCCAGATAGTAACTACCAATTGCAGTGCTCCTAATACTTGTAACAATCACATATTGCACCGTCAAAAGACAAATACTGATAAAGAAATTGTCGCAAAACAGAAGACCAAGGTTCCACCTGGTCGACCATTATAGCGGTGGGAAGTTATACATTTGAATCTTATAAGAACTTGCTACACATAGAAAGAATATATAAGCAGTCATCCCACATAAGCAACGCCTCATTTTTATAATAAAGTCGATTTACTCATAATTAATTATTATATTACAGAATACTGGATCGCGCTTTTTGTTTCACTGCCATTAACATTATATTGTGTTTGCATATTTTTTGGGTTTAACATACTTTAACTTTTAAATTGTATATATAAAAGAACAACTTTAGTATACGTTACCTTTCTAGAAAAACAGATATTGTTGTTGGCATTAAACAGTTAACAAATCCAGCAGCTATGGCAGTTCTCTTGTCTGTACTAATTAAAACGTAATTTCCTTCTGCAATACCATTTGAGTATAAATTGCCGTACTGATCGTTCGTCTTTTCAAAAAAGTGTTCGTAAATGCCATTACTGTCAGCTCCTATTTTAACTACTTTTAGATTTGTAATGCATCTTCCTTTTGCTTCTCTGTAAAATAATATGATAAAAATATAGAAACAATATTATTTTTTCAAACTTTTATTTCTGACACAAGAGAAGGAATAAATGAATGGACAGGATGATAAAGTACCCACTCAATAATCGTTTTAATTTTTTTGATGATGGGTATTCGCAGCCAGCTCCAGAAAAACTTAAACTTTTCTAAAAAAGAAATTGATATATGCTTTGCACACATATAATGAATATTTTCAGTCTGTTAGTATCTTTTCTATTATGGATAATGAACACAACTTTTTGAAGTTGAAAAGCCAGTGGTCCTCACTGAATTTTCTTCAAATTTATATAGAAGACTAACAATAAATATTTATTCAATGCAGGATTGTCTTTTGTTCAACATTACAAAGAAAACATTATTGGTATTTAAAATCTAGATTAACTATAGAATTTAAAAATATATATTCTTCACCTTAGTTCTGGAGTTTGGGTGTAGATTTCCCTTAAATCTTTTGAACTGCTATTTGAATTATATTCAATATCCAATAATGTTATCCACGTCATAATATAATTCAAATGCGTTTCGCTTATTTCAAGAAACATTTCTTCTTGGATCTCTTTTAGGACCTTATAGGGCGAAAGGTTTTCTTGAAAGTGCCTAAAACAGTATTTGGATGTTATAATAACAATTTTCAACAGTTCAATTTTAATATAGCCTTAAGACATAAATTGGAGCCGCTCAAAAAAATTGTACATGTACTGCTGGAAATTAAATTATTACAAACTATACAAAATAAATTAGTAGATATTTATTACACAGGAAAAAAACTAGCAGTTGACACAATTAACAAACACTAAGAACTTAAAAACAACATATTTTCAATTTGAAGTTTTTATAAACAAAAATTGTCTATGGCCAAGGGTTCTTATCTATAGTCAGTAATATAGTTTATGACATCTTTATAGGCCACTACAACAAGAAATCAAAAGTATGGTGGAGATAATCAGAAACACAACAAAATTAGGAATGTAATATTACGACTGAGTTAAAAATACTTTAGTTAAAAACAGATGTAAAAACGATTTAACGTAAGCCATTATTCCAAGGCTTGTGTGTACCGTGCACATTGTGTTTGAGGTCATACACATACTGGTGAACTTATGAGATCTCGAGAGGAAAAATATGAATATGAATACAAAATTTCTCGAAAACGTGGACAAATCAAACTTGGAAAATCACAACTAACCAGTGCCGGTAATCAAATTGTCACTTTCATATTTGAAAACAAGAAATAATTTGCATTACAGATCTTTATATGCTACACAAAGATAGTGGAGAAACAATCCCAATAAAAGTCATGGATTCAAATTTTGATCTTAATCTATAATTATCAATAATTATAATATAAACACAATGTTTCATGGTAGTGGTATAATATATTTTGCAGTCGGTGTATTGAACCTAATAGATGTCGGTGACATCTACCGTCTAGTGAGTAATTTAGGTATATGAAGGCATACTATGCTATAACATATACCATACTCTTGACAGATGGTTCGAGTGTTTTATATAAAAAACACATAAGTAAATATATATACAGTTATATATCCACATATTTAGAACTATATCATTCAACGTATAACAGCCGTTTCGAACCAGGAGTTCTCGATATATATCTACTTATGTGTTTTTATATAAAACACTCGAACCATCTGTCAAGAGTATGGTATATGTTATAGCATAGTATGCCTTCATATACCTAAATTACTCACTAGACGGTAGATGTCACCGACATCTATTAGGTTCAATACACCGACTGTTGTCTTACTGTTGTGTATTACATCAAAGTATTTCACTTTAGAACTTGTCATTCAAGGAAGCATATCTGACGAGAACTCCTGGTTCGAAACGGCTGTTATACGTTGAATGATATAGTTCTAAATATGTGGATATATAACTGTATATATATTTACTTATGTGTTTTTTATATAAAACACTCGAACCATCTGTCAAGAGTATGGTATATGTTATAGCATAGTATGCCTTCATATACCTAAATTACTCACTAGACGGTAGATGTCACCGACATCTATTAGGTTCAATACACCGACTGTTGTCTTACTGTTGTGTATTACATCAAAGTATTTCACTTTAGAACTTGTCATTCAAGGAAGCATATCTGACGAGAACTCCTGGTTCGAAACGGCTGTTATACGTTGAATGATATAGTTCTAAATATGTGGATATATATCTGTATAAATATATTTTGCTTTACAAGATCGTGAAGAATTTGGGTCTTTATTGCCTACTGCTTTAAAGGAAAGATATGATAGATGATAGCAATTAAAATCAAAATATTTGTTTATTGGTCACCTTGTTACAATTTTCATTACAAAATTACCCAACTTACCTTGCATATGACGTGCAAATATATTTATAAGCACACTTCATACAACCGGGGTGGTTAATGGGTGGGGGTAATTCCGGAGGATACATTTTCAATGTCAAAGAATTCTCGTCTCCAATTTTTGATTTCCTGGTTAAATAATAGCACAAGTCGTTTCGTAATATCATTATATCTCGCATTTCTTTCTTAGTCGGTTGAACTTCACGTAGAATATTTTCCCTAAAAACATCTACATTTAATATGTAAACAGCAATACCAGTAACAATGGCTGGGATACAGCAAATTTATTGTTTTAATAACAGTATTGTTAGAGTACATTACTTAAAAGTGTTTGCTACAAAAAAAAACTAATATTAAAAATATAGTTAAACTATAAGCATCGTCCTTCTTTATAACATTTACATCTTATCCGTGCAATCTGCAGGGTATTCAATTATTGGAAATATAGCTTTGTAAGACAAGTTTTTAAATGTGGTTGTAATTGTAAAAAACTATAGAGGAATATACTAATATTTGATTTCTGACGTATTGTCAAATATTTTAATTTGCATCTCAGAATTGTGCCCGTTATTTATCCGTAGTTTCTTAACCATTGACAACGGGGTCTGACCTAGACCCCGAAACGTTTGGAATATACAGCAATTTCTTTAAATGTGGTGTTATTTCCCAAGAAGTACTTAGACACCGAAAATAATGCTGTACTATTAATAGATTAAAAGACACTTATGTAAACAGCTCATATACATATATGGAATAGTATGGTGTAGAGTAAAACAGAAATTGATCAACTACTCAACATCAAAAGTGAAATGACTACAAGATAAAAACATTAGAAAAACTCTTCATCTTGCTGGAGTTGGATTTCTACAAGTCCGCATTTACTTTTTTTTTTAATTTGCTATCTGGGTACACTGGTTGAACACAGCTCTTTTTTCGGTTGTTTCAAACAATTTTAAATGCTATGCTTCATTAAGCTATGTAGTAACAAGTAAGGGAGATATTTTAATTTTTAATTAGCTAAGAAGTGTTATTATTCCAAGATCTGGAAAATATTCTAGTCTAAATGTAGAGCCAATTAAAAAGTGTATTCTATAGAAAAAACGGGATAAATAGAATTTTGCATGAATATGAATATATTGATTTTATCTTTGGCATAACTTTTAAGTACAAGAAAACACCCGGAATTGCAGTTTAATAGAGTTTTAATAATTATTTCAAATAATAAACAATTATAAAAAAACGTTCTAAATATTTTCATTACATGCCCTTTACCTAACATTGTTTTCTAAATTCTACAATGTTCCCACAATATTGTAAAAAACTTGGAAATAAACAATTTATTACATTTGCACGGCCAGAATGCCTATATTCTATATTTTGGATGTTCATTCAACTCTATTTTTACATGACTTTCAAACAAAACGGAGATAATTTGAATGTTTTAAATTGTATTCTACAAAAAATATATTCCGGCTTGATTCCGTATATTTTTCAATAACGGAAAACATTATTTTTGAGAAAATCGGAAAATATGTACAAAAAACGGTACACGTCAAAGTAAATGTCAAATCTAATTTTCTTTCTAAATCTCCTGAATCAATTTACAAAAAGTGTCATATGCAAGTATTGATCATACAGGATGTTTAAAACTGTTCATTTTCATACATTTCCAAATTTAAATGTCAAAAGAGGTCAGAAAATAGTAATTGATTGCACACTGTGTTTAAAGGTTTCATTTTAATTAATTTGAAGGCAGTTGTTTTTTAAATATGAATTATTTGATTTAAAAAGCATAATGTGACTATCTATAAATGATATCGCACCTTATATACAAGAGTAGGCCGGAAGACACATTATATCCCATCTTCTTCATCATCATAATGTACATCATGACTTGCCCCTTATGTTCGAGAGAAAACGAAGCCTTACCCGTTTTTACTTCAAGTGGTATAGTATGAAAATCAGTTTTTACGCTGACATCAATTTTCCCCTTTAAACCCAATTCCGGACACCAGATGTTCTCTTCGATATCATCTATGGCTTCGATAACTCCATTCCAGTTTCCGTTTATGGGCCCGTTGTTCTTAGCTGAGCGATGGCTTTGGACATATTGTTGAAGAAAATGTTGTATGTTAGGGAGGAATTGTTGGATTTTCTCCCTGGCGTATTCCTTGGTAATGGCAGATTCGTATAATTTCCGAATCTTAAAAACATAAATTCTGTATTCAGCTGATATAGAGCATCTAGAAGAACAATATAGAAGAAAATTGTAATAAGCAAACATAATTAGTTGTCCCATTAGAATTTGTTCAGCACCTAAAAATTTGAGCAAAAATGTATGAGAACAATTAAACCAGCAAAAGGCAAAAGTTTTAGAAGGTATTCACATCTACAGGATGTATTAAAGTCAAGATAGAGCTTAAAAGAGATGCGGAAAACGTTCTACAGAATGGCTACGAAGGTCTATAAACTACAAATAATTTGATTCATACTGAGCTTTACAAAATCAAAATTAGTAAATTATAATTTTTAAAGTAGTTTACCCTGTATATTATACCAATCAGATTCAGCATTACTCTTTTTTAATTTTAGTGTAGTGTTGTGATATAATTAATGTTTTCATTAATTTATTTTGAAATATTCAGAGGGTCCATTTTAAAGATCTTACCATGGATTGAAAGACTGAATCAATAGGTAGCCAAATATAATTGTTATCATTGTTAATCTTGGATACTTGGTACATATTTTGGATGTTTTTTAAACTTAAAGAAATTGTTTGTATTATACAATTAATAATTCAACAAATTTAGGTATACAATTGATCAACTAAAATACATATTAGGCTGGGCCTAAAAAAAATTTATTTGAATAGTATTCTGAAAATATTACTTCGGATGATAAAAAAAGTTAAAGTCAAAATTTGGATCCTTGATTTTAACCATTTAAACCATATATATGAAAAATATAAATACATATTTATCAAAGAAATTAAATTATTCAGATTTTAATGTCATCGTCAACAAAGTCTGCATAAGACACTGAATAGTTTTAATTTTTTGAATATACAACCTTTTTTCATCAGTTTGGTGTTATTTCCAAATAAAAGCATATGATCAATATACATGGCATGATTCTGTGGAATCTGCTTGTAGGAAGAACATTTGCAATCACACTTTTTTTGTAGAGAATTTTTAGTGTAGTTTCCTTTAAAAATGGTATTGAATATATTTTTTCGATATATTCTTCAGGAGATTTGAGTGGAAACAAATTGATATTCACAAAGATAGACCTTATAATATTAAAATTAAGGGTTCAAATTTTGATATTAACTTTTTTTGTCATCCTAAATAATATTTTTGATATTCCATTAAAAAAAATAGTCTAATTCTAATACATGCCTTATTATTATTATAAAATTATCATGAACCCAATGTTGTTTTTAGTTGCTGATTTAATTGTCACGGCACATTTCAATAACTAAAAAAATAGTATTTACGTTGGTGAATTAAGGCAATAACAGAACCAAGAAAGCACAAGTCACATTCAGACTGCTGCAGTGCTATAGGTGACTAGATGAATTCAGCCATGTTTCTGTCTGGGAGCATGTAAAATGCTTCAATCAGTTAAAAGTGATAGTGAAATAAGTTTTCTCTAGTTTTCCTAGTTGTTTTTTGTAGGTAAAGCAATTGGGTAAAAACTAGCAGTACATCTTGTCTTAATATTTGGTATTACTTAAGCTAATGCCATGCTAAACTAGTTCAATTTTTGCTACAAATCAACATGAAAAAACAGTTACATAAAAGTAACAAATTGATTTTGATTTCTTACATTACTAGATTTGTTCAACTCTTGCTCAACTACAGCCTCCATATCTTTCAGCTCACTTAAATTATTTTTCAAGCACATTTGTAGTATAAGATGCACCAATGTTCCAATGAACATAACTTCATTTTGTGGCTCGAAACCTCTAAAAAGCTCACCCAACACATTCTTTCGTTTACACCATAATGAACCTGAAAAAATTAAGACTGAAAATTAGTGAATTTGTAGATATTTTATGAAACAATATTATTTATAAAACGAAATTATATTCTGACTTCAAAAATGCTTTCAAGATAAATCAGAATACCATTTTTTTTGGTTGAAGGTTATTATAGCATATAGTTTTAAATTGAATAAGTATCAGTTTAGCGTCCAGCAGATTTTAACTATGGGTATTATAAATATGTACCCCATGACAACATACCTACTACTGATGTTGTTGAAATTAAAAGATCTGGTTCATAAATAAGTAATCCATAATCATTATTAATTAACCATTGACCACCAACCTCTTTGGCAGAAGCATTTATGATATCACCTATGTCTAAGTTGATGTTCAACCTGAAAGATAATTATTTTACATTTTTAGTCCAGCCTTATCTTTGAAGAATGACTTACCAAAATCCTTCTACATTACAGATTGCTTGTTCACCTGTTTTTACACATTCCAAACAAAGGATATTCTTATTCACAAATCTATTGATTGTTTTTATTCTACACGTTTGTAAATCAGTCAAAACCAACTTATAGTCAGGAAAGTCCTGAAAATGTACTCAATTGTCAATGTGAAACAATAAAATATTTAAAAACCTATTTCCAAATAGTAATATTGTGAAGAATTAGTAATGTACTCAACAGAATCTTTTTTAATTAACAACTCCCAACATCAATTCATTTATCAAAAGAATTTATTAATAAAGTCTTACTTCAGTTAAATCATCTTCATCCCAAATATCCATATTTCATAGACCTATTTTTGCATATTAACAGATTAATCCTTTAAAAAGTATATCGGCTAAGAATATTTGCTGATTTATACATATTTTAAATAACTATCCAAGATTTTCCCGCTAACATTTCTCATTGACATAGAACAAAAAAAATAACAGCTGGAATGTGGGATCCCATAAAACACGTTTTGCTTAAATCTGTATCATTGAACTTATTGTACTACAATTGCCTTACCGAAATTTTTTGGACCGGGTTATCTCTTTCTCGCTTTATGCCTCACGCTGAATAGGCTCACGCTGAATACTGGTGTATTCAATTTATTAAGCGTCAGATAGAATGTAGTCGTTCTATTGCTCACTACGTAACGAGCAAATTACACAGTGCTACAATATCATTGTTGCTATTTCAATATTATAACGAACTGTGATTATAAATACTTGGTACAGTTCTTAAACCAATCATTATAGATGAACAAGCGAATACCAAGCAGATTTAGTTACACCACTGTATAGTCATTTGGATTTTTTCAACGAATATAGACTCTTTGAGATGTTAGTATGTTACCCACGCGATGGGGGCGCTGGTAGTTCAGTTAATGTGTCAATATTTTTGTCCGCGAAAATAGTCGTTCTACTGCTCTTGGTTAATTGAGATAGATTTAGGTATATACTACTGTAACGTAAATCTACATGCAATTATTTGTGCACAGTGCTGGAACACTCAGTGCTACACTGTGCTCAACAAACATTACATTGTCACTTGCTATTTCATGGGTTATTATAACGCATACATTTTAGTTCTTAATTTGTTAATTGACAAAAAACAAATATTTAATATCATTTTTTTGCGGTTTTTTATTCAGGTCACAAAAGTACAGTAAAATCTTAATTTACTTAATTCAATTTCTTCCATTCTTCATGTGACGCTTCTAAACATAGTTTTGATGAACAATTTTTGCGTCGAATACCAACTTGCTTGTTGTCAATATGTATTTAGCAAATTGAAATCATTGATCCATTGAATATACGTTTCACTATCAGATTACCGGATTCGGCAGTCACTGTTTGTTTTACATTTAACTTAGAATTCATGTGATTTTTAGGTTCCTTTCAGATTTTTAATTTCAAACTATGCAAGATAGAAAAGCAAGAAATACCGCTAAACTTAAACATACGTCTGAAGGGTTATTAGACTAGCAGTTTGTTTGGATGGTTTCAATTTAAATTACTTTTATATTGTTTAGATGTTGAATCAAAATTCAAACTTAGCGCCGTTTTTTATTATGATTAGTTGTCCATCCAACCTCAAATTCTTAATTTAGTATACACAAACACAAATGTAATATTTCTAGATAATAAAGAAGATATTAATATCTTCTTTTTAACGAAATGCTGAATGTGTGAAGCACTTCTTGCAAAATGATACTTTTCAAGATTTTTATTTGTTGTGCCATTTTAGTGTGTAGTTTAGGAAATGAATCTAAAAAACCAACAATTTTCGTGTCTATTTTGGTACGAAATAAGGCCCACATACTGCCATATTTTTTATCAAACTTAGAAAATCTCAACTATCCCAAAGAAAGAATCTCGCTATGGTAAGCCATTTCTCGATTTTGATAAATGTCAAATAATCAAAACAGGTGAAAATGTTAGGTTAATTCGTTAAGGTATTTGAAGTTAGGTGCAATGAGACAAAACCAATAACCTGCTGTATTCAGACAGCGAGTAACTAAATAATAGAGTGTCTGATATATTTTTATTTCATTAAAAGATAAATATTAGAACATAGTTAATGAACAAATATCTCCAAAAACTGACCCTATTGTTATGAAATTTATTTTACGCTACCGAAATAGGAACCCTTCAAATTAATCTTCTTCAATAAATACTATTTTTGTTTGCGAATGTATAAACGTATATTAAAAACCATTCCGAATAAACATGTCAACAAAAAGAGATATTTCCCGAACGTATGATTGTTGTAAAGACAAGTATCGAGAAGTTCGCAGACGTTAGCAGACCAGCCGCGGGACTCTGATTTATAGACAACTTGTAAAATCGAAAAGTAACCTCAATTTGTAGTCATACAGTCCCACACAGCATGAAATATTTCTAAAATATTTATGCAATATTTCTGGTTTGATTTGAAACATTTCAAAATATTTCTTGAAATATTTCAGCAATATTGCTGTGTCCGCCACAAAACCCCATTTGAAATAATTCATGCAATATTCCTGTAATATTTTATGAAATTTTTGTGTCATATATCATGATATATTTCAAAAGTCCTTTTGTTGTGGATATAAAAATAGTTTAAATATATTTTAGTGAACTATTTAAAAATATTTATATAATATTTCATATTTGTTTTAAAGTATCATAAAATATTTCAGAAATCTTCGTATTTTCGCTACAAAAACCTGTTGAAATATTTCATGAAATATATTGTAATAGGTATTTCATGATATATTTCAAAAGATTTGTTTGTCGTGAGCATACGAATATTTCAGAAATATTACAGTCAAATATTTTAAAATAGTGCTAAAATATTTGATGTCTAAAGTATTTTTTGAAAAATTTTCCCAAAATATTACAATATTCACGACCAAAATTCTCCTGAAATATTTCATGAAATATTGGTGCAATATTCCACGAAATGTTTCTGTAAGATTTCGTGAAATATTTCGTTAGATGTTTTGTACTGGACATAGGAATATTGCAGAAATATTTCAGTGAAATATTTCTTCCGATATTTCATGCTGTGTGGTGTATTACGATAATACGAGTTATGATTACGAACGCCACTGCGATTCTACTAAAGTATTTTATTGATCGGAGTCCCACTGCTGAATTAGACGAAAATATCGAGAATAACTATGATGGTATAAAATGGCTGACGAATTTAGTAGACAGCAACGTGGCGAACATCTGATCTATGAATTTATTTATCCTTGAAGTAAATATTTTTGTAGGGGAACATATTGTCCTTTAAGACGGATTATATTTAATGCAAAAAATTATTCTGTACCCACGGAGTTTGTAATACCATATTAGTTCAATAGGTTTGAGATTATTATGAATATATTTTTATGGCGTTAATATACATCTCAGGGGCTTACCCAGCTTTTGGTTTAGGGAGGGGTATATCTGATTAAAATTGTCCTAGAGTAGGGTTTGTAAATTTATGGGAACATTTTTCTTGTCCAGGGGAGGGCAGCTACCCCACTCTATACGCCCATGATAATTCTTTTGACTACATATAATCAATTATTGAAATGAAGTTTTTTATGTTAGGGATTTGCGCTACATCTCTAGAGGGATATGGGCCAGGGTTAGCTTTTGTTGTTTACTTTTTCAGTGCCACATGCTACATTTTGTTTAAAATGTTTTACATAAATTTACAATTCCAGGATTAAAAGTGATCATAACAGGGATCGCAGTCTCGAAATTTTGAAATTATGGTTATTGTCGGTTAAAGATCTTTATCACTCTATTCATACAGAATTTGTAGACATGGGTTCAAAATATCCACAAGAGGCAGGTTCTGCTCATTGGACCACTGACAGGTTTAATCATATAATCAGTTTGAGGGAACAGGCGCTTAACCAAGCTAGAAAAGTGTGGGCGGATTTTTATCTGGTAAGATTTTTCCGCATGAAACATTTTGTAGTATTTCAAATAATTAAAAAAATAACACTGTCAAATATTTTGGAATATTTCAGATTTACATAACATTGAAATAGTTCTTGCTGTGTGAATTTGTTGTCCTACTTTGTCAATAAATAACAGATCTGATGGTGGATTTTTACTGATTTTTGAAGGATTTGTACTAAAATAAAATATATATTGATTTAATATTCCGTTTTTTATACTCGGAAACAAAATTATAATGTTGTACATATACGGTAGTAAGATCTTATTTTGGAACCACAAGTGAGAGAATAGCGACTTTTGTCAAAGCGATTGTCAAATCATATTTTTAACGCCAAAGATAAAATAGATAAGTTCTTAAAATCTGGAGTATAAAAACTAAAATGTCAGAGTGCAATGCTTTTACCTTTTATTGTCTTGAAATTTACGTTCCTTTAATAAATAAAACTGGTTCAGTATTTCCTAAAACAAGAAACAGAGTACATTTATTGAAACACTTGAGAACATAGAAATTACAAAAGCCATTAATTCCGTTTCTTGCAATTTACTATTAACGACAGGTATATTTTAAAAATAATTATTCGAAATTTTTAATAACTAATTCAAAAAGTTAATACTTTGTTTCTAGCAAAAATGCCATATTTATGAATCTTTCCGAGAATTTAACCATCAACCTGTTGTAGAAACCCTTTCGGTGTTTCAAAATGTTTTGTGATTATGAAAACACACCAAGTATTGTCGAAATTCAGGTTTTTATGTTTATTTATTTATTACAAATGATATAAAAAAAAATTCCATCATTTCGTCCTTAAGGGTAATTAAATTTCATTTTGAAGTCTTTAATCATTATTTAATACATAAAATTTATCATAATTTTTATTCTGTTAACAAATATCAGATTTAACAAATCTATGAATAAACAACGTTAATCATGGAGTATTTTGTTCTAGAGAAATAACGAAATTAAACTTAACTCAGTATGTAAAACGTAATGATTTAACATATTAATTAATAATATTTTCTTTTAATAATAAACACAATATTTTATTGCCAACTTAGTTACTTATATTGAAGATGCTGAATTTTTTTTTTTCGAATAAGTCGAAATCTATCAGTGTTTCGTATAGGTAACTTTTAAGAGGTACTTTACCTCTTAATCTGATAACGATATAAAAAATGGTGGTTTCCATTTGAAAAATTTTGTTTTACTCATGGCTGAATTTGCATTTTTAACAATCTTTTAACGGGATACATTTTTTAAAATTACGTAGAATTCTGTGACACCAATTTTCGGTAAACCGCACTGCGTGGACTACTACCAGCATTCGTAAAATTCGATCGGCTGAAGGCCTTAAATTATGTCAATCTCTCTCTTTTAATAAACATTTTGGAATATCGATCCGAAAGGGCTGAAATTAAGTATAGGGTATTACTCTTAAAATTAACGCATCATGTAATTTACAGGGATATTGAAAATATACCAAAATTTTCCTTAATTTGAAATAAAAAGGTATAGGGTCAAACCTGTTGATATCAATTTCCGGTTATATATCAAATGAAAGGGCTCATTATGACGAAAACAAATAACCGATATTAACAAAAATATTACCCATCCCCCCCCTTATCACCGAAACCATAAGTGTAAAATTTTGCAAGAAAATAGAGGTATAGCGCCTCATGAACTACTGAAAATAAGGAGAAACCCCTTTTATTTTGGGGGCAAATTATAGAATTAAATGGAAAATAAAAAATTATAATTGTTTCTAACGGCAAGTAATATATCAAATCAAAGGGCTAATCGAATACTAATATTTTTTAATTTTTTTTAATAAAATTTTAAGTTAAAAAAAAATATTTAAAAAATCACCCATTCCCACTTTTATCCCCAAACTATGACCTAATTTTTTCTGTTTACAGGAAAAATACAGTATTAATTTTTATTGAATTCGCAATACATCAAATGAAAGGGTTTATTAATAAAACAAATATATATTTTTCATATTTTTAAAATTAATTGTTTACAAGATATTAACATAAATATTAAAAAAATTCCCATTTCTCGCTTTATCGATTTTGAACATAATTAGGGATACTGGTGCTCATTTGAAATTTATAAGAAAAATTATTAGAAAACCCCTATAGTAATTTTAGGGACAAATTATACAATTAAGTGGAAAATAAAAATTCAATTTTCAAACGCATCATACAGATAAAAGGCCATTATGTGAATTACAAATATATCATATTTTTAAAATTTTTTAATTATTGACTTAATTCCCACTTTGAAACTACCTATTTAAATTTTGAAATATATATTTTATTTGTATTTTTTAGTAATTTGAATAATAGATTTGTGTTTATCGTAAAACTTTTACAACTCTAATTATTTTTGGGGATCAAACTAAAATTAATAATTATTCTTATAGAAATCAAGCGAATCCTGAACAGATAAAATAAAAAGTCTATGTGTGGAAAATAAAAGTGTATATTTTTTATAAGTTTAAAAATTTAAAAAAGGGTAACATATAAGAAAAGCACTAATTCCTTTTTTGTGGCTGGAATATTAGAATCTTGAAGGTGGTACGGAAACCCTTTTCGAGTCCAACTCGCATTTGATCAAATTATATTTTTAATTGAATTGTATGTAAATATTTATTTTTTCAGAACAATTTGTTAAAAAGTTTTTGCTGAACCAGAATTTAAAAAATAACACATGAGGCGGCGCAACGGTTTCGCGCCAAAAATATTAGCGTTTGAAAAATTGTTATTTTTTTTTGTTTTAGACAATCGACTCAGACGTGATCCTTACTAATAGAGAAACCCTGAACTACTTGGTTTCAAAAAACATGACAGTTGTATCACCCATGCTAAAATCCGAAGGCCTCTATTCAAACTTCTGGTGTGGCATGACAGATGATTACTATTACCAACGTACAGATGATTACAAGCCAATTCTTCACGAGGAAAAAGTTGGATGTTTCCAAGTACCCATGGTACATACGTGTGTGATGATAAACTTACAAAAATTCGAATCTGACCTGCTAACGTACGTTCCAAGTAAAGTGGCGGCATCTACCATCCCAAATGACGACATCATCGCATTTGCAATTGGAGCAAAAATTAATAATATTTCTTTAAATATTTGTAACGAAGCGATGTTTGGTTTTGTGACGCCACCCTTAGAAAAAGACGACGATTTGGAGGTGGATTTTGAGCAGTTAGTGAATGTTAAATTGGAAATTCTCAACAATGAGATATATCCATTTGTAAATGATCTACTAAAACCTTACGTTATGGCAAGTCCTACAAAGGACACAATGGGATTTGAAAAAATATTTATGATCAATCTGTTGAGGAGACCTGAAAGACGAAAAAGGATGCTGGCTTGTTTTGACGAGCTTGGTTTGAATGCTACGATCTTGGATGCTGTTGATGGGCAGTAAGTTAACTTTTATCAGGATCATATTTGTATTTTAGCATATGTAAATAATCTTGCTCTAATAGCAAGAAACTTTAGTAAACAGTGTTTTCACTAAGTTGCTATATATTCAAACTGATTTTAACAATATCTAGGTGATCAAATGAAATAATTAGGTTTGTTCAAAGAGACAATTTGAAAAATGCTTTGCAAATCGAGGGTCGGCCCAAACCAACTGCCGAGATCATAGACAGGCGGGGATTTTTTTAAAACCCTTTGAATTATTTACAATTGTTTACGAACACACTTATTATTTGTGGTGACGATTCCAGCACCCCGATTCTTGAAACCATTCGGCGGCTCTACCATTCGACGAAGGACGTATGTCGTATGAAAAGTTTGATATATGGGTTCCAAAAAATTTAAAAAAATCCCATAATTTTAAAAAATTTCGTTCAATGGCATGAAGTGGTCCATTTCAATCAATCAACAAGATTTTTCTTATTTACTTTTAAACTTCAATTCTGTCAATTTTTCATGCGACTTACGTCGAAAGTCGAGTGATAAAGCATTCGAATGGTTCGAAAATCGGGCCCCTGGACCCAGATCATCAGGATCATACATATGACCCGAATTTCTTGAGTCAATTTGGTGAGGCCAAGCCTTACCTTTTCTTCTTATTTGGAGTAGTTATTGTGATTAGCTGGTAGATATTAAATAATTAGGGTTCCGTATATACAATATACGGATACCCTTATAATATCACTCCGGATTTCTCCCTCTTTCACATCACAGCAATTTTCTCCTAAACTACTGGACGGAAAAGGTTGAAGTTTGGTATCACCTGAATTTTACCGGAAAAATAAGAATAAATTCCTAATATTAATTTTGGGGGGCAAATTACAGAATTAAATGAAAAATATAAAATTAAAATTATTTCTAACGCATCAGGTAGTATACCAAATCAAAGAGCTTTTTCTATTGTTAAAATAAATAATTTAATTAATAATTTAAAAATATAAAAAAATACCCATTTCCCGCGTTATTTCTCAAACTATGAAACCTACATTTTTTTGTTTATAGGAAAAATACGTAGAAATCCGTAATATTAATTTTTGGGGGCCAAATTATAGAATTATTTGGCAAATAGAAAAATATTTTTTAACGCATCATGCAATACATCAAATGAAAGGGCTCCTTATGAGAAATACAAATATATATATTTTTCATATTTTTAAAATTAATTGGTTACAAGATATTAACAAGAAATATATAAAAAATTTTCATTTCCCGCTTTATTTACAAAACAATACTACCTAAAATTTTGAAAATAATTTGGGTTACTGGGGCTCACTTGAAATTTATAAGAAAAATTCGTAGAAAACCGCAATATTAATTTTGGGAACAAATTATAGAATTAAATGGAAATAAATTTTCAAACGCATCATCTAATATATCAAATAAAAGGCTCATTATGTGAATTACAAATATATCATATTTTTAAATCATTTGTTTAAAAGATATTAGCAAAAATATTAAACATTGACTTAATTGCCACTGTCGAAAATTTTTAAAAATATATTATATTTGTATTTTTAAATAATTTGTCTACAAGATTTAATAATTTATAATTTAAAACCTAATATATTTTGTCCTTTATCTTTCGATCTACAGAGCCTCAAAATTCAGACAGTAGATTATAAAAGGCTTCCCTGAACGTTTATTAGTAAAATAAAACTCAAATTAATAATTTTGGGGGCCAAATTGTAAAATTAAATACATTGTTTTATAAAAATCAAGGGAATCATGTAGCAGATAAAATAAAAAGTCTGGAAAATAAAAGTGTATAAGTGTATATTTTTTATAAATTTAAAACGTTTCCGTTAAAATATATTAGTATGCGAGTCCAACTCTCACTTAACCAAATTATTAGTTATAATATCGGTATATTGTTGACTTCACGAAGACAGCTTATTTGTTCAATGAGTATTTATCTGTGATATGTCAAAGTATTTATTAATTTATAATAAAAATATAATAATGTAACTTAAAATAATTATTAATATTTCAACACTAAAAAGTTTAAATACCCATGTGGAAAGTTTAAAAATTTTACCTTGTATCGGTTTTGAACTCGGAAAAAACATAATTGTGTACAAAAAAGAATTATCATAGTAATGCGATTGTATTTTGTTTAATAACATTTACAATATAGGTATTTAATAAGTAATATTTTTATTCGCACTATAATAAATTTGTGGTCTTTTCAGGGATACATAGACAATACTTATTTTATTTCAGAACAAACAATATTCTGTCTATAATATTTCTCAGTTCCACGTAAACAAATTTGTGAGTTACAGCTAATCAGAACATAAAATTAATGCAGAAAAGTTATTCTAAGAAATTATCAAGTGCGTGTTAGATGTTTTTTCAATGAGAGGTTATGAAACCAAATATTGTAAATAAATATAGTCACGAATATCTGTTCCAATTAGACTGGCATTAGTATTTATTATAATTATTCAAATAATGAATGAGGATGTTTTTTAACAAATTGCACGTGTGGTAATGATAAACTAAATATGAAATATGGTGTCTTATGTGATGGAGTTCAAACAATCGAACTTTTCCCCCCGCTCTAAAAAATGCAGTGGATATTTTTTTTAAACAAATTTTTAAAAAATTGCTGCTATTTTTACAATAAAATTGTACTTTCAAGGTTGTTTGGATATCATCTAAATTAACTTCTAGACAAGAAGTAAAGACTGTAACAATTAAAAAAAGTGTTAAAAAATGTCATACTTTCTGGAGTTTTTATAGTGGAGAGAGCTAGAATGATTGGAAAAGGTTCCAAACAGAGGCTGAAAAAGTTCGATTGGTTGAACTTCATATACATTATACTTTCAATTTATTTATTGTGATGAAAAATGTTACATGTACGATTTTAATGTTCCCCAGTCAGTGTATATAAGTACTTGTGATATTTATGTGTTTGATTTTTATAATGCTATTTGTAGTTTAAAAAATAATTTTCCACTGGACCTGATGATATACCTGTAGTAGTTTTGGAAAGAATGCTCATTTATTGTATCTGTATTTTTGGTATACTATTTTTTTAAGGTAACTGAAAGTGGTCTATTTCTTGATATTTGGATACACCTATTATAACGAAACTGGTGGTAACACTGAGGTTACTATTTATAGAGCAAGAGGCAAGATCAACTTGAATCCCATTTAGAAAAGTTTTCAGCCTTTTTTTATTTGATTTAACGTACAATTCTATTTCAGCGAATTTCTCTCTTTCTGCCTCTACGTACTATATCAGCGAATTCCCCTCTTTCTCTCTCTCTCTCTCTCCCTCATTGGGCACCCCTATATAACTTCTTTCCCTATCATTTTCTGAACCAGCCTGTACAACTATAATTCAACTCCACACTTAATTGCAACGGCCCTGATATCTTTAAAACCACCCTGTATATGTCTAAATCCTCTCCACACTATTGACTATTTCTATTTTTCTTTTGTTTAAATTATTATATGTACATCATGTACTAAAGTAATATTTTCTGCCATTGCACGGGACTATAAACCCCGTAACTTAACTTAGTCTGTAAAAGAAATAAAACTGACTTCAAATGAATCAAAATGAAAGCCATTACAAATACCCTGTACGATATACTTTCATGGCATATCTTGACATTTAAATGAGATATTTATGATGAAAATTTGACATTTACATTGATGTTTACAGTTTTTTTGCACATATTTTTTCGATTTTCAGGAAAATTGTATGTTTTACGTTATAGAAAAATATACGGATTCGAGCTGGAACATATCTTTGTAGAATACAATTTATAATATTCAAATTGCTTGAGCCATTTTAGAGAAAACAGTGAAGATTCAATGAAATTCACTGAAATGTAGTCTCTTCTTTACATTTCTTCTGATTTTCTGGAAAACCGTAAATCTCGTGTTATAGACAATTATATGGTACCTTTGTGTAATGTTCCTTAATACAATGCAGTTTAATCGCTGGTCATACATAAAAAAGAAAAAAACGCATTGATAACCTCTTCCTTTTTGGAAGTCGGTTAAAAAAAGTTACCGACGAATTGATAACCTCCTCCTTTTTGGAAGTCGGTTAAAAACATCATGGTTTTGTCTATGGTAATTCTACTGTAAGCAACTTGCTTATTACTACCAGTTTCTGAGGAGTGTTGAGGTTGGATGTTAAATTAACACTATTTACAAAGATTTCTGTAGAGCTTTTGACCAGGTTAATAATGTTTAGCAATAAGAAAGTTTGAAATGTATTATGTATAATCGTAAAGTATGGTATTTTTGGAAATCTTTTTTCGCTGGTTTTATGACAGGCTTCAACAATTAAAAACAGATAACTTTCTTTCGAGAGAATTTTTCTTCTCCAGAGTACCACAAGGTTCACATTTGACTCTCCTTTCATTTATTATCTTCATAAATGGTTTAATTTAATATCTGAGGTATTCTAGGTGCCTTTTATTTGCTGATTATTTAAAATTTTTCCAAAGAATTAAGACTCTGGATGAATGTTTGAAACTGCAAGAGGATTCGAATGCATTTTGTGAATGGTGTAAATTGAATGGGATGCAATTAAATGTAAACAAGTGTTTTGTTCTAAAAAATTCCCCTAAACACATCGTTTGATGCTTCGCCAATTTTAGAAGAAAGAGAAAAAGAAAAGAGAAATATCAAATTGATCTGTAAATTGTTAGAATTGAACATATTATTAATATTATTGATAATCAATTTAGAGGGGCTATTTGACCTATACCTATATTTATGCTTTGTAATACCTCTAATTATATTATATAACCTTTTATATGCAACTACTTATTAGCCACACATTTTTGTAACACCCTGTATCCTTAGAACCCTACTCCCATCCGGTAAATGGAACAGCTTGTAGATCATAACAATTCTTTATAACACTTTTTAAACCCACCTGTACAGCTGTAATTATACTCCGCTATATATTTCAGCCATCCTATATATGCAAATACTTGTGGATATAAAACAAGTTTTTAACCACAACATAAACTATATTCGACTCCATCTTATATTTCAACAACCCTCTATAAACAACTGCTTCTTACATTTCTTCAACCCATTTTATAACAATAATATCTTCTGAACATAATTCAAAGATCCTAACTACCTACATAAGACATTTTTTTCTAAGATTATTTTATCCAAACTTTATAAATTTCTACCCTTTTTCAACCTCTTGGTATATGCAACTATTTATCGCCCACTCAATATAACTTTTTGGACCACCCCGTATAATTAATTGCACTGCCCTTTATTTCAACCACATTCTATATATGCAGCTGCTTATAGGACACCCAAAATAACTATTTTTTAGATTTATTAAATCCATGTAATTCTACTCCGCACTAAGTTTCCTATATACAGAACACCCTGTATAATTATATTTACGCTTGTTATATTAGTTGATTTTTTTTAAATCCAAACATATTACATTGGCACATTCCGAATTTTGAATAAAAGCTAAGCTGATGCCAGTATCTCTAATATTTTGTCCGTGCGGTGAAACCAATTGAGTAATTCTTTTACCAAACATGGTAGAAGTTTTTTCGCTATATCTACCGTTTCTGTCAATTTAGGGAGATAAAGTGTTTACCAGATTTTAAGTCAAACTATAGGCTTTGCAATAAAAAAAGATTCATCAAAATCCGTTAAGTAGTTCTTACGTGATGAGGTAACAAACAAACAAACAGACAACTAGAATTTTATAATAGTATATAGATTTTTAATTTTATTATTACTTTTATAGAAAAGTGAAACATAATGTCCCAATCGATGTGAAGTTATGTTTCACTTTATTTTCATTCGTTTATTCTCTTTTCCAGAATGCTGAATGAAACGTTCCTTGAAAGTATTAATTTTATGCCCGGATTCATAGATCCTTATCACAAAAGGTAAAGTATACTAATGTAATTCATAATTTTAATAATCATATTTTATTTCAGACCGATGAAATTGGGTGAAATTGGTTGTTTTTTGAGTCATTTCTTTATTTGGAAAGAAGTATGTTTCTACTTTTTTTATATATTAAAATAATATTCTATTGTGTTACTCACAGGTTGTGGAACAAGGCTATGAATCAACTTTGGTCCTTGAAGACGACATCAGATTCGAACCCTATTTCCGAAGAAAAGTCCAACAGGTGATGGATGAAGTTAGAAGAATAAAAAATTGGGACTTGGTGTAAGTTAATTTCCTAATGATTTTATCATTTAATATCTATAGTAATATGTTTTAGATATTTCGGGCGGAAACGACTTGAAAACGTTGACGAACCATTCGTGGAAGGATCTAACATACTAGTTGAAGTTGGTTATTCCTATTGGACCTTAGGCTATGTTTTGAGCTACCAAGGAGCCAAGAAATTATTGGATGGTGATCCTCTGTCAAAACTTGTACCTGTAGACGAATACTTACCAATACTTTTTGATAAACATCCCCAAGAGAGCTACAAAGGTCATTTTCGAGAAAGAAATCTTGTTGCTTTTTCAGTAGCGCCTTTATTGTTGTACCCTGTACGTTATACTGGAGAGAAAGGATACATCAGCGATACAGAAGACTCTATAATCATTCCAGAGAATCTACATCCGACAGTAAGGGAAGATCTTTGATATGCACGTGATAACTGTTGCAACTGGTTGTTTTGCACTTTGGAATTGTAAAAGATTAGATATTCGAGGAGAAGCTTTGAAACAAAAGAATTCATAAATACTGAATAATGTTTAAACAGTAAATCATTTGATATAGTTTGGATTTTATTTGAAAATTTATATTTGTAGTATTTTATATATTTTTTATATTTTCTGTGCCATTTAATATTGGATGCCATTTTACAAAATTCTAACCAAAGATATTGCAAGTGCCGTATCGTATTTATTATTAAATGTAACTAAAATTTTATTTACTTGGAACAAAAATGAAATATAATATTTTTTCTATTTATTCTTTTATTACTGCTCCATTTTCACTGAAAATACCATAACAGTTTTTCGAGATTTGAATAATGGTAAAGGAAAAGATGTGCAAGTGATGAAACTTCTTGTTTCCAAACCATGTATTTGTAGGAGGGTCGTCATTCTACCTAAGAAAATCATTGGAAGAAATTTCTTTATCAACTGCGTAGAGTCCATTTCTTAATTGCTGGCAGATCATTTAACATTGCCATCTTTTATCAACTTTGGGGAAAAGAATAATAAGCAATGAAAATTATCCTACCCACATCAAAAAACAAACGGACACCATAACAACTTTGCCTGAAGATAGAACTGAACTGTTCTCGCAAGCTTTCGAAATGATTTGGTTCATCCATGGTTATCAACGCAAAAATTCGACTTGATTGTTATAAATTTCTATATATAAATATATAAGGTACTATAGTTTATGATATTAAGTTTATATGGGCTCACAATGGATACTATTGAATAAATCGTTTTTGAAGAATCGGAATTTAAATAATTTAGAGAGATATTTTGCACATCCCACCGTATTAACGAGACTAGTCCGACCGGGATATACTAAAGATATTTTGAAAGTTCATAAATTTCACTACAATTAGTTTATCTTGATTTTTCGCTGTAATGCCAAGAAGTTGGTTTAAAATAATTGTAAACGTTGCATTAAATGTACGAATATGCGACAGGAGAAACAAGACGAAAATTATGGTAAATTATATATTATATGTATTTTCTCAGCAGTTTATTACATTTTATTATATATTGATTAAATGACTTTTTCCACTGACTGGATCCGCCACTGTTAAAACATCGGAAGGTCCATCATTTTAGTCAAAAGCAGTATTAATAGATTTAACGGCACTATGACAAAAATCCACGATATACGAAATGAAATGCATTTGATAAGCATTTAAAATATATTTTATCGCTATCGAACTGTCATAGTTAATACGATACATCTGCAAAAAATTTCTACAAATCATTTAAATTGCAATTTTGCAAGATCTACTTAATGTTCAATATCGATCTTCAGCGATATTAATCGCAACGTTATTAGCTTATCACTAGGAGGCAGATTAAGGTTCCAGCTGTTATTACAACCAAATTATGATTTTTTTTTAAATCACTCACTTTACATAGTTTTTTCAGTTTTTCTTTATAAAAAAAGCTGCGATCAAAATTTTTAAACCTGCATTTGAAGAGTTTCTGATTCTCTACAATTTTTCTATTAACGGGATTATGAACAGATTATTACTTTTTACACTATAAGCAAAATATACCCCCCATAATTTTGGGGGGTTTTAAACTCAAATAATTTACTTCTACGAGTTTGCTGTTAAAATTATGTCAGTTATGTTATTATTTACGTGATGGCTTATGACTTATGCACATGAGCGGATCCAAGGGGGCGGGGACGATCGCCCCCTCCGAGAGCCTCAAAGTTAGTAGATTTACTATCAAAACGAGGTAATTATAACTCCAATTGCCTAGAAGAAGGTCATTTCTGTGGATTTAAACCTCAGAACGAGTATATTTAATGTAATAGTCCAAAAAATCTGAGTTTAAAATTATTTATGGGTAAATTTAGTACAGAATCGCCCCTCCTGAAACATGAAATCGCCCGGGAACTCGTGTCTGGATCCTGCTTATGCGGTTTGCTGTTGAATTTTATGTCACCTAAAAATCTCTATTGATTGGCGTATATTATATGATTTACAGCATTTGTTGAAGTGCCTATCATGTCTATTAGCTTGGGAACATTCATTCGACAGTTATTCAATACCATTTCTATGGATTTCGAGCGTGATCACCCCATTTGGTCGACTAGTGCCATCTTAGTCCTAGCAAAATAGATATCCTGCCAACAAAATGACATCATTATGAATTCTTAAAGAGTTAATACATAAGATTTGGACATCCAAGTCAAAGTCAAAATGAATTATTTAAGGAGTCCTTAAGGTGTCGAATGCGCCACCCAAAGAATTCATACTGACTTCTTAAAAAAGTCATTTTCCTGATTTCGAGAAGAAGTAATGGTCCTGACTTCCTAAAAAAGAGTTTTGAAAGAACTTATTTTTTATTGCAGAATAGACTTCTTAGGCACAGCATTTTTGTTTGATGCCTGAAAAATAATATTACCTCGAATTCTTATTATTGGGTTATTTTGTTTATACAGAGTGGCCAAATAAGAATGCGAGGTACTTTAACTGGTAAACTATCCATCGTAGAGTCTTGCGGCAAAAATGTATTACTAAAACGGCCAAGAGAAAAACTTGAAAAATATTTTCAAGTTTCTGAAATGCCCGATACGAGGGGTAACTGAATCTTGAACCTAAAAAGGTGAGTTTTTTGTGAATTCGGCTATACTAACCTACCAAAAAAATACCTGATCTTTAAAGTTCAGGATAATGTGAACTTTTTTGTTTGAACATTTTTTGCTGTATCTCTAAAAATAAAGTGGTGGAGGTATTCAAATGTTTTAATAAAAACACACTGTATCTTCGAAACAGCTGACCCGATTTTAACAAGGTTGCACACATCATACAATAAAGACAAACTTTGGCCAATTGAAAGGAGCTATTCTTGGGCTACAAATATTATATTTGAAGTTTTGGTAGCTTCACATGTTGCCGCTAGAGGGCTTTTTGTTTGTCTTTCTGACATAAAGGATTGATTTTCTCAAAAAATAAAAGCATCACTATGATTTTTTTCATTAAAAAATAGCTACGTGATTCTAAATAAGCTCGCGAAAACCGTATCTCGATATTTTGATCCTAACCTAAAATTGAAGCCAAAAAAAATTTTATACTTTTATTTTTTTAAACTGATTTTCCTAGAATTATTCTTTATTCATCAGAATAAAATCACCCTTTTTGAAAGTATTACAAATTATCGCTGAAAGATAAGTAAGTAATGCTAATAACAAAAGTGAAAGTTGAAAATTTCAATTTATAGAAGCAGGCCACGAAAATGAATACCTAACTGCCCCCATTTGAAACATCTATGCTGATTATTCAACAGACACACAAGTTTGCAATTGCATTTTCCGACTTATAAAACAAGTCAGAAAAAAGACTTCGTTTTGATTTCATTTTTCTAAATTCTTATGATCTCATATTTCCGAATTCTCCAGAAGACAAAAAATGGTGTCTTCAAGAATTCTTAGTTAAGACTTCTTGAAAATGATATCTTTAATACGTAAATTTTAAGACTTGTTGAGGAAGTCTTAGAATTAATTCAAAATTTTTGATTCCTATGTTGGCTGGGTGACAAATTGACGAGCATTATGCGAACTTTCAAAATATCTTTAGTATATTGTATTGTTAAAATTACAGATCTTTCAAAAACCTGACTGAAAATCCATCTTGAGGGAACATTATAAACTATCATTTTTACGAAGATTTAGTTCCGTTTTTAGTTCTATATTGTTCTATAGGATATAAGTTAATTTGGTTCAATAATTAGCCATATCCCTAATATTGTTAATAACGTTTCAAATCCATTTAGATAGCTGAAAAATTTTTGAATCTGTTTCAGTATTAATAACTTATTAGTTATAAAACTAAGATTAACTTATTTTGGAATGTATGGTTGCATACCTAAGCCCCCAAACTGATATTCATCCCCTGTTATGTAATATTTGAATTTTTTCCATAGACCTGTAAATTTGATCAAAATCGTCTGAGCTGTTTTCGAAAACGCCTTTATACGAGTATGTATACATATATAAGAAGTATAAGTAATATCCCGAAGAAAACAGATTGTTAGGTTTGCTCAACTTCACTTTTTATTAAGGGAATTAATACTGAATAATTTTATTGAAAACTTTCGATTCTCGAATATTGGATTTTCTCGAGCTTATTTCGTAAAAACCCTTAAAGGCTTTGCATACCTTCCCGTAAGTACTTTACCATTATACCCTTTAAATATACATGCCAACAATTAACGCTAGATCATTCATTTTAATAAATAGCAATAATTACAATTTTTTGTTGTGGCAAGTTTTCTAATCAATCAAAACATAATTAGTATTATAATTTGCAATTCCATTACGGACTGGCAATCATCAGTACAATTAATAACCATTCCATATACGATATTAAAAAGCAATAAAGTTAATAATTGATCTTAGAGGACAACTAACTTGTTAATTGTAATAAATACTAAAAAATTAAGAAACTGTACAGTGTGTTCCACATTAAATTGAATGTAATCCTTACCTCTTTATTATAACTGTGATACTATTGAAGATATATTTATGAAACTTGGCACAAAGTTTGTATGCATCAAGATACATTTTCTGATGTACCAACAATTTTATTACTTTTACCAGTGGCGTCCATATGGGACATGCGTTAAATATTTTTAGTGAAAAAGGTATGCTACTGCTTCCCCTTAAAATAAATTGGATCTGAAATGTCCATTCATATCAACTAAAATTTTATGTCTTGATTTTCGTTCGTTCGACGTATCCTTTTAAAAAAATATAAATCGTTTCACTTCAATGTTGCTATAAAACTGATACAGCAACTGTTATGTTAAAATCTTTTTTTCTTATTTTTTTTCAAGTTATCGAGTTCAGCGAACAGCCACAAAATCTACCTTCATAAACAATCATATTTAACTTGTTTACCTTAGTAAATCTATATATAAATAGGCAAAGACAAACAGATTAGGTACCATTTTCTCCTCTGTCTCTGAACCGATTTTCTTCATTTTTGTTTTGTTTAGTAGCTACTGACGACCTTCAGTGCAGAATGCTAATATTAATTTATAATATTGGTTCATTCATTAAATAAGGTATAATAAAAATTCATAATTTACGTCCATAATGTCAACGCCAAACAACTGAATGTGCCGCCGCCGCGAGAATCAAAACATTGATTAATTATATATAGAGGGACCAATGCTGTTATATACTTAGAGCATGCACTTCTGGAAGTTGCATGCAAGCGATGTTATTGTTTAGTGGTAAAGTAATCGTTGTATATTATAATTATACAATTATCTGGAATCGCCAGATATGTTAGAAATCATTTTTTTCGTGGGTGGCACATAAGCAGTTGCATATATAGGGTGTTTAAAATATAAAGTAGAGTGCAATTATAACTAATAAAATAATTATATAGAGAAGCCCATTAGCGGCTGAATTTACAGGGTTCTTGGAATAGAAGGTGCAGTAGAAGTTATGCAGGGTGGTGCAGAAATATTAAACAGAGATCCATATACAGGGTGGCGGAAATGGAATGCAACATTTCGTAACCCATAAGCAGTTGTATAAATAGGGAAGATGAAATATAAGGTGAGAGGAATTATAGATATACAGGATGATGATAAAAAATGTTAGAAAAGGAAATGATTTATAGAGTAGCCCACGAAGAGTTCCATATAAATTGATGTTTGAAATATAGGTCGGAGTAGAATTATAGTTATAGAAGATAGTTAAAAATTTCATAAACAAAAAGAGTAAATACGGTGGCTCATAGGCAGTGTCATATACAGAATGGTTTACCCGGTGGTTGAAAAATAAAAAATATTATGCGTGGTTCATAAGCAGTTGCATATACAGGGTGGTGGAAATATATAATGAGATGGAATTAATGTAATGAGGATTTTAATAAATTTTAGAGAATTGAGTGCAATTATAGCTATATAGGGAGGTTAGAAAAAAAATAAATATGTAGGGTAGCGGATGAATTGTTGTCATGTTAAATTAAGAATTACGAATTTGAACACAAATAAAGTTCTATGAATTATATCTGAAAAAAACTTGAATTTCGTTACTTATTTGTAGAAGGGAGATGTAAGACCGACATCTAGGAGGAAACTATCACACAGAGGTTCCGAATCTGGATCCGTTCCATGTAATTGCGGTTCTCCCTAAAGTCCCAGGATAGAATGTCACGATAAAATTTTCAGGTTAGTTAACCTGCCAGAGATATTGACACAATTGGTCGAATTTCGATCACTGGGCGACAGCTAGTTATTATTAATAGATAAAATTTCTATAACGATTTGCATAAAGTGTTTATAAAAATTATCCACAAAATAGTTGAAAAAAAAAACACTTTAAGTTGTATAAATGAACCGTTCTATTTATCGTCTAGGATCTTAGAACAGAAATGAATGTACTTAATCTTAATTTATCACCAATAAATTAGACGTAAATGGGGGATCACACAAAATTGAAAAACACTTCATTGCATCTTGTAGATGCAAGTTGGTCTCCTAAAATTGGGATGTGAAATTTTGGTCGTGTATTTGTCATGTATTCAATGTTCACATTGATAGGAAAAAAATGGTTTTTTCGCGCATTCTCGAAGTTCGGGATATTAGAAAAAGTCTGAAATCAAGCATTTTTGATAAAAAGTAACCGTTTTCAAAACTGAACAAAAAAGTTGAAAATATTTAACAAAATAAAACACTACTCAATAAGTTTTTGTGTAGGTATCATTGGCATTGATAAAGCGATTTATTTATAAAATAAAGAAGTAGTAACATGTATTAAAAATTAATTTGGGTGCCTTTTAAAGGTTAAATGTATTGGAGAAGTTAAACGAATAACTTGTTTTCATTAACAATTATTTTCTGAAACTGTTTCTATATTTATTAAAAATCGAGAAAACTACTATAAAGACAACCTATGTATTGTCATAAAAGCACTTTATTACATACCGGATGTACTCAGAGTATTGTTCGGCAGTGACCTTTTTATTTTCAAAAAAGGAGTTGGATCCTTATTCTTTGCTAAGATCTACATCAAATGTACCAACAAATGTATATGTATTCGTTGCTAAGATCTACGTACTAGCAAATTTATATTTGAACGAAATACATTTCCAGAGTACGTTTTTACATTTTTCAATTCTGCGATGGCAGGGTTTGAGGGTCACTAACTCTCGGACTTATAAATTTTGTTTTGAATACTAAGTAGAAATGTCAGTTTGACAACAAATTTCCCCTGTGCTTTTTTAATGTCCCCACCACTCCTCTAGAAATTCGATATCGGTGTTTTCTCCCATGTTTAGAGGTATTTTTAACGCACTCGTCCGACCTTTATATGGAAATCGAAGAGACACAAGTTGTTAATGGACCGATCTCAGTTAATACTCCTCTGGTTATTGAAAAAAAAAAACAGCACATATTGTTTATAATGCGATTATGCAAAAACTACTCATCTGAAAGCGGCTACCTTTAGCGTGTTTAAGGAACATTTCGTAAACTATAATTTTCTAAAAGATCTGTGCTCTAGCATATTCCCTAAATCATGAATGTTCAAAAATTGAGATTTTATCAATTTTTTTTGTGGAAAGTACTCCGAAAGAACATTACAAAAATTCATTTTCTAGGTTTTTAAATTCTCTACTAATATTCTGTTGGATATATTGTGATATAGTTAATAATTTTGACGTTATAAAAAAAAAACAATGTCTATTTTTTATGTTTTTACTATTAAAAAAAGACAAAGGTGACTTTCGTGATGGATTTTGATTTTTAATCATCTAGTTACAAAGCACTCTTCAAAAGATGCCATTTGTGACTTGCTGTTAAATGTTACTACCCGAAATGGCTTTCCGATAGCTCTAATAACTGGTGAATATTTCTATTACATTAAAAAGTTAATTAACAATAAACTAGTACATTTAAATTAAATTTTCCTTTCAGATGAGATGATACAAGTAGAGGGTTGCCATTTAACATTATTGAATGTGGGTGGGTGGGTGTGAGGGGGTAAGTCAAGACGGATACACCATTTTTGTTGATACTATGGCAAGTAGTTTGAGGAATTTTTTATATATATATATATTTCGTTTCTTAGATATACCCAAATGGTGTAAGTAATTGTCACACAGTATAAACTTGACAGGGTCAATTAGGTTCGATAAAGGTCAGAAATATACAAAAGGTGGGATCACTCATCTCATAACATTTCTTAATACTATAGGGAAGTTAGGTTAGTATTTAATTAAATTTAATTCCACAGATATTTGATTGGCTTTTCTTGAAGATTGTTTATAGCATAAGACATAAAGGAAATTCCAGTTGCAAAAATTGCAATTTTAGCAGTTTTTGAAACTTTTCAACAACTGAACGAAAAGTTCTACGGTCGAAACTAAGTTTGTTTTATACGTAATTTCGATAGCGACTAAATGATAGGTTTATGTAGCCGATTGAATAATTAGTTATTGAGTTATTTGGAAAAAACTGTAAAACATACGCAATTTTCAATCGTCCATAGTTATTGTATAAGATGCCTTGAAATTTTGAAACTCGGCAGAATCTTTCTTTTCTACGAGGGTAAGAATCTCA
Organism: Octodonta nipae; assembly: GCA_034190945.1. Taxonomy (NCBI): domain Eukaryota; kingdom Metazoa; phylum Arthropoda; class Insecta; order Coleoptera; family Chrysomelidae; genus Octodonta; species Octodonta nipae. Next base: position 9,904,749 of record CM067218.1, read on the forward strand.
AATTTACTGCTCGACGGTTTTCTTGCAAATCTGAATTTTTTTCCAGAGCTTTTGATTTTACGTGAAGTTTACAGTGCTCCCATTTTAAGCTAAATTAATATTTTAACCATCTGAAAATATTAATTATTAGTTCTTTGAGTACCATCCCTCATAAATTAATTTTCTTTTAGTTTTATTTTATTGTATGTAAATTCAGTTCGAAATCCTGCATTTTGGTATTCGGAATTAAATAAAATGTACTGGTGGGAGAAGCACCTTCCCCTTCCCCTAATACAAATGCCATTCCAACTGTCAAACTGTTTGCTGATAGCCCAGCGACGAGAAACGTTGGCATATCATAATTTGTTCATTGAAATGTTACATTTCTATTTGTTGATATAACTTTTTTTCTAATCATTTTACAAAAAAAATGACACATACAATTTTTATAGATGGTGTTTTAAGGAATAATTTTCATTATAAACTTTTTAAATTTATTCATTAGTTAACTAAGTTCATAGTTCATAACTATCTGTACATTCATATTAATGATTTGCCATAACTATATTGTTGACTTTGATTTTCTATTTTCTGACGCATTATTTCCTTTCTAATTTTTTTTTCCTTTTAAAATTGTCGAATAAATTAATTGTGATACTGCGATCAACTTTGATTCAAAACTCTCAGAATTAAAGTCAGCAAAACAATTACAAGGTTAAATCATATATCAACGGAAATTTTTCCATACATTTATTGAATAACATTATACAGAAATGATTGATTTAGCATTTTTCAATATACCCTCCTGCGTAATCTACACACTTTTTCCGCCGAGAGATGGGAGTTTCAGTATTCTCTGTTCATAAAATGTTTGAGGGCGAGTTGCAAGCCAACTGCGTATGTGCTCCTCAACTTCTTCATATATTCCAAATCATTTTTCTCCCGGTGATTCTTTCAGAGGCAAGTCAGGGCTATACGGAGGGTGGTTGGTTTCTCAGCCCATTTCTTGCAGTATTCTTTGTTTTTTGATTCAAATACGCGGCTTTTGCCAACCGTACCAACTGGCAGTAGTAATCCACATACACTGTACGTTGGGCATGTAGAAAATCAATCAGTATATTTCCTTAGAGTCAAAAAAATTGTGGCAAGGACTTTTCCAGATGAGAGGCGAGTTTTGAATTTTATTCTTTATTCGCCACTTTAGACGATGCGCTTCAAAAAGGCCTTTCTTTCAACGATCTTTAGTTTTCAGTCAAAAACCTTGGAACCCATCGAGCAAAAATTTTTCTGAAACCAAGCTGATCAATGACAATTGATTGAACACTTCCGTAGCTGACACCCAATTCTGAGGAAATTCCTCCACGGTTAATCGGCGCTCACGTTCAATAAGCTGTCGAACACTATTGGCATTGTTAGCTGTAAGGCTTGTCCTTATGCGTCGATCATGGCTATCATCCTCGTACACTCTTAAATTTTCTCACCTACATATACACACGATTTTGAGACTTTAACACTTTTACTGGTTTAAAACTTTATGATAATCTGTTGCATAACAGACGAATGTAACTCTTGTTTAGTCATGCTATATTCTGTACTGACCACACATCATACAATAGATATAAAGGACACAGCCAAGCATACGCGCGTACCCTGCTGGTTCACCAGTGTCCATAAACTAAACATCTACTCCAAACAACATAATCTAGCTCGAAACTGCATTCTAAGCAGAATAGCAGAATTACCGTTTATATTTGATTTACCCTCGTATATAACGTAATTTGGTTGGAAAAAGTATTTTAGACGTCATGTCAATTCGATGGCATGCTATTTTTATTCTACCGTGAGGGGAATTTAGGATCCCCCTCTACTAATATGTATGCATGCGTTGGCGACTACCAAAATGAAGAATTTGAAATTAAATTTACAGACAATAGAACAAACCCAAAAGAATATTAATAAATGATGAGTTGTACCGAAAGATTTGATAATTAACATGTTCCATTCAGATTTATCAAAAAGTAATTGGATGCAGAATGGGAGCGTTGTAAACATCACCAAAAATAAAGAGCTCTCGATAAAAAATTACATTTGTGAGAAAACCTTCAAAGCCATGAAGTTAAAATTTGGACAGTTATTTTAGATAGACAAATGAAACTTTTTTCCAAGTTTTATCGTTCTAAATGTTTTCAGATAAGAGTTACGAGTGATTGAAAATTGCGCCTTTTTTCACATTTTTCACGAATAAGTCATTTATTAATTAACCAATCTTATCGATCAACATCTCATTTAGTAGGTTCTAAAAATGCGCATACAACACACTTACCTTTGATTCTTTAAATTTTTACTCTGTTGCTGAGAAGTCACAAAAACTACCAAAATTAGGGTTTTTCCTATTTTAAACACCTATTATAATTAACTAAGAAGTAAAAATTTGTTAACAAAACTTTTTTTGTGTTACGCGGCGTACCTTCTTCAAGAAAAAAAATTCAAACACCTACGGAATTTTTCTGCAAAAATGGTATTAAAATAATGCAAGTTCCCTAAACTATAAGTTTATTAGTTGACTTGGTTGAGTTAAATAAACTTCACAACTATTCTACATTGCAATTGTTTATTAACTCGTTTCCCATTATTCTCAAATAATTACTGACGGACAACACCACCGCATATTTACCATGTAATTATATTTAATTACCGTACGACAACCGCCTACTAAATATTTGAATAACGAACTAAACGGTAATAAACCTGTTGCAAATATTAGCACTTTAAGTATGCATTTGAATGTTATTACACAGAATCTACAGATTTTATATACGACGATGTAGCCAATTAACCGTGTATATATTACGTGATCACATTCAACTAAATAATATTATTATATGGGAGAAATAGAAAATAACGGTCATATCTTACGATCTAGCTCTCAAGTTGGCTGCTATTTCTTAAGATACCCATTTACTTTCATTTTTTGTCGAGTTAAAACATTCAGTACACATCGTGATACCGACGAAAGTGAAGTGGAAAAACAATTCGGATTTGTTTATCGTGCGCTGATTTTTAATTTAATTGGATAACAGTCGAAACTGATTTAAGGTATGATTTCTATGCGGTGCTGATGTTAAAAATCATGATTTTTGAATAGTTACGAAAATAATTATTTTGTTTTGTCACGACAACCGATTTAAATATGCACATGATACCTCAACATTTGAATTGTTTGTTTTCACGTCAGCTTCATAGTTTCATTAATTAGTATTTCAGGTGTATCGTGATTTACACTAATAGTCCACGGTCCCAGGTATTAATAAATTAATAGTAAAAAATCATTTTTCATAAGAAGCTTTTATTTTAAGCCTCTAAAAAGAAGAAAACTTTAAATTGAATCATACCCATCAACTTATTACATTACATAATTTCTATAATATAAAAACTTGTCGCTAGATTTACTTATATCATATAAATTGTGAAATTTAATAAATTGATGGGTTTGTTCCAATGTATGGTTTATTTTCTTCTTTTTGGAGCATTAAGCTAAAAGCTTGTGTTTAAAAATATATTTTTACAATTAATTTTTACATTTTAGTTAACGCAGTGTTATTGTATTTAAATATTTCTGCTAAAAGCTTACTTGTGCCTAACAAAACACATTTCTGGGTTTGATTTTGGAGCTTTCCTTCTCCTAGGCAGGTTGGAAACCGATCCTATTGACGCCCATCCCGCCAAATTACACAAGTCATAGTTTGAAGCCAATTAAGTGGAAATTACTACTTTAAAATTTAGTTGCAAGATTTGATTCGAACCATTCGATCCCAAAATCATAATCCACGACTCTAAAAACCCCGGGATAACAAAATTTCAGACCGATTGGACCTACTAAGTTTTTGAGTACCGTCTTATCGTTTAGCCGGGCAGTATTACGCCATCTCCTAGAAGGGCTGAACGCATATGTCAGTTTATTCGTATTCTTCTCAACAAACCCTTCAATTTGATACCCATATTATAGAAATGCATAAAAAATAATTCGTCCGCCATATTAGACTTACGGTGTTGTATTTTATTTTTGGTATTCTTCTCAGCAAATTCTTTCATTTGATAGCCATGTTATGGGACTGCTTAAAAATAATAAGTAGTCCGCCATCTTGGGCAGCCCGCCATATTGGATTCAGGGTGAAGTCATTTTATTTTTCGTATTCTTCTCAACAAATTCTGTATTTGATACCCATATCATGGGAGTGCACAAAAAACAACTAGAAAGTAAACGTGTATGCGAAATTTCATCTCAGTCGGTTGAGGGTCACTGCTTTAAAATTCTGTTGCATGTTTTGACCCACACATACATACAAACATTGCAAGATAAATAAAAGTTTGTAAGAAGCATATTCTTAATACTGAGATACTGCTAGCAGAGTCTAGAGGAAGGAGCAAACATCAGGGTGCAAATATGTATATGTTTATAGCGTTATACTGTACTGCAGGTCTTATGCGCATGTTCATAAATGCCTCAATTAGCTCTTCTGTTGTTGGTTATATTTTCTCTATGTTTGATGTTTTTCTCTCTTCTCTCTCTCTCTCCTCTTTTTCTCTTTCTCTCTCTTTATTTTTGAGCTATCGCTGAACACACATAAAAAAGAATATATATATACCGATAAGTTGAGAACTTCCTTCTGTTTTCAATTAATATACATGGAAATATTGCCTAAATTAATAAAAGAGCATTGACCTGGCAAAGAATAGGCCCCCAGACAGTGAAATAAACTTCTCCTGCATTTATACAGGGTGGGCCAACAGTGTGTGGACAGAAGATTGTGACTATACGGATATATATTTTAGAAATCAGCTGCCAGTAGAAGGTGAGGGGTAGAAAAACGTAAAAACTAACAATGCTTTCACCGGAATTCCCAGACATATACAGGGTGATTCATATTGAAGTTACATTTTTTGAATGGAACACCCTGTATGTTATTAGATATTTGGATTTCTCCGAAAATTTTACTAAGACTTTATTCACATGTCACCTAAAACGCATCGTTTGAGGGTTATTTGATATTTTGTCAAAATAGTGACATCTATAAAGGGGGATAAACAGTTCATCCTACTTTTACCTTTTTCACTTCATTCTTCAAAATTTTATATTTTTATGTCCAGAGAAGGTGCATTTTAAAATTAGAGCTCTTTGGTACTCTAGGAGGCTATAATTGGGGGAAACTATTGACCACCCTCCATACTCCCAAGTACCAGACTGGCAACGACGAACTCTTTTTATTGTGCCAGATATTGTCACTCCGATTGTGAAAAGGTTAACCATGGATTTTTTAAAATGGAACCCCCAATCTTTTTTTCACGCTGTCTGATAAATCATTTAATTTCAGATTTCCTCCGATATAAGGTTATGTATATCTGTTGCTATCAGTTTCATCAGAAACCAAGATATCAAAATGATTCATACTTTTTGTGTGATTTATTATTTTTCATAAAATATGTTTGATCTTAGAATTCCGTCGAGTTTAATTTCCTTTCCATCTAATGTGAAATTTAAATACCTTTCCAACGTTATAATAGATTTTCTATATCTATTTCTAATTCTTTCCTTTTAATCTTCAATTCCATATTACTATGGGTTTTTTTCCAACACTCAGAAGTAAAGTTGGCCATTGAAAACAAACATAAGGTTCACTACGAATCTTTATGAAACAGTCAAATAAGTGAACAAGAAGTACCAATAATCTCGCAAGTAACAAAATGTTTCAGTAATTAAATAATACATAGCACCATAACTTTAAAGTAAATGTTCAAAATCGTGACCTCCTTGTTGAATACGTCGTCGCCGAAAAGAATTCTGAAACCTCATTAAGATTTCTTGGGTGATAGTTTCGAAAACATTACTTATTCTCATTTTCACATCTTCAGCTGTCGTTGGTTGTTGAGTATACACTTTATGTTTCACGCATCCCCACAAAAAAACCAAGGGTGGTTATGTCCGACAATCACGCTGGCCAATGTATTGGTCCATCCCTTTTTAACTAGTCACACACCATGGGCACGGTGAGGAGGTGCCCCATCTTAGATTCACCAACATATCTCTTAATTGGACAAGTGGAACATCTTCTAGGAGTTATCTAAAAAATACAGTCAAGGTCAAATGGAATGCCGAACATTCCTGCCCAAACATTAACCCTCCATCTGTCCTTACTATGTACGTACCAAAGGGGTGGGTTTTGTTCGGAGTAATAATGAAAATTGTGCTTGATGATTGTTTCAGTCTTCACTTGATGAACGTTTATTTTTAAGATTACTTAAAAACAACAACACTTGGTTAAATTTTTACTTTTTTGTTTCTTTTAATTTGACATATGTTTCGCTAAGCCCGGCTTCATCACAAATTGGACATACAATGAATGCTAAATTTATATTTCTTACAATGAAACTACAGGTAAGGTAATAAAATAATTAAAGGTCTTAATTCTAGGGAATTTCCCAGGAAGTGGACAGATAAACGATACATTTATGAAAGATTGTTGACAACAGATGTGAATAATATAATATAATATGATTTAGAAATTGATGTTGAGATTAAGTAATAGACCGTCAGCTGGTGACAGATTTTGGTCCACTATTTTCTCGCTTCTGGCTCAGTGGTGGTTGAAAAGTGTGTTATTGTAGAATACAATGACGCAAAATTTGCGGGAAAATAGTGTGGCTATCATTGGAAAAGATTGTTTTCCATTTTCCGAAAAAAACATGTTTTGGAGCAATTTTCTCGCCTATGGCTTGTTAACCAATCGAAAGCTATGATGCAATCAAGCAAAAAAAGCAATAGCCAGAAATGTCTATTTTTTTTTCTTTTAATAAGTGGTCCGCAAATGTAGATTTATTTTGTTGTTGATTTTCAAAAGCTTTAGTGTGTTCACGCCATCTTGAATTGAAAGATCTTCCAGTGTGACCAATATAGAAATTGGGGCAACTTCCACAGTTAAACCTATAGACATCCGAGTTAGCATTTTTATCAGTCTTATCTTTGTTAATTTTTATTTGTCTAGACAAACTGTTGTTTGTTGTGAGGCTGTATATATGTTCCTGTTCTGTAAAAATTGGGTAGATTTTCTGTGAGGGGGTTCCATTGAATGTGAGAGTATGGTATAATTTAGGTATGGGATTGGGGTCAGTGGGATAGACTTCTTTTATAGCAATTTTCTTTAATTTGCTGTGGAAATTGTGAAAAAAGTTTTGTTGTTTTCAAGTAATCTTAAAATTGTGTTTGCTCACGAATCCGATGAAAAGTACACTCGTCGGTAAATACGATTTCATAAAAAAAATTCCCATTCAATTGTTGCTCTACCCAATTGCAAACATTAATTCTGATTTGAAAGTCCAACTCTTGAAGCTCATGGTATAAATAGACATAATACAGATTGAATTATACTTTGATATTACTCTCCAAATATATATTTTATTTATATTAATATCCCTCTCACGTTGCCAGGTACTCAAATCAGGATCAGGATTAGGCGGTGAGAATACTGAATTCGTCATCTTCGGTTATCACTGATTTAGTCCTTTCTTGTTTTGAGAGTAGCAAACATTTAAGGTAGCACTGAATCTTTCCCAAAGATTTTTAAAAGACGCTCTCGTTCAGGATATCTTGCTTTGTATGTTCGACTTGCCAATAACGGATTTTTAAGCATTCTCCAAGAATGAAAACCATATCGATCATCTCATTTTAAGTAAAAACGCCATTCTCAGTAACGTAATTTAACAATGAAAACTAAAAATATCATAGAGAACAATTATTATTATTATCAAAGTGAAATTAAGGTGACATGACTTTAGTGTTTGTTTTCCATGGCCAACTTTACTTGTGAGCGTTGGAAAAAACTCCATAGTAATATGGAATTGAGGATTAAAAGGAAAGTATTAGAAATAGTTATAGAAAATCTATTAAAACGTGGAAAGGTAATGAAATTCACGGACGGCTCCAGAGTCAAGATACAGGGGGGCGATTAAGTACGAATCTCGTTAGAAATTCTGAGAGGTTTCAAAAACAGTGTGTATTTTCTCGGTTGTTGTATTAAGAGCATTTTCGCTTAAACTCAATGATCTTGAAACTCTTGGAGAGGACCCCCCAGTGCCCTCCTGTATCCTCCTGATGAAATTTCACATTAGACGGCATGGAAATTAAACTCCACGGCCTTCTAAGATCAAAAATATTTTATGAATAATAAGAAATCACCTATTTTGGTTTCTTGGTTTCTGAAGAAACTGTTAGAAACAAATACGACATAACCTTACATCGGAGGAAAGGAAATTATCATTATATTTCTCAGATACCGTGAAAAAAATTGGGGGTTCCATTTAAAAAAATCAAGTTATCCATGGTTATACTTTTCAAAATTGGAGTGACGATATCAGGCACAATGGCAATCAGCACGTATGGCGAAAAAAGTGTTAGTAAAATTGGCAGAGGATTCCATATATGTAATAATATACAGGGTGTTCCATAACAAAATTAACTTCAATATAAATCACCCTGTTAATTCCGGTGAAAGGATTTTTAGTTTTTATGTTTAACTATCCCTCACCTTCCCCTGGCGGCAGATTTTTAAAACATATATCCGTATAGCCATAATCTGCCGTCAACACTCTATACACCTGTATAATTATTTTCTTAATTTAAAATTATTAACAATAACTATCCCTGAAGAATTTATTACTACTATTGATTAAAGAAAAAAAAAAAAAAAAGAAATAAATGTGAACAATTGAAACTTAAACGAAAAGAATGTAGAATTAATTTAGTACACCAGTTTAATATGCTTTGTGAAATATTTTTTCCTCAACAATAACTGTGTAACCGATTACTACATTTTTTGCTAATCACTTACAAAGTCAATCAGATAAAATATAATACTTTGTTATTACGTGGTATCTATAAGAAACGGTCCATGAACATAAAATGAAATCATAATAATGCCTAGCGAGAGCACTTTACTATTCGTTACTATGTACTTAAATCACGCAACCATTAACTAGTATGATGTACTTTTTTACACAGATTTCGGTCTAATTGCATTTCATAAACGCATTAGTGTACACAATTTCAACATATCCTCTCTGATATTATTGGGATAATTACATTCTCAATTAAGGGAACTGGATTTGAAACGTGTATTCTATAGAAAGTTAGTTCCTTATATAATAGAAAAACCAGTAATAAATGAAAACAAATGAATAAGTATTCAAGTATTGTCAACATTAGTGACTAATAGTGGTTATGGGCATCGATTTGAGTTAACAACTGTTCTTTGGACATCAGCATCATCATCGGTATTTGGGTCTTCAGTTATGCAATAGTCGTAAGTAATGTCGTGTTTTTAACCGATATTAAAATAAATCATTTAAAAAAAATATAACCGACTTCTACCTATAACTAAAAAGCTAAAAATAATTATAACAAAATACAACTCTAACAAATAAATAACACATTCAATGTTGTTAGGTACCTACCCAGGAAGTAAAAAATGTAAACATTAAAAGCTGCTCATTCTGTACAAATTAATCACCTCCCAATCTAGTATATTTTTGGAGTCGGTGCCAAGCAACAATCAAGTTTGATGAATTAGTAGATAAGTACGCAATGAAGAATTTTAGATTTGCTTGGTACTGGCTTCAAAATATACTAGATTGGTAGGTAATTAATTTGTGCAGAATGAACACCTTTTAATGTTTACATTTTTTACTTCCTGGATAGGTACCTAACAACATTGAATATGTTATTTATTTGCTAGAGTTGTATTTTGTTATAATTATTTTTAGCTTTTTAGTTGTAGGTTGAAGTCGGTTACATTTTTTAAAAAAATGATTTATTGTCAACTTTTTAGTTTTTTCTTAACTCAGGTAGTCTTCATTCTTTAATTTTTATTTTGTATGTATAACCTTAATAGACAGGACCAGGTAACATCGAAAGCTTCAACATTACACAATGATACATTTTCATTTAAATTGACAGGTAAATGTTTACGAACAAAATGTACTAGTACGCGTTGACTTAATAAGCCTAAAATATATTTATGCCTTATGGACCACGCCATGTAACCTTTTTTCAACTTTTTTTGACAACTGTGTATAATTGTCTTCTAAACGTTGTTTGTGGCATATTCTTGATCACTTTTATGTATTTTTGGGGAATAACATCACAATAGAAATAAAACGACGTATATTGCAGGAATACCAAACGTTTCAAAGTCTATTCTGACTTCGTTGTCAATGGCTTTATATTTATTGATGTAGATTGCAAAATGAAAATTTGATTTATGACATTTAAAATTGACATTAGAAAATTTGTTGTTTTTAGATATACAGGTAGCACAAAAAATTCTAAAGATCATGAATTATAGTTAACCAGCTTTCAAATTAGAAGAATTTGATTGCATTTTTGGCGAATGCGCTATCTTATAACAAAGTCGTACCTAGGAACGCCACTTATAAATTCTAAAGACAACTCTTTCAAATTCTTCTAATTTGAAAGCTGGTTAACTATAATTCATGATCTATAGAATTTTTTGTGCTACCTGTATATCTAAAAACAACAAATTTTCTAATGTCAATTTTAAATGTCATAAATCAAATTTTCATTTTGCAATCTACATCAATAAATATAAAGCCATTGACAACGAAGTCAGAATAGACTTTGAAACGTTTGGTATTCCTGCAATATACGTCGTTGTATTTCTATTGTGGTGTTATTGCCCAAAAATACATAAAAGTAACTGTGTATAACTATAGATAATTCCACTCTATGTAACAACCATCCTGTACATACGACTGCCCACCGTAATGCATAATTCATCCCCACACTTTATGCAACTTCTTATGGGCTAAAAAATAAATATTTTTTTAATAAAACTGTATAAATATAATTCAACTTCAACATATATTTCAACCATCCTGTATATGATTTGTTTACGTCCATATCACATAACAGTTTTTTAATCACCGTATATAATTTTAATTTTACATATTTTCCAACATTTTTATACCACCAAACGTCCACTCCACCCTACCTATATTCCAACCATCCTTTATAAACTATATTTCAATCGTCATATAAATACAACTCCTTCTATCACTTTACTTTGTGATTTTGTTTGCTATAACTAAACATCCTGTGTATAAACGTACCAAAGAGCAGTTTAGAATTTGACATGTGTTCTTCGAAGTTTCCTTGGACTTCCATCGTCTTGATGTGGTTGATCTTACAACGTTTCAATAGCTGTGTATCTGCTATCGTCATCAGGTGAATGAATGATTCACCTGACGTCCAAGAACAAGTTACATTGTCTGCCAACTTCAGACTAACATTGACATGTGTTGTCACTGAATTTTCTATTAGGCCGGAAGAATGTGACAACCAAAAGCACCGTCTTCGCAAAATGGAAAAAAATTCATTTAAATAGGTATTTGCCTGGTATACAAACAAAAGGAGCTTGGTACTCATTGATTTAAGAAGCCGAAAATACTATGCTTTACTATCTATATGCTTGAGATGTACATAGAAAATTTTCAAATTTGCAATTAAAACTTCCAGTCTCTAGAATTCCCGCACTATTACGTTGGAATTAAAATATTTATGTCCGCTATGTCATTTCGATGAAATTTTTAATAAGAATTTTGGAATTTATATCACCTAGGGATCTTCCTTAATAGACTAAACGTTAAAAAACTATACACATCCATAAGGAGATTTCGAAAAATCGACCAATATGTTAGGGATATTGGTCGATTTCCATGCACGCATGTGTTCATTCACAAATTTCATCACTTTACCAATAGAATTCTTTTCCAAAATTTAAAGATTCACCAATCCGGATATATACTCTATTAAACAAGACCATATTCATACAAAACGGTTTACCACAGGAGAAGAAATCAGCTAACATACATACAAAAAAATACGCTACGAATTGAACACCTTCTTTTTGGAAGTCGGTTAAAAAAAGGGGGGGCTCCCAATTCGGTTGTAGACTTGTATGATCTGTGCCTCAGTACGCAGTCTACCATGTACCGATTTCGATAATTCTTTTTTCATTTGAAAGAATATACTTCCAGATTGGTCCCATATTTTTCAACTTTTTTCAATGACATGGATGGTCCGTTTCCAAGGAAATTGGAAAAATCTTGTTAACTTAGCATGGCATATAGCGAATGCAGCAGTATTAAAAGATGAACATAAACAGCCGTATTCGAAATCTATATAATATGTATAATAAATTAAATTAGGAGAGCATTATTTAAGTAGATATTTTCTAAATAGCAAAGCATCTCTCGTCTTTATTTGTTGCTAAATTATTTAAACAAATTGCCCCCCTGACTTTCAATAATATTTATATGGTTCCTTAGATGTGATGGAAACATACTAAACAAGTGTCATGATCAAATTCGACGTGACGTCCTAGTGTACTTTATTTTAGTACTTTGAAGCTTTTTACTCTCTCGGCATTATTTGTGCTAACTTATTTAAACAAATTCCCGCCTTTAATTAATGTTTATATGGTTCCTTAGATCTAATCAAAAAAAAAAAGAAAAGATTCTAAACAACTGCCATGATCAAATTCGATGTCCTAGAGTACTTTCTTCTAGTACTTTGTTTGATGTTTCTTACTCTTTCGGTTTTATTTGTCGCTAAATTATTTAAACAAATTCCCGCCCCTCCTTTCAGAAATGTTTATATTGTTCCTTAGATCTAATGGAAATATTCTAAACAACGGACATGATCAAAATCGATGTCCTAGAGTACTTTGTTTTAGTACTATGATGTTTCTTACTCTCTTGGCTTTATTTGTCGCTAACTTATTTAAGTAAATTCCCTCCCCGCCTTTCAGTAATGTTTATTTGGTTCTTTAGATCCCTTGGAAAGGTTCTAAAGAATTGTCATGATCCAATTCGACGATCTAATGTACTTTTTTTTAGTACTTTAATTGATGCTTTTTACTCTCTCGGCATTAAATTTAACTAAACAAATTCCCGCCCTGCCTTTCAGTAATGTTTATATGGTTCCTTAGATCTAATGGAAAGATTCTAATCAACTTACTTTGATGTTTTTTTGGGCAATAACACCACAATAGAAATAAAACGACGTATATTGCAGGAATACCAAACGTTTCAAAGTCTATTCTGAATATGCCACAAACAACGTTTAGAAGACAATTCTAATCAACTGTCATGATCAAATTCCACGTCCTAGTGTACTTTGTTTTAGTACTTTGATTGATGCTTGCTTTTTACTCTCTCGGCATTATTTGTTGCTAATTTATATAAACAAATTTCCGCTCGCCTTTCAGTAATGTGTATATAGTTCCTTAGATCTAATGGAAAGCTTCTAATCAACTGTCATGATCAAATTCCACGTCCTAGTGTACTTTGTTTTAGTACTGTGATTGATGCTTACCCTCTCGGCATTATTTGTTGCTAATTTATGTAAACAAATTTCCGCTCGCCTTTCAGTAATGTTTATATAGTTCCTTAGATCTAATGGGAAGATTCTAAACAACTGCCATGATCAAATTCGACATCCTAGAGTACTTTGTTTTAGTACTTTTTTTGATGTTTCTTACTCTCTCTGCTTTATTTCTCGCTAAATTGTTTAAACATATTCCCGCCCCGTCCTTCAATAATGTTTATACGGTTGCTTAGATCTAATGGAGTATAATTAAAACAAGTGGCCGTCAAAATCCATTAAATTAGTGTAACGTTGATGTAGCAAGAGGGTGGATTTTAAAGAGCACGCCAAAAGATTTTAGAATATCTAAGAGATATCTAATGAAACAATATATATTTTGCATATCCTTCGTTAAAAAAAAACCATGGGTTGACATTAATATTATTTTGTATTAAGCAATTCACATGATACACTATGTCTGCCCCAGTGCCATTTTGGTTACCTCATATAAGTTTGTCATCCCTATCTACACCACCCATAAATTTGGTAACAGCCCTTTTTGTGGAGTTCCAGTTTGTGATCCTTGTCCCTACCATCCATAAACTTGGTAATGTTGTCCTTTTTGTGGTGTTCTGAAATGACGTATGTCAAATTTTGTGCTGGTTTTGTATATTAATTGGATAAATATTATATTTTTTCATTTAGTATATAACATGTTTTTATACTGAGAATTGAGTGGTGGTGGTATTTTAAGGTCAAAGAAGTTTCGTGTCGGTCTGAAGTGTCGTGTCGGTCGGAATAAAGTCTCGAAACAAATGCAATTTTTGCATTTCGGTACCATACGAATATATTTTCGTATATGTAAGTGTGGGCCTCTGGTAAGAAGATTTCGCTTCAAAAATTGACCTTGTTTTCAACAAAATTTCTTAAATTTGTGTAAAACTGACAGCATAGAAAAAAAAAAGATAAAATATCATAAAACATAAAGCCTCAAAATGCTGTTTTATAACGTAAATATGACCGTTTTTCAGTGAGTTACATCATTTTCAAAATAACAGATAATGTAGAAATTGATCCCTTAACTGAGTTACACCATTTCGAAAATAAAAAAAAAAGTAAAAATCGTTTCTTTGAACCCGCATTTTTTTCAGTACTTCGATTTCATAAATGACATGCCATTCAATAAAAGTGTTACACTTACTCTTTGTGAACACGCAATAGACATAACTACTGAATGCGAAGTAATTATTGCTCTGCCAATTTACGTAGGTAATAATAAAATAATATTTTTTATAATTAGATACCATTAACTATCAACTTTGAAATTGTTTGTTTACGTAGAAAACCTAATCGTTGTGACCTGTATAGAAAATTACTGTACAATAAACTGGGTTCATTGAAGACACTGCTTTCATATTTTCACAAACCTGCGCTGAGTTATTATATAAAATAATTAAAAGTGCTCTGCTATTTGGTAAGTTACATTTTGTAAATTTTAATACTGGACTAAAAGAACTAATAGTTACCTACATAGTGTGCTTGTCTGTTTTAATTTGTTTAAAATTTCTCTTCGTTCAATTTCATTGACTAAAAATGAAATCTACAACACAATTTATACAACTTTATTTTTCTAAAGGTATTTATCTTCAAATACAAGTGTTGTTTAATAAGCAATTAATGTTGGTTGGTCAAAATGTTAACCAATAAATTGCTTCTCAAATGTTCGGTCTTTTCTTTTGTGTTTAAAGAACAAGTAGGTACACATAATACGTATCCTTCGTCAAATTACAAATTACGATAAAGAAACCAGAACTAGTTAGTACCCATGTTAATACTTCGGAAAAATCTGAGTTTGATTTTTGACTGATATTCATTATTGAAATACCTTTACACTACAGCGCACTTCCGGTTTTAGTTAAATATTATTTGTGGTGAACTGAATTATTACTTTTGTTCACTTTCGAGAAAACGTTTGTACTACCTTATTATTAATTAATTTAATTGCATACAGTGTGGAACAATTAAATGGAATAAAACAGGCTGTTTCTCTTAGATTCCAGGAATGTCGCAGTTGGCTGCACAATGTCACATGAACAGGACCATACTCTGATATCTTCGTAGTATTTCAAACTGTAAAATCGTTGCCGTACCTTGTCAAGAGTTTTATTTATGCCCAAATAACTTCCAGAAATTTCCATGTGTAGCTCCTCCGTGATGGCGGGTACTTTCTCCATGGAACAACAAACGGGAATTTCGTTCTTTTTTTCAGCACCTTTGCAAATTTTCCATAATTTTCATTTTCTACTCAAAAAAATTGCTTCATTAATTTGTTGACGTTTTCTTCCCATACTCGTAGAAGCCTGGATGCCTATTTCTTCTACAGTGATAAAATCGGATAAATGGACTATTTCGCAGTTCTTTGTAGTCCAATCTTCATTCGCCTGACTCTAACCTGTCGAATGTCTCTCACAGTTCTGAGGGGAAAATTATGACTATGAAGATATTTGCGAAAATGTTTGACATTTATGTGATCGTAATTGTGAGTAAATTTTGTGGTTGGCACGTAATGCTTCATTCATTATCTGGTTCGTTCCCAATATTTCAGGATTCAATTGTAAACTCACATCTCAAAAGCCTTAGTTCGTTTCTACATAGTCTCCGAGATTGTCGAACTCTCTGCTCGGTACCGGAGCACTGACTATATGTAGCAGTTTACTCTTCATACTAAGATTTCTGGAGTTTCATTGTAATAAAAAGCCCTGTGCGAGATTCAATCTCCACAGAATTGCCCCAAGTTTCCGGTAGTGCCGTTTCTAAATGGGTGAGTTTTTCAATAATTTCAAGGATTTCATTACTACTGAACAGTTCTCTATATGGCATTGGAGTTTTGCTGATTACCATATACGTTATCTTTCTGGAATTCTATACCATATTCCCTGCTAATAATATTAAGAGAACTTACTTGCAAGTTCTCAAAACTGTTGGCTAGTATTAATTTTTATTGCACTTTGAATTGCGTCTAACGCTCCCCTAAATATGTTTTCAGCATAAAGGTAGAATGACACATAATACACATCTCTGTCTGACAGATATTCTGCTTTTTCCATTTTGGTATTGGATGAACAAAACACCAGTGTTGCTAGCATCTCGGTCAAGAACAACCATGCAATTCTAGGTTTTCTGGAAAACGATAGGATAGGTATTGAACATAAAGGGTACTTCCAATCGTCTAAATTTGTTAACGTATGTGGCAGGGTAGGAATGGTGGTGCTTATCTCGCCTATGAATCAGCTTTGGTATAAACAAAGACCCAGGAAGCTTTGAAGTTCTTGTTTATCCTTGGTCATTGGCCAATATCCTATGAATACTGTTTTCATTAGTCATTATGCTTATCCCCGTCTCGGAATTAAAAACTCTATTTCCTTTCGGGACAGGGAAGCTTCTCAAAGTTGACCCTCAGACTGACGTCTCTGATTATGCCAAATTCTTTTCCAATATTCCATAGTGAGTTGAGAATATATACTTGAATCACCTCCATGTCATTACACTTATTCTATTGTTGTGTCAAAATTAAGTGTTAACCTCTGAGTGTCTTTTCGTTTTTGTGTTTCTCATTACACTTAATACAAATGTGACAGATACATTATATAACCGAAAAGGCATGACAGTGTACTAGAACAACCCTTTACTAGTGAAAAATGCTGTTTTCTCTCCGTAGTTTGAGCACCAACTGGATCCCACTAGAGTGGCTGGGGTATCATCTATTCTTAGTGATCTTATTTAACTTGCTGTAGTTAACATAGAACCATATGGTTCCATCCTTCTTGTTTAGTAATATGCTTGTGTCGACCAAGGCTGACCCAGTATATATTTGTCGGTGTTAAATAATGTTATATGACCACTAGTACTATATTACCAATCCATTAAATATTTGCCAGTTCTCTAAAAGAAATTGATTGACATTATTTTATTCGCCAGTTTTAAGGCTTCATTTTTTTTTTCAAATGATGCCATGGATGACTCTCCATTCATTCGCTGTAGGCTTTCTTGCAGTTGGCTTTATCGAACAACTAGGTTCGAAGAAAGTGATTTCTGCTTCCGTAGATATTCTAACGTCGGGCTTAGACATATTCAATATTTTGGTACATATATTCAGTCTAACTATGGCTTAAGTGTAAAAACACAGTTTTCTCATCATCAAGGAGTAATCCAAACTAAATCGAAATTACAATTTTCTCTAATTTATACCTACCACTAATCCCAAGTACCTGAATTCTAAATAACAGATTTCAGAGATGGCTTAAAGTTCACTAAAACAAGACTGCTTTCAGAGTTTAGTTCTAACTGACCAATATTAACCATATCATTATAGGTAGGTACTGTCGACTGATAAAGTCTATACTTAGTATAAAATTGTCCTTGATGTCAACCAATAGCAACTTTACTTCTGCCTCGCTCTGTATTGGCACAGACTCGCTTGCAATTGTTCGGAGCTGGCTGTTCTCAACAATTGGCTGCGTTTTGCACCATATTAAACTGAAGGAGCCCTTGATGACTAGACTACTGCTATTTTTGCAGTAGCCTAGCTACCTTCAAAAACTTGAACCACGTCTTAATGATTAACTGAGTGAAGTGATTTAACTCAAACAACCATGGGCGTACCCTGAACGTGACAAACCTACCGTGAGCCTTAAATGCTACCCATAAATTTGGTTACTTAGCCCCCCCTAGGCCAATAAATAGTCTGATTTAACACTCTCTATAGGACAATTCTTTTTCTGATTTGACCCTCCTTAGGAGTATTTTTTTTCTTATTTGCCCCTAAACCAAAAGCTGGGTACGCCCATGCAAACAACTGTTTTCACTTGTTCACAACTCATCGTAAAGAATAGAGTTTCTTTATTAATGTAATAAAAATGCCTTACACGTTATTTTCCATCGTAAATTCGTTTGAAGTAGTCTAAGGTGGAGTAGAAAAACTATTTTTACTAGTTATGCTGGAAAATTATTATGTCGACATTTTTATTCACAAAATGTTACGATACATACATTATTGTTGTGTAATACGAATAAAATATTATACTTATCTAGTACAGTATGCCCGAGAAGTGTTGAGAAAGTGGCTATCCATTTACGCATGCTAATTATTTCCTAACATGAAAAATTAAATTATTACTAATATATTCCGCAGTCGATGTTTGAAGTATTTTTGCTTATAAACCGGAAAAATATATGAATATCAATTTCATGAGCCATTAAAAAACAAGTGTTGTGAATTAATACCTACTAAAGTTTTGACTTGTGATTGTATTACCTAATAGTGCATTAGTCAATATTTCATTGAAATTTATTTATATCAGTAATCTTCGAAATAAATGCCGTTTACTTTTACTAATTTTGGTTTTACAATGACTAAGATTAACATTGTACTTCATTGTCCTTATATGTCCTCTTTTTCTTTCATGGCTGCATTTCTTCTTCCTCAAACTACATTTCTTTTATTATATTAAAAGAATGACATATTTCCTATAATTTGGACATACACTATAACAAAAATAAGTCTTGGAAAGCTGTTTAATCTATCATACAAGACAAGCTATTCCTGTCTTAATGGAAACATAACATCCTTACTGTTTGGAGCTTGGGGTAATGACTGTAGCATGAAACCAATCAAAGCCGTAACCAGATATTTTACATTGGGTGGGGATTTTGGTGATTGGCTGATTAGGACTGCAAAATTTATATTTTTGGTCACGTATTTCCAGGATTATAAAAATGTATAATTAAAAAATTAAAATTGAGTCTTCAAATCCAAAATTAACAAAAAATTGGGGGGGGGGGGTGAGCACCCAGACAACCCGCTGGGGCCTGAAAATTTCAACAAGCTCTACAGAAACCGCAAAAAGTGCATATTTTAAAAGTTATTTACGAAAAACAGTATGAAAACATGTTTTTTTTGCAATAACTCGAAAAGAAATGGGTTTTAGAAAAAACTTTATTGAACAAAAGTTGCTTAAAATTAGTTAATTTATTCGTTCCCGGACTTTTATTCATTTAATATTCTTCACCCCCCTGGGGAATAAGCAAACCCCGGCACACGTTCAACTTTGAAGCAGTAGCTTGGACAAATTACCCGGGAAATGGTCATTGGCTGGACTATTAATGATAGGCTCTGTAATATTTGAACTTTTGAAGGAGTTATTCTTGGTGTAAGACAAAAACTTCATATTGACATATGTTCTAAACGCCTTAACTGTGATACTGTTGCAGATATATATAGGAAAGTTGGAACACGTTTTCTATTGATGAAGATGCATTTGCTAATGAAATAACAATTTTATTATTTCTGAAATCCGATACTAAACAAATTTGAAATCTTTTTTTGGCTTTAAAAAAATAAAAACTCACCTGTCAAATCGCTAAAAATCTGACTCACCGTCCTTCATTCAAACACTTATATTAAAATGACTTTATATTATAATACCGGCTAACAATTTTGGAACACATAGATCCCCCGTTTTAATATTTTGATTTTCTTTTTATCGGAGCATCTTAAAACTCTAGTTTCTAAAATTCCGGTTCAGACAAACATTCTCAGATTTTTTGCGATTTTCAAACATACTTTTTATTTTAAGAGTAAGGAGTAGTCACTATCAACCGTCTCATCGGTAAAAAATATTAAAACCGATTTTTGCTCGATTTTCCTAGTTTTTCTAAATTTTCTCGCAAGCCACTTTTTGTAGATAATTTAAATCCTACAAAATGATTTTTACCCAAAACTGAAGAGCCAATAAATAGTATCAGAAATCAAACATAAAAAAGTTAAAAAAATATCTCTGATTTATCTGTTGATTAGATTTTAAATTTCAGTAATAACTGTTGACTGAAAAAGTAATTATCCTATGCAAATAAAACAACTGGGAAATCATGAAAAGATTCTGAAAGAATTTGAATCGAGTTTTTAAAAAGAAAGTATACGTCATATGGGTCGAATTAAAAATATGTTGTTAATGCTTGACTGGGTATAATTTACAACTTAGAAACTAAATTTACATATATTAGTCAGTTATAGTTTTTATTATAATTTTACAAAATATGTGTTTGGTTTAACAACTTATAAACATTACACTAGTGATACTATAATATAAATTTATTTGTTCCAGAAAATGGACAAAATTCCTCCGACGACCCCTGTAACAGAATGGTACAGCGGAAAAACAATTTTTATAACTGGTGGCAGTGGCTTTATGGGCAAAGTTTTGGTAGAAAAACTGTTGTACGCTTGTCCAAAAATTAAAAGACTTTACATTCTCATGCGTGCCAAAAGGGGAAAGTCACCGGAACAACGAATAGCAGATATGTGGAAATCTCCTGTAAGTTAGCCATCTATTGTACTGAATTTCATTATTATTTGTAATCAAAAAGTGTTTTTAATTTAAGTACTTTTGCACGTCACTGGTAGAGTATCGTCTAGGAGTATAGTATTTAATACTTCATTGTGTACAAATCGTCAATGAAGAAAGTTGTCATAAAAATGTACTCCTACACAACAATTAATGGATTCTAAATAATTATAGTATTTTCTTGGAATCTGTGGAATGAACAATTGCATAAAGCAGTGTTATTAAACATTGACGTGCACTCCGGTAAAATCCTATACTTAATGATTTAATTCAAATTGAATAATATACTCACTGACAAAGAAATCGCTACACCCAGAAGGAGATGTATACATTTAATATTGTTTTGGTAAAACATAGATGTTGGGGCTTTATTACTTAAAACCCTTTTTTTAAAAAACAACAGAATTTATTTGAAACATAACTATCACTACTTTGTTACAAAAAGGACTATTTTATAATTAATTAATACAGCAAATGAACAGACCAAATGTTGTGGCTCTGAACAACGTTAAAAGTCTTAAGTTAAATTCAAAAAGCTAATGAAGATTATGAGCGTGTGATGAAGATTAATTAAGATTTGTAATATTCTCCTATTTATAATCTCTGCTTGAGAAAGGGGAACTATGCAGAATCATCGTTTATGCAGGTGCATCTAGTAATATAATATAAGTATTGTTTTAGTTTCTGCGTAATTCCTTTACAATGGATTATTGTTTTATTCTAGACATTAATCAGCATATTATTATTTATAAGTCATGAAAGGTGATATGTAACACTCCTCCCCCTCTTATTTAAAATTTGGAGTCTACATTTGACACAAATTTTTTTTTGATTTAAAATTGATAAAAATTACAAAATTCAAAATTAAAATTAGTAATATTACATTTGTTAAAACTTACAATTTGTTTAATTAGATTGTGGGTTCTTGCATTTCCATTATGTTTTCATCTCGAATTGAAGATCTTCTTCGTGGTCTGAATCTTCTTAATAGGCTACTGGATTGTCCTGGTTCTGCGTTTATTGTTGGGAATATAATTGCTGGGAACTGTTTTCTACATCTTTTTCGACATTTATAAATAATAAAAATTGAAATAATTAGTACAATTAATACGATACACAAAATTGTTAACCACTGGGTATGTCTTTGAGTAAAAGGTCTATTTATTATATCATCAAGTTCTTCGGAATAATGATCTAATTTATGTTCTGCAATATTAAGTTCATCAAGTTCGAGTTTTTGAATTTTTAAAGGCTTTAATTTAAACACATTTCGGGCACTTTTTGTTTCTTCGCAACATTCATAAGGGATGTTTGGAGTTTCGATGACTCTGGAATCTTCTGATTTGTAATTTTTGCTTGACTGTATTCTGATTGAACCAACGTAACATATACAATGAGGTTGTAACTTCAGGATTGAATTTGTATTTATATTTATTGTTTTCGTCGTATCTTCTTTGCATTGGATACTGATTGGTAAAAGGGCGTTGGTGACGATTAACCATTCATTTTCAGATATATGTTGTACCTTGTAGTCTTCGATATTGACTTCAATGGTTTGGCAATTTTCTGGTAACTTTATGGATTTGATTACTTTTATTTCGCAGGGTGCGTGTTCATCGATTGGATATGCGATTAAGTTGTAACATATTTTTGTTTCTGATTCGATGCTTTTGCATTTTTCCAAATTATCAATTGTAATATAAAGATTATTATCTCTGCTAACAGCTATATATTTATATGTGTTTAGGATAAAGTGAGACAATTTGGTTTTTTGATTAAAAATTGGTAAGGAGTAAACATGTAGGAGTTTGTATTCTTCAGGCTCTACTAAAGGAATTGGTAAAATAAAGACGATTTTATTATCGGATTGATAAGCTTGAAGTTCAATTATATCAAGATATTTTGGAATATTTTCTAGATTTGGTAACATTGGTAAAACATGTGTGCTTAAACTTGTGGAAATTAGTCTTAATTGGAATATAAGGTCTTCCGGTTGAATTACCGATGGATGGATGCTTTTGAGTCTTGCGAATGTGACTGAATCAATGATATCGTTGAGTTCATTTTCTATTAGAATGAATGACTCTAATATTTGTTCACACATATTTATAATTTGAAGCTTTGAATCATAAAAATTTTGGTTATCTGATATATTGAAAATAGCGTTTTCTATTTTGTGAAGATTTTCATTAAATGTTTGCTCGTCTATTTGTAATTTGCGTATTGTATAGTTAAAGTTTTTTATTACAGAATTAGTTACAGTGATTTGATTTTTCATTAAATTTTCTAGAGCTCTTTCGTCTTGTTCGACTTCATTTATGACTTTATCGTAATATTCACTATCTGTACTATCGAGATTTCCCGTAATTGCTTTCCATACTGAGCCTATAAAATTAAAAGCTCCTCGTTTCGTACGAGTGTTATTTAAATTAAATTCTTTTGGGTCATAAGGATTAATATCATTTTTTATTTCACTAAATTTTTGACTGATTGTCATTATTATTTTATTTAACATTGTAATATGAGGTTTGACTTCAGTGTAAAATGCTATAAGTCTTGGAGTGTCTCTTTCAATTAATTGCTTTATGTGGTTTAAAATTGAGATATCATTTTTGAAAGAATCTAATAAAATTGTAATGTCTTTGACAACTAGTAATTTCCATTTTTCATTTGATACTTTTAAGTCTGATTCATGATAATACTGTATTCCTAAAGTGTTATTTAGAGTTGAAATTTTATAATTATTTGCTTGACTTACTGTGATTAGTACAGCAAGAATGATGACGTATTTCATCTGAAAAGAAAGAAAATCTATTTTAAGATTGAGCTAACTTGATCTGAGTTAATTGTGAATTCTCTGTTCGTTTCTAAGTCTTTGATTTTTAAGGCATTATTTCCTAATATTTGTATCACTTTATAAGGACCATTCGATTTGTTACTTAGTTTATGTTTTATCTGTGACTCTTTTATGAATATAAAATCATTTACTTCAATATCTTTTGGTTTTGGCTTTGCTTTTTGATCATGACGTTCTTTAGATTTGAATTTTTTCAAAATTGTTTTTTCTCTCGCTACTTTGTAAAAATATGAAATTTTATTATTTAGTTCACGTACATATTTCGAAACTAGTTCTTCTTGATTAAATAATTTTTCAGGTGGTCTTGAATTTGTGTGACCAAAAATTAGTTCGTATGGCGTATAACCATGGGTACTACTTATAGAATTATTATAGCATATAACTGCATATGGGATGCATGTTAGTGGATGATCTCCCGGGTTTTCAGTAACTGTTGATCTTATCATTTCCAATAAGGTACTCATAAATCTTTCGATTGAACCATTGCTCTGTGGATGATTGACTGATGAAAATGTTAGTTTAATATTATAAAGAGTACATAGATCTTTCATTAATTGGTTATCGAATTCTCTACCTCTGTCACAATGTATTCTTAGAGGCGTACCGTAGTGCATAAAATATAATAATAGTGTATTGACAACATTTTTCGCGGATTTATTTTCAATTGGATAGGCTTGGGTAAATTTAGAAAATTCATCTCTTATCACAAGTACATAATTTTTCTCTGGTATTTCTAATATGTCGAGGTTAATGCGTTCAAACGGTGTTTTCGGCGTCTCTGTTATCACTAAGGGATTTGATAAATTTTTTCTACAAGCTTTGGATTTAATACATACTTCGCAATTTTTTATGAAATTTTCAACGTCTCTGGTTAAATTTTCCCACTGATATTTTCGTTTTATTCTTGTTACTGTTTCTTGGATACCTCTATGCATGTTTAGTTTACCTGTATGATTTTCTTCGATAATTATATTTCTTTGTTCTTTTTCTGGGATTATAATGTTTGGGTTACAAGTTATAAATTCTATTTCATTATCGGAAAAAATGAAAGATAGCATTTCTAAAATTGGTACATTTTTTAATTCTTCCATATAGTATTTATTGTTCTCTAACAATATCTCTTTATTGTAGTAAAGAATTTCAAAGATTGCTTGATCAGGATTTAAATGTGGAACGATGATAAGGTAATACTTTCGTTTAGGATTGGATTTTGATGTGACAACGTTTATTCTGTGTTCTTCATACATTGTATTTAAGTCAATTAAATCATCAGCTATTTTAAATTGTGAATCAGTTAATTCGCCTGGCTTTAAGAATGATATAATTTTTTTTTGATGTTTATCTAGAAATTTCTCATTAGTAAAATTACATTTAGAATAATCAATTAATGATTTTGATTCGTGTAGTTTCTTAAAAATGTTATGTTCTTCTAAGATTGTTTCATATCCGATTTCTGTATTTGGAGTATCCGGTCTTTCTTCGTTTTCTTCTTCTTCTTCTTCTTCTTTCACTGGACTTCCGTAGAATATTTTTGAATAATCTCTGAGATAATTGATTCTTATTCGAGATAAGGCATCGGCATTGGTATTTTGTTTACCTGGTTTGTATATTATTGGGTAATTATATTCTTCCAGTTTTAATCTCCATCTTGCGAGTCTTGAACCTGGATCTTTTACATTGAATAACCATGTTATCGGGCGGTGATCGGTATATAGTTTGAAGGTTGTCCCGTAGACGAATTCCCGATATTTAGCAACTCCCCATACTATTGCTAGTAATTCTTTCTCGATTGTCGAAAATTTTTGTTCGTGAGCATTCAGCGTTCTAGATGCGTATGCTATAGGCAAATCTTTTCCTATTTTTCCTTGTGATAGTACTGCTCCTGTCGCATAATTACTCGCGTCTGTAGTAATATTGAATTCTTTTTCGAAATCAGGATATTGTAAAATTGGATAATTTGTTAATGTTTGTTTCAATGTTTCAAATGATTTCATGCAATGTTCATCAAAATTAAATTTTATATCTTTCTTTAATAATTCAGTTAAAGGTTTGACTGTTTTGGCAAAATCTTTTATAAACCTTCTATAGTATCCTGCTAAACCTAGGAAACTTTTCACGTCTTTTGCGTTTTTAGGTACTGGAAATTCTTTGACTGCTCTTATCTTTTCTGGATTGGGTTTTACGCCTTCTTCTGTCACTATATGACCTAAGTATGCAACTTCTTTTTTTAAAAATTCACATTTATCGGGTTGCAGTTTAAGATTTGAATTTCTTAGTCTTTCGAATAATTCTCTTAATCTTTGTATGTGTTCTGTTAATGATGAAGCATAAGATATGATGTCATCCATGTATACAAGTGCTCGTTCGTTTTGTATGCCAGTTAAAATATTATACATAACTCGTTGAAAGGTCGCGGGTGCATTCTTTAAACCAAATGGCATTCTCTTAAACTCATAATGACCATTTACAACTGTGAACGCGGTTTTTTCTATATATGTTGGATTTATCTCAATTTGATGAAAACCTGATGCCAGATCAAGGGTTGTAACATAACAGCAATGTCCTAATTTGTCGAGTAAATCATTTATATTAGGCAACGGATATTTATCATCTACCGTGACTTCATTTAATTTGCGGTAAACTATAACCATTCTCCATTTCTGCTTACCACTGGCGTCTAACTTTTTGGGGACTACCCATACGGGAGATGACCAAGGTGAGGATGATGGTTGGATTATTCCTTGTTTTAACATTTGATTTACTTGGGTTTTTACCTCTTGTTTATGGACATAAGGGTATCTATATGACTTTGTTGCAATTGGTTTGGCTTGCCCGGTATCTATTTTATGTTTTACGTTATTTGTGAAAGTTAATTCATCATTTTCTAAATAAAATATATCGCAATATTGTTTACATAAGGCGGTAATTGCTTCTTTTCTTCAAATTTAAATGTTCTAAACGCAAGGATTGTTCGACTCGTTGTTGTCTTGAATATAAGTTTTCTTTTTGTAGATTTAAAATTAATGTTTGATTCTTATTTACTGGACTATTTTCAATAAAAGGTTCAATTATTAATTCATCAAAAATTATTCTTTTCATTTGTTCGCTTTTATTTAAAATTGACGTTAGAAATTCACCTTTTTCATTCGTTTTGATTACACAATTTGGCAATATGACGTTTTCTTTTTCCTGTGAATGTAAAATTAGTTCAGCATTTTTTTCATTACAATTTAACTTGAATATTTGTTCGATTCTTGGTTGTATAGTTATTTCATTGACAATTTCATTCTCTTTGTATAATGGCAAGGTTATATATTTGGTTATTAGTTTTTTATTTTTTAAATCAACTAGACACTCATATTGTTGTAAAAAATCTATACCCAATAAACCATCAAATTCTATATTTAAGTTATGTACGAATACTTCCATTTCGTCATTTTTCAAAAAGAAATCAAAATTTATTGCTTTATTTATTTCAAAAAATTGCTTGGTTACACCTTGAATTCTTATGGGTTCTACACTTTTTATTTTTTCTTGTTCAAATAAATTTGGTTTCAAAATTGATATACCTGCTCCGGTATCAATTAAATAGCGATATTTTCCGTCATGAGTTTTTATATAAAATAAATTATTTGAATTGCTTGTGTTTACGAATTCTGATCTTATTCTTGGCTTTCTAAATTCTGTGCTTGACTGGTTGGAATGAGATAAGTAGAAGTGCCAGTCTTCATTTCCACTCTTTGTTCGTTTAAATGAAATGTTTTTCTTGGAGGATTTTGCATGTTTCTTGTATTTGAAGAATTGCTTTGATAATTATTTTGGTTATAATTATTTTGGTTAGGTGGTCTTTGATAATAATTTTCTCTTTGATTTTGATTATTATTTTCATGTCTATTCGCAAAGGAATGATTTGGATTGAAGTTTCTTTGATTTCCCGAATTATATTGATAGTTTCGGTTTTGATTATAGTATTTATCGTTATTTTGTTTTTTGCGGCATTCTGAAATTAAATGTCCCGACTTTTTGCAATAATTACATGTCTTTTTATTTTTGCTTTGAAAGTTTGAGGAATTTACTTGTGGCTTTTTACTTTCTAAATACGTTAATTGATATTCAGTTTTTACTATATTTGCAGCTTCTGCGAGATTGCAAGGTCGCGATGCTCGTACGATTGCACCTAGCTTATGTTCGAGGCCTACTAAAAGTGTCGACTAATGCTTGCTGTGCAGTTTTCTGTTCTCGGGTTAATGTTACTTGTTGATTTATCGCGGCGTATAGTTTTGAATGATGTGCGTTTATGCGATGCACATAGTTTTGAGGATTTTCATTGTTTCCCTGTTTTATTTGTTGTAAGTCGTAGATTAGACTTGTTAAGTCTCTCGAATCACCGAAGTGTGTTTTCAAAATGGTTTTGATTTGATCCCAATTTTTCAAGTCGCGTGAGTTTATTAGTTGAGATGCTCGTCCTTTTAGTTTGTTTTTTAAATGTACAGTTAAGAGATATGTTTGTTGGTCTGTTGCTACGTCAAATGCTGCGTCACAAGAATTAATAAATGTATTTAATAGTATTGAATCTCCATCATATTCTGGTATTATGTGACATAATTCACTTAATCTATATTCTATAAGATTTAAGTCTTCTTGGCTCATTTTTTTTTATTTAATTCCACCCCAATTTTAATGAAAAACTTCAAATTAAAATTGCTCAACTTACTTCCGATATTCTCTCGAAAATAAACTCGCGGATCTCGATTCTGTCCGATTTTCGCTCGACTCCAAAATCTAACCCCTTTAATGGAATTGTTACAAATTTTTACACACGTATTTTTTTTTATTTAACGACTTGGGAAAATAATTGGATTTAGGGAACAAATATATAGCAATTTTCACAGAATAATAATAAATCTTTACTCACTTTGATTTTCTGGAAGATGCTCTTGTAGTGCGTGCGGTTCTTTCCGGTTGAAGGTTTGGAAACCACCAGATCTTCTTGGAATTTCTGCTCTGTTTTTCTTGGATTACCAAAAATCTCTGTTTTTCCGATCCTACTGACTGCGCCAATTGTTGGGGCTTTATTACTTAAAACCCTTTTTTAAAAAACAACAGAATTTATTTGAAACACAACTATCACTACTTTGTTACAAAAAGGACTATTTTATAATTAATTAATACAGCAAATGAACAGACCAAATGTTGTGGCTCTGAACAACGTTAAAAGTCTTAAGTTAAATTCAAAAAGCTAATGAAGATTATGAGCGTGTGATGAAGATTAATTAAGATTTGTAATATTCTCCTATTTATAATCTCTGCTTGAGAAAGGGGAACTATGCAGAATCATCGTTTATGCAGGTGCATCTAGTAATATAATATAAGTATTGTTTTAGTTTCTGCGTAATTCCTTTACAATGGATTATTGTTTTATTCTAGACATTAATCAGCATATTATTATTTATAAGTCATGAAAGGTGATATGTAACATAGATTTTATACGAGGGCTGCCATTTATATTTCGGGATTAGAGAACAAAAACAAATAATAATCACCGAAAATCGCTTTATTGTTTTTCAAAATATTCCCCATGAAGATCTATACACTTTTGCATGCGTTTGAACCAATTGTCGAAGCACTTTTTCCACTCTGATTGAGGTATCTCCAAAACATACATTCTGAACGAAGCAACCGCTTCTTCAGGTGTCGAAAAACGTTGACCTCTCACTTTGTTTTTTACGTACGGGAATAAAAAGAAGTCATTTGGTGACAAGTCAGGACTATACGGCGGATGACTCATCAAATCGATGTTTTGAGTGATCAAAAATGCAGTTGTTTGAGTCGATGTGTGAGAGCTCGCATTGTCGTGGTGAAGAGTGATCCGTCTTCGGCGGTTGGTTTTCCTCATTTCTTGGAAGACAACTGGCAAACAAATGGTTGTGTACCACTCAGAATTGACTGTTCTGCGTTGTTCTAGTGGTACGGTTGCGACATGTCCAGTTTTTCCGAAAAAACAAGCGATCGTTTGCTTGGAAGTGCTTCGTGCGCTAACAACTTTTGTTGGATTCGGCTCATCCTGAAACACCCATACAGTCGACTGCTGTTTAATTTCGGGCTCATACGCGTAAATCCACGATTCATCATCTGTCACTATGTCATAAACGTGTTTTGAAGCACCGTGATCATATTTTTTGAGCTTTTCTTTCGACCAATCGACACGAGCCTTTTTTTGAACGATGACAAATTGTATGGGATCCAACGCAAACAATTTTTTTTGACATTCAAATGTTTATGCAATATTGAATGTATGCTGGTCCCACTAATTTGTAAGGTTGACTCAATCTCACGATAGGTCACATGACGATCTTGCAATATCAGTTCGCGCACAGCATCAATGGTTTCCGGAACAACAACCGTTTTTGGACGACCTTTACGAAATTCGTCTTGGAGTGAACTAGGACCTCGATTGAACTCACCATACCATCGATAAACAGTGGTCCTTGATGGAGTTTCATCGCCAAAAATTAAATTAAGTTTATCCATGCACTCTTGCTGACTTAATCCACGTCGAAAGTTGTAAAAAATAATCGCACGAAAATGTTCACGATTTAATTAAACAACACATAGCGCTCGTATGTCAAAATGTTCTGAGGACGTATAACCTCAAAAATGTCAAACTTTACGATAGAGTATATAAAACTATTACATACCTAGGTTCCCCTAGTGTTAATATTTCAAAATTTTTAACAGCAAAACAACAACAACAAAGTTAGTTATAGAACCAATAACTCTTTAGGTAAATTAATTAAGAACAATAAGAGTAAAACAAATAAACTCAAATCATCAGAAGTTTATAAATTATCATGCAAAGATTGCCGTAAACGTATACAGGTCAAACAGGTAGATCTTTTCAGACAAGATTGAATGAACATCGCAATTCTTTTATAAAAAATAAACAAAATTCCAATTATGCAAAACATTTACTTGATATATATTCATAATTTTGACGACGATTTCAAAATTCTACAGACAGAAAATAAAGGTATAAAATTAAGTTTATTAGAGAGTCTTGAAATTAATTATTTAAAAAACTCAGAACATTTACTCAATGACCAATAGATCTTAATAATTCCCCACTTCTAAATTTGTTTACATAGTCAGACTTTTTATCAGATATAATAATTTATGAAATAGAATTCAACATTAGGCAAGTCTTTCGGTATTACTGCTTACCTGAATCACACCCTGTAGAACCATAAAAAATCAACTTTCTTCAAATATTCACTGGTAGGTCTTTGTAAAGATTACATCTGGCAAAAACCCAGAATCTGATAATATTTCCCGTTTATTGTATTATGGCTATTTCTTAGTAATATTAACACAACTAGTAGATTAAAGAAACATTTGTAAACTCCTATTGTTATTCTATTTAGTTTATAATTGTTGCATTTCTTAAGGTACTACCATTGTATGAATAAGCTCCATCGGATGCGAAACAATTGTCACAAGTTTTAAATAAAGTGTAAGTAACTAATCAGTTGTATTACTCAATTCTTCATAAATACCAAGGAGTTTAATTTTTTTCAATTAAGTTTGTTAGTAATATGTTTGTCAACCGCGCTTATCGATACAATCCCCAACACGTCTTGGCATTGATTCAATAAACTGGTCTATTTCTTCTTGAGGAATACTATTCAAAGCTACCTGTATTTCATGTCTTAGAATCTCCAAACTCCCTGGGAGCAGGAATAAGTTTCCGAGCCTTCTTATCCATCATACCCCAAACATGTTCTATAGGTAAAATATCTGGGGATCTGGATAGATTCACAAGGGTTTCTTTGAAAGAATTTAAACTAACTCGAGTAACATGAGGCCGAGCATTATCTTGTTGAAATATGGGATTTATGAGCCGATTAAGGTAAGGGAGTACATACGGCTCCACTACTTCCTGAAGTTACTGTTGCTGTGATGTTGCCTGGAACAAAGACTAAAGGAGACCTGCTTCATGTGCAATAGTACCCTATGGCATAACTCCTAATGTTCGGTGTATATGTCGCTCAACATCAAATTGAATTTGACATCTTTCTCCTCGACGTCGTCTAACCCTTCTTCGGGCATCTTGTCTGCCCAAGCAGAATCGAGATTCATGAGAGAAGACGATCTGATGCCATTCCACATTCCAATGTTGTCGTTCATTGTGCTACCGAAGTCGCTGCCGTCGATGCTCAGCGGTCAGAGGTAGCACAAGATGGGGTCGATAATGATGCATATCTTATACGGCGGTAGAACGTGTTGGGACACTTTCAAAATGGCCTTGTTCTCCTAACCATTCATCAGTCAAATTTCGAGTTGTCGTAAATCGGTTTCTAAAGTCCATGGGTATTAGACGTCGATCTTGAACTTCATTTGTGCCCCTTCGACGTCCGGTGCCTACTCTTCTTCGATTTTGGGATCAAACCACGCTTGACAACATCTCATAACAGTAATTGAACTCGCTTCCGGTAAACCAATAATTCGAATTCACTTAGCTGGCCATACATTCGGCGTGCACGTACTCTAGGTTTTTAACAGTACTTAACATCGATGACTTTGGAATCCATCAAACCAGAATATCCTTCAGCTACCATTTCGACCGGCTTCGGTTGAGAATTCACGCGACAGTATACTTTACTGTAATTATGCAAAGACTATTAATGCTACAAATTTCATCTTCACGTTATTTTAAGTAGATCATTTGCTTAATCTTGTTATTGACCAAAGATATGGATTGCAAAAATGCTACAATAGAAATAACACGTAGATTAACTAAAACCTACCAAAGCAACTAAGATATTATCCTTTCGAGATGTACAATCCATTGAAAGCAAGACAGTACATTGTTTCTAGTCGAAAACCTTCATCAGTTGCGTTTCTGCAAGCTGATTGAAATTTCGATTGATTATCAACGTATTTCCTAAATATTTCGTACATTCTAGCTCCCCCCAGTTTAGAAGTTGTACTGTGAGTAAGGCAGTTTATCTGTGATTTCTAGAATAGAATTTACACGAAAGAACATTTCCTCTTGTTCATCTTCAAAATATTTTTCGTACATATTTTCCATGTTAGTCATATCAATCAAATTACGCTGGTAACAAATTTAATAAATAATATGTCGTCAAGGACTTGTTGAACCTTTTGGACAAGAATTAGATATGGTTTAAAAATATGATCTTCTTTCAGATGTTTGAACGCTTGAAGAATACCCAACCTGACGCGATCAAAAAAATAACTCCAGTCATTGGTGATGTAAATACTGAAAACTTGGGATTGAATTCTTCAGACATTGACCGTCTTATAAACGAAGTCAACTTAGTTTTCCATATGGCAGCTACTTTAAAGTTAGAAGCAAATTTAAAAGACGCTCTAGAACAAAATACCAGCGGTACAGTACGTGTAATAGAAATTTGTAGGAAAATGAAGAATATGGATGCTTTTCTACATTTCAGTACAGCTTTTTGTTCTGCTGATATATCTATTTTTGAGGAGAAAGTAAGTAATTTTGAATATTGTAAAAATACCATATCACAAACGGCTTAATATATTTTTCAGTCTCTTTAGTATGAATACATTATGAATGTAGCATTGGAATTATACCTTTGAAACTATAAAAAGTAATTTAAGATAATTAATTAAATTAGAAAAATTGTGATTATATTACTAAATAATTACCAATTTACGCTGGTACATTAAATTCGTTTAAAATATGAACAATTTCACTCTAATGACTCTGTATTGTTATGAATGTCGTAATAATTTCACATTGAAATTATTAATGTAGTCTTGGACTCTACTCTTTACATTTTTTAACCTTAGTATTGACGATATATTGTTTAATTCACAAATTTCTTTAACATTTTCAATTAATTTTCCATAGATAATAGGAATATATTTTACTGGTATAATTTCTATCTGCTAAAATTTAGCATTTTATAGTGGTCTCAACATAACCTAATGTAATAGTTGTCTCCGACGTTTCGTCAAAGTCTCATGTTCCCTCTTCAAGTTTTTTCCAATTGTCCTCGTATTGATCTGCTCATGCTTTGGGTTACGCAACAATTAATCTTTACGGCGATAGTGGAGTTATTAAATGTTTGTATTCCGCTAGCTGATTGGTAATCATTTGATCATGTGTAACATGGTAGTGTTAGTAAAATGTTTCACGATTACGGTATTCTATTAATTCCATCACTTGTGATTAGACTGTGACCCGCTTTCAAGATCTCGCTTTCATTGATATTGTTTTGTGATTCTTCTTTCAAGCATATCATGTTCTTCTTGGCTTTTTTAATACTCATGTTGTAGGTCTTACAGAAATTTTGGGACAGGTTGTGCATACAAATCTTGTTTTAAAGAGATCCTCAACTTCAGCTTTCTTACCTCTAAGCTTGATTCTCTGCCCATCCTATCAATAGTGCTAATGTTGTGCCTCTACAGTTTTCTCGCAATATAGTCAGCCGTTCCCTTGACACATAGTAGTTAAGTCTTGTCAATCTCCTGGATTTGGCCTATAGGGTTTTTTGTTAACTGGGAGAATTCGCATGAAGGTATCGGTTGGTGTGAGTTGGTTTACTGAATACTGTATGACCAAGAATTCCTTTTCTTTCTTATCTTTATTTAGTGTTCAATTTGAAAAGTTCTATTAGTGGCAGAATTGATGATCCCCTTGGATTTCCTGATATTTGTTTAAAACGTGTTCGTCGATAGGATGTTGCTAAGAAGAAACACTAATCAAAGGTTACCAGAAGACCTGGTTATAAAACAGTTTTGCTAAATGGTTTACTAAATATATTATATGCGCTAATTAACTGATTAGTATTACTTAGTGCTGAATCCGGTAATCTTGTGGGTCCTTCAGTGCTTCTTCTCCAATTCATCTTAAATTGATTAGTGTGTTGTACCCCCCTCACATAGAAATCAGCAAAATTTTTCATGTTTTCCGCACTGATATAGAAGTCAGCTTCTAGTATCCATTATCTAGAGTCACACATTTTTTCTAGAATTCTTATCGGAAACGATGCTGTAGGTTTCTGCAGCTGGTAAGATTTAATGTGGTTTTATATTAAGAGTTATCGTTTTTGACAAACCTTCACTGGTAAAATGGTTGTATTTGTCTATAATTTTTGATCTAACAAAATATCAACTCAACAGAAGTATCACGTTGTTTTCTTTGGTGGTTTACCAATCCTTTGGTAGTCTTCGGTCAACCAGGATGTCACATATACGATATTTTGGTATTAAAATACTACAACAGTTGCAATAGATTTCATCTGCAAAACCAGACTATACGCTCTCGATTCTTTCTTTTGTCTTAAAGCATAAAACTTCCTTAACTTTCTCATGCCAGCAGAAATAAATTTATTACCATCTTAACGTTTTCAAATTTTATACTGTAAAAAGTTTTCTCCAAAACAAAGATTGAAGAACTTTCGCTTCAGTATCTATCTGTTATCAATGGTAGTACAGAAAGAACAAGTAGATGAAATATCATTTACGTGTTTTGTTTTGTACCCACCATCCTTTTTACTGTACAATGAATTTGCCTTTAATGTTTGTTTCTTTAAAAAAAAGACATTTGGCATTTTACATCATCGTTTTTTATTTATTTTTATTTTTTATTTATTTATTTTTGAACTAAATATTCTTTATTATCATGTGCTTAGTAATTTATATGTTTTCATTATAGAAATTCTATGTTCTTTATAAATCTAAGCTTTCTCTGTTACCAACCATTCTCTAATTATTTGGCTGTTATTATCTATAGGTGTATAATTCCAAAGACGACCCGCACGAGGTATTACGCATCTCAAACTGGTTAAATGAAGAAGCTCTAGAACAAGCTACAAAGTCCATAATTTCACCTCATCCCAACACTTACACGTACAGCAAACGGCTTGCGGAATCTTTAGTTGCAGCTGAGAGTCCCAATATGCCAGTTTGTATCATTCGCCCTTCTATAGGTAAGTATTTCTTCTATCTAAATAATGTTATAATTTCAGTAAATTTTTTTAGTTATTCCATCTGTGGCAGAACCTGTGCCGGGATGGGTGGACAATCTCAATGGTCCAATTGGACTGACTGTTGGTGCTGGAAAAGGGGTTATAAGATCAATGCATTGCAAGGGTGAAAATAAGGGTCAGTTTATACCAGTTGATTACGCTATCAATACAAGTATTGTGGTCGGTTATCTGATAGGTACCAAGCAAGTGAAGTAAGTCCATTAAGACAATATAGTATTTCCGGTTTGAAAGGGTTTAACTTTGCCCCATATATTGAAACACGGGGTGCCAGCTCATTCATTAGACAAGCCATATGTTCCAGGGTTTTAAAAGTACATTCTACGTAAGCAAAATATTGAAAACACGGATGATTTCTATTGGGAAATCTGTCAGCATATAAACGTGCAGTATTTCTTCCATTTTTCTACATTCTGTCTAAGGCGGGTCCAGACCAGCTAAGCTAAGCGAGTAAGAGCAAATTGCACGCTCATTTCTCTCCTGTCTCAATTAATGATAATACCTTATTTATAATTACTAAAACCAATAAACATTAGAGTGCTTTTGTTCACTGGTGCTCGCTCAATTGGTCTGGATCCCCCTACACACTAACATTCAATTTACTTGTTTGGATTTAGAATACACTTTAGTAGACAAAGAATGAAAAAAGCAGAAATTAAATGTTGTAATAAAAATTATATTTATTTCAATTTTTTGTTTTTCCTGAGTAGCAAGATAAAAACTAGTGATGTGCGAAATCAATTATCGATAATCGATTAATCGATTATTAACACAATCGACCGCAATCGATTGTAATTTGAATAATGGATAATAATCGATTATGAAAAAAGTCTACCACATCTTTGATCGTGGTTTAGTATGGCAACCCTGTCATTGCAAAATTGTTAATCCACTAGCGGATCCAGGGAGGGGGGGCTAACAGGCAGCTGAAGCCCCCCAAAATCATCTGAATGGTATGCCTTTTTAGTGTTTATTGTGCTAAAATCAACCTTCAGTGACGTCAAGGGCCCCCCCCCCACGAGATCAAAAAACCCCCCGACAATCCTGGATCCGCCCCTGGGCCAATCCCTTAATATCTATAAAGAGTATGGATCTCCCCATTAGGTTTGTTGTTTGACGCCAGTAGCCAATTGGACTTGTTAATTCATGGGTTGGTTTGAGAAATACACTTATATACTTCGCAAAACGGTCGTTAATCTGTTATGTATTAGTTTATAGGATTGGTGATACCACTAATACGAGAATTACAACACAATTTGAATACTACCTACACCGAAACTGTACCTGGAACTCAATTTAAACAAATTTTAGTAGAGGTCGTACAACGTCGCCTTGGTTATTTGGAAAACAATAAGCAAGCAGCTATAGAATACAACGTAAGACTCTTACGTTGTATTCTGAAGAAGCCAGTAACCTTGTGAAACAATTGTCAATAGTGAATAAATTTAAGTGAAAAATTACAATCAGTGTGTTTTATTTTAATATAATATAA